>CM035356.1:3059062-3366562 GCA_020137815.1 Hormiphora californensis | reverse complement strand
TGGTACAGACTCTCTCACCAAAGTCTCTCTCGCTATCACCTAGCTTTCAAGCGCTGTCCAATATGGACAGTGGCCTGCATCTCTGTCTCCCAAGTTATCTGCACTCCCACACACATCACACCTCCCTGCCCCTCCCCGTCAAGTGATATGTGGGTGACAGAGAGAGAGAGCTGGGTAGCATTCATATTTGTTATCTCTCTCTCCACCTGAATATATTGCGGACCCGGGGCTCTTCGACGAAACTTTAAGCACACTTAACAAATAAGCTCTCTTTAGAGTTACACAAGGAAAATTTTTCAGACTTGTCCCGAGAGGGGTGTCGACGAACGCTTCCCAAAACCTCACTTTAGGTCCTTGGTGTGAACCACGTGTATACCACGTGAAGCCCCGGATCACCCCTCGTGTATGGGTGTAGACAACCAATCAAGGGATCGAAACTAGACACGTGATAGGATTTCCATTACATGGGTTTACACAGGCGTCAATTTGGTCACGTGTAGGGTTCACCAGCCAATAGTGTTAGCAAGATATCACACCAGATTGGGCGTGAAGAAGAAGTTTGACTTCCATTTCTCAAGATTCAAGAAATTTCAAATCTTCAAAACTCTGTGTACTCTTACAGTAGCTGGCAATGAATGTTATAGCGGTCAAATAGAGACATAATATTCAATATTGATTGTTCATTATAAAAAATAAACAAACCTATTCGCTCATATTATGAGCGAATAAGTTTGTTGATTTTTCATAATGAACAATGAGTCATAACTTGTAAGGGGGGAGACACACTGAGGTTGGTCGCGTGCGTTCAACTCTCAACCGCGTGAAACACACTGAAGTTCGAAGTTCGAAGTTTCGCGGAAAAGTTCGAAGTTTCGAGAAAACCCATTTTCGGCTGAGAAATCATTTGTAAGATGCTCATTTATTTACTGGTACATCTTTCGAGATGTCTTTTATCTATACCGAGTCAATTTCACCGTTTTCAAAATGTTTGGTGAATTGGGACAACTGTGACCGAATTAGCCAAAAATTTCACAAAACGGTGAAATTTCATGTTGACTCAGTATGGATAAAGGACACCTCGAGAGATGTACCAGTAAATAAATTAGCCTCTTACAAATGATTTCTCAGCCGAAAATGGGTTTTCGCGAAACTTCGAACTTCAAACTTCAGTGTGTGTCGCGAGGTTGAGATTTGAACGAGCGTGCCCAACTTCAGTGTGTCTCCCCCCTAATATTATTTAGGCCGGTTGAGATGAATAGATAGGCTGCTAGATGAAGAGATAAACAGTGAAAGTATAGTAGCGTAGAAGTTCACTGTTCATCTTGTCCTGCCAGAAGGATCAAGGAAAACAACTGAATTCATCCACATCTGTGAGAGTCTAATACAGATGGTGTATGTAGCATGGGCTTGGCGGAAACCCCAAACTATAGTCCCTCAATATTGTGGTTGAGTAGAGATAGCTAACTGGGGGACAAGGAGTCCCATTTTATCTTTTTAAACTTTTTCTATATGCGAGAAGCAAAATATACACTGTTTTGATGCATCTTTTACTTGCCAGTGCTGTCTTGTCTACCATTAAGTCTCCTCTGGAGGAGACTTAACAAACCTCACTTTACTCGATATTTGAGTGAGATATTGCGTGAACTATGACGTCATTGTCGCTTCAATTTGGCCCAAATCACGTGATTTTACCACGTGATTAGGGGGTTACGCAAGGTTTGGAGAGCGTGTGTAAAACTTCACTTACTACCCCTCAATTTTCACTAAGCAAGATTTCTAAAAAGTTTCGTCGACACAAACCATGCTTAAGGGGTGTGAAAATCAATTAGAATGTGTGAAAGGAGAGTTACGCAACGTTTTTAAGTGTGCTTAAAGTTTCGTCGAAGAGCCCCGGGGTTGTTGTTCCATTCAATTGGATGGCTTCTTCCAACATTTCATTTGTGACACGTAGCATGACGTCATTTTTTATTTGTTGTTTAGAAAGTATCAAAACCCCCATAAAAAAGTCGCTTGGCAAATTCCCTCGTCGCTCGGCAATTGGTTCGGCAACAACAGGTGGTTTGCCGAGCCAGTCGCTCGGCTAATCAAGGAAGTCTCCGTGATTTCACCGCGTTCTTACAGAAAAAGCACATTTTTTCAGCACTTTGTATTTTTCAGCAGGAGATTTTGAAAAAAAGTGCTGAAAAAATGTACTTTTTCTGTAAGAACGCGGTGAAAACACGGCGACTTCCTTGATTAGCCGAGCGACTGGCTCGGCAAACCACCTGTTGTTGCCGAACCAATTGCCGAGCGACGAGGGAATTTGCCAAGCGACTTTTTTATGGGGGAAAGTTTAGAAATTTGTAGGCCACATTTTCCATACCAAGTTAAAAGTACCCTTATCTACCGATAGTAACTAATACAGCTCCAATCCCCATGTTATAGGAGATCAGTGAGGTCTATAATTGTAACACTCTGTAACACTCTGTAACACAGCTCCAATCCCCATGTTATAGGAGATCAGTACCCTAGAGAGTGAGGTCTATAATTGTAATACAGTTGTAACACTCTGTGACACTCTGTAACACTCTGTAACACCCATTGTAAAATTTTGAGATATAATATAATTCTTTAGGTAGCACCGCTTGTACAACTTATAACACCCCCCAGTGTTATAAGTTTTCACTTATAACACCCCCCAGTGTTATAAGTTTTCACTTATAACACCCCCCAGTGATACATGAAAACTTATAACACTGCTGCACTTAGAAGTCCTTACTCCACTGTTTCTGTCACACTTCAAAACCGTTGGAAAGATAAGCGTGTACGAACTCCCTCTCTCTCTTTCTTTATGTCACACTCTCAAGCCGTTGCAACACCGAGATCAAGATAACAGTCACGAACTCCCAGACCCACACATTCTTTATCTCTCTCTCTCACTCTCGCTAATCTCTCACTCTCTTTACCTATAGATCTCAGGCGTTATCTTATCTCTGCCTGCTACCTTATCATGAATTCGTTCTATTGTTACGCCCTAAACTGTCTCTCACTCTTGTTTTAAAAATTTTACAATGCAATTTTATTATGCCTATTTTCGTTGTACCTGACGTCAACAATAATGTCCCAGATTCTTACACTTTTAGACCTCGCAGGCTCGGTCAAAAAGTAAAACTACATCACTCGCAGGCTCGTGAGGTAGTTACACTTAGTGGCACTCGCAGGCTCGTGCACTAAAGTACAAGAATCTGCCTCGACCTGTGGTCTCGGATCATTATTGTTGTACTTATAACACTCGACCTTCGGTCTCGTGTTATAAGTTTTCAGGTACAACTTATAGGCATAATAAAATCCTACATTATAGGAGATCAGTACCCTAGAAAGTGAGACCCTGATGGAGTGTAGGAAGCAGCTCAGACTCGGATCTATCAACTCGTTACAAAGGAGTGTGAGACACGTCAAGCGATACAATGTCATCTTCGCAGGTAACACATTCAGAGCGATCATTGTGAGATATGAGACGAATCCTTGCTGTACGGCCAGTTAAACAAGGAATCGGATCTGGAGCTGGTTCCCTGTGTTATTTTGATCTTGATCACTGATTCAGGGGTGATTCATTCTCTCTTTCTCCTCCCACCAGGTGAATCGAGGCTGGGTAAGACTACGATAATTCAACAGCTTCTCCAGACCCAACGTATATCTAAAGCAAAGAGCTCCCCCACTGACAACAAAGGTATGATTTTACCCTCATTAAATTAGTAAATTAGTAGATTAATTAACATTTGCTAGTTAGTTAGCTTCCCTTTCTACCCCCTTCTCACTTCCCCTGGCCCTCACCACTTACCCACCTCAGTCTTCACTAACCCCCTTCCCACTCCCCACAGAATCGGCCTCATTGGGCGGGTTCGCGTGTCGCAAGGAGTCTCAGATTGAGACGATGCTACTGAAACACAAGCGGTCCAAGTTGGTGCTGTCTCTCATTGAAACCCCCGGATTTGGACCTAGCTCAATGGGCCCCGACTGGTAAGTTGCATTTTATGAGACAAATCTTTCACCTCTCCCCCTTGGGGGCTGGGGCCATGGCGGTGGCCCTTTACCTTACAGTTGGCAGCCACAGAACCCCATGACCCCTTCCTGACCCTCCCCATGTCTCTCCCTCACCCCCTCTCTCTCTCTAGTTGGCAGCCAGTCATGGACGAGATCAAGGGTCGGATAAACCGATACATGAGCGAGGAGAATAGTATTGCAAGGAGGATAGTTACAGACCATCGAATACACTGTTGCATCTACTTCCTTTCTCCTTTCGCTTACGGGTTAGTCAATGTTTAGGAGTTTCAATTATTGAGTCAATAAGCTCCCGTGGTAAGCACTATAAGCTCCCGTGGTAAGCTCCCATGGTAATCGGGGTCCGACTGTATTCATGTTTCTCTATCAGGTTACGGCCGGTGGATATTGAGTTTCTAAAGAACTCGTGTAGACTTGTTAACGTTATACCGGTCATTGCTAAAGTAGATACCATGACAACTCAGGAGTGCAAGAAACTAAAAATGAAGGTTAGTACGTGTGAGAAAGTGCCGTGTAGTGAGAGAAAGTGCAGGGAATTGCATTATTGTAGAATAGAAAAATAACCCTATTTTTGTGTGGGGATTATTGTGGAATTAAGTATTTTTGGTGCTATCATTATCCGGCCATCAGCGTTTTTATAATTCTCCCGTTATTTATTCTTCTCACAGATATTGGAGGATTGTGAGAATCATGGGATCAGCCTATTCAATCCAGACATGTTCGACCTTCCAGATAATATTGTAAGTTTTTCAGGGGACCTATATTCGAATATTATTCGATTCTGTTATTTGCCATTGGGTGTGACACAAAGCTAACCCCCTCCTAACCACCCCTCTCTCCGTCTCTCTCTAGACGCCCCCACCCTACTCTGTTATCGGGGGTGACACAAAGCTAACCCCCTCCTAAACCCCTCCTAACTACCTCTCTCTCCCTTTCCCTAGACGCCCCCACCGTACTCTGTTATTGGAGGTGACACAAAGATCTACGACGAAGAAGGCCACATCAGGATTGGGAGGCAATACCCGTGGGGGTTTGCTGAAGTACACGATGAAGGACACTGCGATTATGTTACACTCCATGACATCATTCTAAAGTAAGTACTCTATGCTATGTTACACTTCATGACATCATTCTAAAGTAAGTTAGTGTTATCAAGTTGTGATGTGATCCATGTGTAACTGTTTATTGTTTTTATTAGTTCACTGTTTTTTCTTTCTCTCGTCTCTTATTCTGATTCTAATTTATTAAACTCAAACATTTATTAATCACCTTCAGAAGTTGTATAGAGGATCTGATCGAGTACACAGACAGCACACTCTACGAGAACTATAGGACCGATCACCTCAGGTCCCTGGACCTAAACTCTTCCATCGACCTTAGTCTCAGCATCCTGGCCAGCCCGGTCTCAGAAAAGGAACGCCTTCTACAGGAAAAACAATTCGAGGTGAGAGTTTGGTGATTAGTAGTACGGCTCAGGGAATGTAAATATATCGGGTGAATTATAGGCCCAAGGAGGTTCTTGTAATATGGTCATGGTGGGGATATGATGGGAATATGGTGGGGATATGATGGGAATATGCGTGGGGATATGATGTGGATGGGTATCATGACACATATAATAATCACTCCGTTTGCAGTTGGAGAGGCTGAAGCGACACGTGGAACAAATGTCCAGGAGGATGAGTGATAAAGAACCTCTCATGGAGATGTCCTGTTCAGATCGGGACTCTATTTTATCCAGGTAGGTACTGAACGGAGAGTGGAGACTCTATGACTGATACTGGTACGGAGTGTCATGGCAAGCAATATTAATAGGGGGTGACTTCGCAACCAGGACAAGTGCGGAGTTGTGAGTCTCAATGTGAAGTGCCGATGTGGACGCCGCACAATTAATTTATTTTCATCGGCATGTCATGGCCATAAAATTCCATTCTTTCTGTAAGATTTACTAAAAAAACTAAAACAACCCCAATAACCCCTCTCTCGTTCTCTTCACACAGTGCTAGCAGCAACAGAAGCGCAGATATGAAGGAGCCTGACACGGAACCGATACCTGAAACAACCATATGAGAGGGCCGGCTAGTGTGGCTAGGGGATATTGGATGTTGTTAGGAACCCGATCTATCTGAGATAGAAGCTCACTGACTAATACAGTGCATACTGGAACGCAGAAACAAGAGACTACTAAATAATAGAGACAAAACTGACTTGATCTTTGAAGTGTTAGGCAATGATGAACCGTGATTGATTTCTGTAGAAAAACTGATTTAGTTTGTTGAGTAACCACTTGCACTACTAGTACTGCGGTAACCGTAACCACGGTAGTACTGCTAGTGAAACCAGCCCTTACTCAATATGATTTAGTGCTTGGCTCCAAAATAGAGGTCCAGAAAATTTATAGAAAGTAATTAATACGACGCAAATATTGACATTTTTACAGTGTTTTGACATCGAGTTTCCTTTACAAGAGATGAATTTCATTTTGTTCAGTGTTCAACTTCAATGACTGTCTGTACGTCCCAAGACCCGGTGTGCGGACTCTAGTGCTACACTCTAAGTCTACAGTGGACTCTATATCTAAATTTAGATTTAGATAAAGAGTCCAAATAAGTCTAAACTCTAGGAGGACTCTTTATCTAAAAAGTCTACACAGGGCGGACTCTTTATCTAAAAAGTCTAAACAAAGTGGACTCTATATCTACATAAATCTAAATTAGATATAGAGTCCGCCTTTCGCCGCGAACTCGAGATTTCGGCCGTAAGGCCGGAAACGAGAGTTTGCTCTACCCCTATACTAATTTAGAAGTGTTAGGGCCGTTATTTGGGTTCGAGGTTAGGGTTAGGGTTAGTGTTAGGGTTAGGTTTTGGGTTGGGTTAGGATTTTAGATATAGAGTCCGGGTTGGAGGATTTGGCGCCAAAATGTACTAGAGGACTCTATATCTAAAAATTCTACACAGGGCGGACTCTTTATCTAAAAAGTCTACACAGGGAGGACTCTTTATCTAAAATTTTTTCAAAGTCTAACTGTAGATAAAGAGTCCGTTTTTAGATATAGAGTCCGCCTTGGATTTAGATAAAGAGTCCGTTAGCACTAGAGTCCGCCCACCCCCAAGACCCAAACCCCATCCATATGGGCCACCAAAATCTTGCCATGCTACGCAGTCTGTCTGTTCGGCACTTTAAGCGCCCTTCGGGCTCGCGTAAGCTCACACCGGGCCTTCGGCCCGGTGTGAGAGCTGACAGGCAAGGCACATGCCAACCAAAATCTTTGCCATTACCCCGGCCAGGTTTGAGTTGACATGTTCCTCGTCTGTCTACTCTCACACCAGGCCGAAGGCCCGGACTTGAGAGTCGACAGAGTCAGACTGGGAACATGTGTCATGTCAACGGAATGTTGAACATGTGTCATGTCAACGGAAAATGTGTCACGTGACATTCCGCGCGCGGCGTTTCGCGGGAAAAACTTGGCGCGCCTCTGGGCTTTTGGTGGCTTTGCGCGTTCCGTAATTTTACAGCGAGGGAGTGTGACACACAACTGTGCCACAACAAGCAACATGCGATGATGCGGACCTTCATCGTCATTGAGGTGCCCTCTGCCAAGACAACGTCTTGACTATAAAGGCCTAGGGGTAGTGTGTGGGGTGTCCTGCCGAGTGAAGCGTCAGGCTCATATGTCCCTAGTGACCGATTTGTCATACAAACTAACTTGCCGGTATCACATTCTTCAGATCTCATGACACCCCATACACCCGACTAATTTTAATACGCTGAATCACGTGAGCAAATTTTCCAATCCCTCGGCCTCAGAGGTCGAAAAACTGCCCTAATTAGGGCACTTTCCCGACCTCGGAGGGCTTGGAAAAGTTGCTTACGTGATTCAGCGTATCAAAATTAGCCAGAAAAGTGCCCTTGCATGAGCGTCTATCATTTCCAGGTGAAAAGTTGTAAGTGGGGTCAATTAGACCCAATTATGCTCAATTTACAATTAGGACGCTTTCCCAAACTCTGAGGGATTCTTAAAGTTGCTAACCAAACGTGATTCAGCGTACCAAAATTAGTTGGATAATACAGTGGTTTTCGCTTTGATATTTAAAATTATTTTCAGTTTTTACTGTTCAAAATAAAATCAAATAATGACCAGATCTGATCAGTCTGTGTAACTTGATAAAGATCTTTATCACATCTGATCATGATCAAGTTTGATCAGTCTGTGTGCGCCCTATGAACCCTCATTACTGCATGTCCATCCAGCTAGAGTTAGGTACATCATGCATGGTGAATAGTGATTGGTGAATGATCATTGGTCATGTCGACACCAGCGCAGCAGCTAAATAAAATGGATTTCCAGGTATCTTTGAACAATGAAGCATGAAGTTTCTGAAGTTTCTGAAGTTTTTTCTGACGTTGAAAACTGGGTGTAGTGGAAAACTTCAAAACCCAATTTGGGGTCACTCGGACCAAAAGGTGGTAAGGCCCCTCGTCCCCTGCATATCAAGCCAAAAAAAATCCCCCCCTTTTTCCCCGGGTTTGGGAAATTTGGGGGAAAAAGGGGTTGGGGAAAGGGGGGCCCCAAAAAAATTTTTTTTGGGGGGAAAAAAAAAAATTTTTTTTTTTAAAAAATTTTAAAAAAAACCCCCCCCCTTTTTGGGGGCCCCCCGGGGGGGTTTTTCCCCCCCCCCCCGGGGAAAAAAAAAAAGGGGGGTTTGTTTGGGGGGGGAAAAAAAAATTTTTTAAAAAAAGGGTAAAAACCGGGCCGGGGTTTTTTTAAAAAAAAATTTTTAAAAAAAAAAAAAGGGGGAAAAAAAAAAAAAAAAAAAAAAAAAAGGGGGGAAAAAAAAATAAAAGGGGCCCCAAAATTTTAAAAACCCCTTTTCCCTTTTTTTTTAAAAAACCTTCCCCCCCAAAAAAAAAAAAAAAACCCCCGGCCCCCCCCCCAATTTTCCAAACAAAACCAAAAAAACCCCCGGGGCCCCCCCTTAAACCCCCCCCAAAACCCCGGCCCCCCCCCCGGGCCCCAAGGAAAACCCCCCTTTTTTTAAAAAATTTTAAACCCCCCCCGGGCCCCCCCAAAGCTAAAAATTTTAAAACCTTTTTAAACAAAAAAAAATTTTCCCCCCGAAAAAAAAAACCCCAAAAAGGGGGGGGGAAAAAAAAAAACCCCAAAATTTTGGGGGTTTTAAAAAAAAACCCCCCCCCCCCCCCCCCCAAAATTCCCCCCCCTTTTTCCCCCTTTTAAAAAAAACCCCCCCAAAAAACCCCAAAACAAAAAAAAAAACCCCTTTTTTTTTTTTAAAACCCCCCCCCAAACCCCCCCCCCCCCCCCCCCCCCACCCCCCCCAAAAACCCCCCCCCCCCCCCAAAAAAAAAACCCCCCCCCAAAAAAAAAAGGGGGCCCCCAAAAAACCCCCCAAAAAAATTTATTTAAAACCCCCCCCTTTAAAAAAACCCCCCCAACCACCCAATTTTTTAAAATTTTTCCCCAAAAAAAAAAGGGGGAAAAATGGGGGGGGGGGGAAAAAAAAAAAAGGGGAGGAGAAAAAAAAAAAAGGGGGGGGGAAAAAAAAAAAAAGGGGGGGAAACCAAAAAGGGGGGGAAAAAAAAAAAAGGGGGGGGGGAAAAAAAAAAGGGGGGGAAAAAAAAAGGGGGGGGGGCCCCCCCAAAAGAAAAAAAAAACCCCTTTTTTTTTTTTTTTTAAAAAAAAATTTTTTGGGGGAAACGTTATTTTTTCCCCCCCCTTTTTTAAAAAATTTTTTCCCCCCCCTTTTTTTTTTCCCCCCCTTTTTTTTAAAAAAAAACCCCTTGGGGAAAAAAAACCCCCAAGGGGGGAAGGTTTTTTTTTTTTTCCCTTTCCCAAATATTTTTTTTTTTTTGGGGGGGGTTTTTAAAAAATTTTTTTTAAAAGCCCCCCCCCCCCCCCCCCCAAAACCCCCCTTTTTAAAAACCCCCGGGGGGAAAATTTTTTTGGGCCTTTTTTCCCTTTTTTAAAAAAAAAAGGGGGAAAAAAGGGGGGGGGTTTTTTTCCAAAAATTTTTTAAAAATTTTGGGGTTTTTTAAAAAAGGAAAAAAAAGGGAAAAAAAAGGGGGGGGGCCCAAAAAAAAAAATTTTTTTTTTTTAAAAAAGGGGGGGGTTTTTTTTTTCCCCTTTTTTTTTTCCCCGGGGGAAAAAAAAATTTTTTTTCCAAAAAAATTTGACCCCCCTTTTTTTTTTGGGGGCCCCAAAGGGGAAAAAAAACCCCGGGAAAAGGGGGGCCCTTTGGGGGCCCCCCGGGGGGGGCCCCCCCCCGGGGGGGGAACCCCCCCGGGGGCCCCCCCAATTTTTTTTTTAAAAAAAAATTTTTTTTAAATTTTTTCTTTTTTTTTTTTGGGGGGTTTTTTTTTTTTTTTGGGGTTTAATTTTTTTTTTTTTGGGTTTTTGGTTTAAAAAAAAATTTTTTTTTTCCCCCCCCCCGGGGGTTTTTTTTCCCCCCCCCCCGGGGGGCCCCCCCCCTTTTTTAAAAGGGGGCCCCAAAAGGGGCCCCCCCCCCCCCCGGGGAAAAAAATTGGAAAAAATTTTCCCCGACACATGACAACCGCATACAGACCGGTAACAATGCTTTAACTAATATCATGCTTAACTCTAAAGATAATTAGTTGGTTCCATTTTGTTTTATCCAAACTTGTGTTCTACACAGTCTGAACTATATTTTCTTGTTTTCTATCTAACCTATTATATACTCTTGTTCTATCTGACCTATATATCCCAGTGCAGTACAAGAAGAATGGTGAATCGTTCTCCACCAACAGCCACGACACAACCACCACCTACACAACAACCCCACCAGTCGCCTTCAAGGAGTTGTAGTGGTTTAAAAATAATTTAAAAATTTTAATTTTAAATGAGAATATAAAAAAAAAGTTTGTGACTTTATATCTATAAAAATGAAATGTTATACCCTCGAAATTCGAATATTTTCGGATTTATCTGATCGTCAGGGAAAAAAATAGCCTATACATTTTGGGGGCAGTTTTTCACTTGGGAGCCAGGGTGAACTTCAATAATTTATAGCCACAGAAGATGTCATTAAAAAGGGCTGGCCTTGAAATTTTGTTTTAATTTTCTACAATTAAACCAAAAAATAAATATTTATTTTAAAAAACATCGATATTTTACTATCCAGGATTTCAATTCTTTTTAAAAATCGAAGGGAAAGGGTTTAAAAAAACCACCCTTCTTTTGTTCAAGAGACCCAGGGGGGTCGACAAGGGCGCGGGGGGAAAAACCCCCTAGTGAAAGTGAAACTTAGTAAAAAAATAAACACTTTCTCCCTCGGGCCCCCACCCCCCTGACGGGGTCTGATCCCAGTACAGCCAAAAAGGGGCCGGCGGGGATTTGAAAAGGAAAAATTATAGGTTAAAAACCCTTTCTTATAAAGCAGGTCCCCTTTGGGGCATTTTCCCCGTGCCCAAAATTGGGAAATGGAAGTATTTTCCAGGGTAAAACCTGTTCCCCCAAATTGGATTGAAAAAGGGTTACGCCTTAACCCCCCTTTTTTGATTGAAACTTAAAATTTAATTATTTAAAAATTAATTTTAAAGGGAATAAAAAGGTGGGGGGTGTGGAACAGCTTAAAATTTGTGGAAAAGTAAAGTTATCTTCACACCCAAACGACCAAAGGAATTATAAAGGGAATTTAAAAAGGGGAGAAATATTTTGGCCCGATACAAAAAACATCATTATCCCCTTTATCCGTATTTATTTTAACCCTTCTCTAATCACGATTTTCCACTCCAAAATTTTGATGCCCAAAAACTTGGGTTTCCCCACCCTTGACCCAAAACCCTCCACCAAATTTAAAAAAGCCATGGAGTTTAAATCCCCGTCTAGTTTAAAATTTGTCCTAATAACCCCCCTTTACCTTTTTAGTTTTTGGTATAACCCATTTAAGCGAAAAGGGTTTTAAAACGAGGCATTTAAATATTCACAAACATTTGACTTGTTCTACCGGGGGTCAAAACGAATTTAAGAGCGGAGTTTCGACTACCTTTTCCCCAATCGGGTTTATTTAAAATTTTCCAAAATTGTGTCATGAAACACACTAATATTTGAACTTCAAGAGAACTTTGAATTCCCAAAAAAAATCTTCTGGCGGCCCCTTTTATCAAGGTGCTGAAATTTGGGGCCCCCCGCCAGGACAGTTCAGAAAAAAAAATTCACCCCCAAAATAAAAAATAAGGTTTTTTTTGTAAATTTCCCAAAATATTTTTTGGTTCCCCAAAAAAAGTCTATTATTTTTCTGTAACGAATGTGTGTGTGTGTATTGTATGTTCCAATTGATTGAAAACCACGCCCCCCACAAGTATTCACAGGTTGATTGGATCGTGATCGTTAGACCCAATCTCCATTAGATGCAAAAGACCCGTATATTATAATATATCTTCTTCACTTCAGACCCGTATATTATATCTTCTTCTTAGTTCTTCACTAATCACTTCACTTGGGCGTTTAGTGGAGTGATATGTTATCTCCAGCGTCATGTGTTTGATAATACAACCGTTATATAATGTGTGAAGGATCCGGGGCAGTTCCTTGTTTTTCGACCGACTAGTTAAATTGTACATGCTTGCTGGCTATGTGTATTGTGTAAATCATTACTAATGTCCCCCAGGCCCCATTTTGTCATTGTGAGCATGGTTATGATATCATAGAAAACTTCCCAGGGGAAATTTTTCTTTTTCTCCCTCTCCCATTCCCCTAAATTAATTTTCACCCATCTCTGATCGCACCTTTACAGCTCTTACTAACATATTTTTCTCTCTTGGGTTTTTACCCCCTTAAAAAGATTTTGAAAATGCCCAAAGCTTTGTTTCGGTTTTATTCTCAAGAATAGGGAGCCTGTCATTGGTCCGTTGGGGTCACATGACTAGATTCCTGGCTTCTGATTGGTTCAGAGAGGGGGGAGGGGAAAAGGTAAAGGGTTTTTCAGCGGGGCGAATTTTGTTTTTTGCGGGCTGTGCTATAGTGAGTGAGGAGAGAGAGAGAGAGAGGAGGGGGAGAGGGGAGGAAAAAGAGAGAGAGAAGAGTGAGGGAGAGAGAATATAAAAGTCCAGGAGCTAGGGGCTAATTTCTCCCCGCTACTAAAGTACTCGAGGTCAGTGAACCATGATGTGTCTCTCAGCGCAGTTTTTTTTGTTTTTCAAAAAAAAATTTTCCTAGGGGAGGGAATGCTTCATTTATTGGGCTGCTTCAGTTAGTTCCCCCTTGGGCGGGGAAGGGCTATCCGGCCAATCCCCTGAAAGGAAAACTATTTTTAAATAGTAGAAACCTTGGGGGGTTTCCCCCAGTAGGGGGGGGCCCCCAAAGCGATGGAGATTCGGGGGTTGTGAAAAACCCCCCCATTCAGCGAAAAAAAGAAACTTCCTAGAATTAAACCCCCAAGATTTTCCCCTTTAAAATTTTTTGGGTTTGCCCTTTAAAAGATTTGGGTTTGTTTGGGGGGGGGGGGGATATTTTCTTGGGATACTTTATAATTTGAAGGGATTTAGGGGGGAGATTAGAATGGAAAAAACAAAAAAAACAATTTTTCATGATTTAATTTTTCCTCTTTTTATTATGGGGGTGTTAGGAGAGAGAGAGGAAAAGAGAGAGAGAGAGAGAGAGAGAGAGAGAGAGAGAGAGAGAGAGAGAGAGAGAGAGAGAGAGAGAGAGAGATAGAGAGAGAGAGAGCAGCAGCACATGCTATTATATAGGTCGTCTAGTTCAACTCGTATAGTATTCGAGAAGGGGGGGGGGGGGGGTGATCCTTATGGGTAATGATTTAGCCCTATTTGGGAAGGTCAAGTACCAACGCGGCGGATTAATCGGCCGCCATCCAGTTTCTCTCTCAACCCATCCCTCTCTCTCTCTCTCTTTCTCTCTCTCTTTCTCTCTCTCTCTCTCTCAAACTCTCCCTCTTTCTCTCTCGTTTATTTCTGAGAAATTTTCTCTAATATTATGCCATGCCATTTCAAATGCACTGAGGTAAAATATTTCGCATTTTAATTTTCGTGATTCTACATGCATACTGCTGGGAGTTGTTAGTTATATTAAACCCAAAATGATGTTCCTTGCTGATTGTCGTCAAGTGATGGAGGACTGGTGAGTGAGGGTGAGAGAGATTGGAGAGGACTATTAGGAGAGAGAGTGAGTGATAGTGAGATCGAGCGAGATGCAGTAGAGAGAGCGAAATCTGTTCTTAAGTTTTTAAAGTTGTTGGAACAGTAGTATAAATTACCCTACCCCCCCCCCCCCCCCCCCCCCCATTAATTCCCAACATGATGCAAGGAATTTTCTCACACTTTATGAATTATCGATTAGTAGCACTGTACATTATATTAAGTTATTTCTCTCTCCGTCCCTCCCTGTCTCTCTCCATTCCTCCCTGTCTCTCTCTCCTTCTCTCTTCCTCTCTCTTTCTTCCTCTTTCCAACTCACATGCAGCCCTTTCCGGTTGAAGCCTCATTCTGTACACTTTCTGCAGTACTTGTGCTCCACACCGGGCTGCTGTTATAATGCAGCTGTTTGCAGTTGTTCAGTTTTAGAGGTCCCACGCACAACGCGTCATTCAATCAACGACTCCTACAGCACTGCGTATATATTTCCGCTTTCTGTGCCATATTCCGCCATATTTTTAGCACCCCATGGTACCACCCTATTACAGCTTTTGCAGAACCAGCGTACGTAGTTTGTTGCCAAATTGTGTTTGGATACTATAACAGAGATATGTATACTTGTTCACACTTTACTTTGTAGCGAAGATATATCGAGGGGTAGTCGGCATTGACCCCTTCAATTGGTAACTCTTGGAAAATGGAAATGATGTATAATGGTGTCATGGTGTCATTAGTAAAAAATCAGTTGGTACAACTCCAGCTGGTACTCTATAGAGCACACCCAATGGGTGTTAGGGTATTACCCACAGAATCTTTGTCCTCCCTACTACAATTAGGGGGTTGTGTGTGTGTGGACCACATATTGACCACATTGAACTTTCCTGATCAGTATTATACAGTCCAGAGTCCTCTCTCTAGAGAGAGAAAGAGAGAGAGAGAGAGAGCTCTGTCTCTCTCTCTCTGTCTCTCTCTCACTTCTCTCTCTCTCTCTCCCTTGAAATCGCACTGCTAAAGCAATATATAATAATCTGCCTGTACAGCTTAGTTCTTTTAACCCTTTGAGACCTTTTTTAAACTTTTCAGGAAACTTTGAGACCTTTTTTAAAACTCAAACCTTTCATTTTCCACACCTTGTAGCATAGCTCTAATACACTGCTATGGCAATATATGTGTGTGTGGGTATTATATGTGTTGGGTGCATAATTACTTTAGTAAGAGCGGCCACGTTGTGTCTGGTCCTGGGTGTCTCACTGTCTCTTATAGCTAGAAACAGGGTGTCTCCTAGAGAGAGAGAGAGTAGAGAGAGAGAAGAGGGTGTCTCCTATAGCTAGAAACAGGGTGTCTCCTAGAGAGAGAGAGAGAGAGAGAGAGAGAGAGAGAGAGAGTAGAGAGGGAGAGAGATAGAGAGTGAGAGAGAGAGAGTGAGAGAGAGAGAGAGAGAGAGAGAGAGAGAGAGAGAGTAGAGAGGGAGAGAGAGTGAGTGAGATAGAGAGAGAGAGAGAGAGTAGAGAGGGAGAGAGAAGAGGGTCTCGCCTTTATCACTGTGGCGAGGAAGTAACTATAGCGTCCACGCTACAACTAGATCTGTTGTTTACACCAATCAATAAACGTCTCCTTCTCTCCCTATCATGATCATCTGCTATCTTATTATCTACCCACCTCTCACTGTATACTTTTTTACAGCGCTATCGCCCCATCATACCGTCTGTGTCTCTCTCCCCTCTGATCTCTCTCTCTCTCCCTCTCTCTCCCTCTCCCTCCCTCTATCTCTCTCACATTGTAACCAGGTGGCTGGGACCCTGACATACAAACACACGCTCTCCCGCTCTAGGATACTTGCCCTGCTATTGAACATCTCCCTTTTCTCTCACTCGCTCTATCATTCTCCCTCTCTCTCTCTCTCTCTCCCTCCCCCCTCTCTCTCTCTCACTCTCTCTCCGTCTCTCACTCCAGGTGGTCAGGTAACTTTGGAATTTGTGAAACTCTATCTCCTTTGCTGCGGGCTGCCCGTGGTTCAGCTGCTGTGTGTTATCTTGATTAACTAAGGTGTTTTGTTGTGTAGCGTGTTTTGAAATTATCATGATTATTGGCAAATCGTGACGTCACGAAAAAAAAGAGAGAGAGAGAGAGAGAGAGAGAGAGAGAGAGAAAGAGAGAAAGAGAGAGAGAGAGAGAAAGAGTGTGAGAGAGAGAGAGAGAGAGAGAGAGAGAGGGGGGGAGAGAATGAGAGAGAATGAGACACAGAATAGTGAGAATGACATGTCTTAAAAGCTAAGTTCTGTTCACGTCAAAGGTCCAAGGGGTTTGAGGTAAATCAACGTCATCAATTATACTGGTCCGCTCTCACTCAGTTCTCTTGGAATGTGATCTGTCATGTGTCAAATCGATTTGTCTCTCTCACTCTCTCCTTTACCTATTTCTTCAGTACATTCGTCTCGACTTTGCGTGACTAGTGCATGATTTGCTAATATGTTACAGAACTGTCATTTTAGCAGAGAAGCGTAACGAGGTTACTCTAGAACTAATATGTTGGATAGCTTAGATAAAGCAGTGTTTTTTCTCGCGACCTCTCAGCGTCCTTAGTGTCACCGAAGGCTCCATGTTGGGGCCCTTTGACCTTTGTGTTTCATATCCAGTTATGTTGAATATATTCAATAATTACTCGAATAATTATTATTAACATAACTGGATATTATTCTACTCGCTATCATGATTTGCTTTAAATTATTCGTTTGCCTAACATTCAATCTTTGTAACAGATTTTCATGACTGAATTGTTTGCAAGATGATGACCAACGTTTCTGGAGATCAAGAACTCGAGCTAGGTAACTAATGTTGAAGCGATAGAGAGAGATAGAGGGAGAGAGAGGGAAAGAGCGAGCTCCCAGCGAGCTAGAGCGAGAGAGAGACAGTTCATCATTTCACCACATAATAACAGCTGGATCAGATGAATTCCAATCACACAGGTCTCTGTTTTGTCCACTTTAAACACAGCACTGTCAGCAATTGGTAACTTGATATACCATTCAAAGTGTGCTGCGGGGCTATTGCTTTCACTGCAGCTGTAGATAGATCACATTCTGCTCCTTTTTCTGATAGTGACTTAGTTCCATGATGCCCCTCCACCATTTTCCATGATTACATCATCTGGCTTGTCACTTTTCAGTAGCTTAGAAAGTGACACCAGATAACTGATCATCCTTCTCTCCGGATTTATAATTATCCTGCTAATCATCTCTCGGGGGGGTTCCGGCCGGAATTTATGAGGATTTTTGAGGTCACCTCAAAAATCCTCATTTATTATTTGCTGGACAAGCCCTCAAAAATCCTCAAAAATCCTCAAAAACTTTTCGTTCTATTTAAACATAAACACAGCAAATGCCTGATAAAAAACAATAATATATTTTATTTTAGAGGTATAAAATGCACTGATTATCAATTCAAGTGCTCTTGCCTGTGCTCTTTGGCTTTCCACACTTGAAGCACTGCTTTCTTTTAGCAAAGTTATCAACTTCACATGCTTGACAAGACCCCGGTGCCCAGATTTTCAAAATTTTAGATAAATACCGAATACGATTTTCAGTCAAATATGCTGCCAACTTTGTCCCAAAAATCAACGATTTTGCTGCCTAGTAAGATAAATGTCTAGAAAATTTTTAGAAATAATTTATAAAGTTTTCAAAAGTTTTAAAAAAAAGTGTCCCCACCCGGGCCCGGTCGGGAATCGAACCCGGGCCTCACGTGTCAGAGTGGAGGCAGCACAGGCAGCACAAATTTACCCCATATTTATATTGACGATTTCGCCTCATTTTGAGGACTTCTGAGGATGTTTTTAGGACCATCACCAGGGTATCTGGGAAAATTGTCTAACTGTTTTACTCCTATTAAGGAATGTGTATGCCCAATAGTATGCGTAATCGTCAAAATTTTTGTAAAAACTATAAAATAATTGTTGATGATTATTGATGATTATTGAGGATTTTTGAGGATTTTTGAGGGCCCTCATTAATTCGAAAAACGCTGGACAAGACCTCATCCTCATTAATTATTGGCCGGCACCCCCCCCCCCCCCATCTCTCTTTCTCTTAGAGGTGCAGTCAATGAGTGAGGAAGATGAGTTATCAGAATTGGAGGAGGAGGTTGAGAAAGTGACGGACAAACTTGGAATAATCCTTGACAGGTCAAGTGAATTAAAAAGTTGATGATCTTTTTATGTAGTCACTCTCTTATAAATATCTTCTCTCTTTCCCTCAATCCCTCTCCCCTCTTGCTTTCTCTCGTAACCCGTCTCGGACTTCACATCGCATCCCCTTTCTCTATCATCTCGAAATTTCACACTTTCAATCGCATGATCTTCTTCTTCTTCTCTCGATATGACCATATTCAGAACTCTGATCCGTTAGTGGCCGATAAATGAGTTCTGATACACACCGGTGCTGCTCATTGCTTAGAACTCACTTGACATATATATAATCTTTATTTTCTAGCAACTTAGCATACATCTTGTCTGTCATATAGCTTACTCAGATCATACATAAATTATGGTAATGAATAATTTCTATTTTCTATTTTCTAACTCCCTCGATCTCCATACATGTGAGATACCTCCTCATTCCCCCAGTTTCTATAACACCTCCCCTCCTCAATCCTCACTCCCCCAGTCTCTATAACCCTCCTCTCCTCACTCCCCCAGTCTATATAACACCTCCCCCTTCTCAGGATCTCTATATCATAATATACCAGTTCCATAATACCTCCTCAATCTATAACCCCCTCCCCTCATTCTCAGGATAAACCCGATGTTGGACCCAGACAAAGTTCTCCTCGACTATTCTCCACAGGAGGAAAACTTCCCCCTCGGCCATCTGGACCTACCCGTTAAGACACTAGTTGAACTAGTCCACATTTCCCAAGAGACAAACCTTCAAGATTCCAGCTCCGAGTCCTTCCTCCAGCCGGAAACCCCTCCAGACACCCCTGAAACGGTTCACCACGATCGGAGTGAGGGAGGGAGGGAAGAGATATTGGCAGAGTTGAGACGACAGTCATCCGGTGCCCTGAGTGAGAAAGTGGTAGATGCCATGAACACAATAACTAACATACTATCTGGGTTAGAGGAGAAGGAAGGGTTTGAGATGTCCGGGGATGTCTATACAATGGAGGACAATGTCTACAAACAGGACAGCATGGTTCTGGAATGCGAGTCTCTGGACGAGGAGGATGATCAAGAGGTACATCCCACGGGGTGTGAGACTTGTGAGGAGATGTCAGGGAGTTCCAATTCCAGTTTTCCAATTGTTGTTATGGAGGTAACTGAGGAGTTGGAATCAGCCCCTCCGACAATTGATCTTCCACCCTCTATTCAGCCGCCCTGTGAAGACGATGATGTACCAGAGACTATTTCTATTACGTGTGGTGGGGGAGAGATTGGGGATGATGTCGAAATTAATGCTACGTCACCGCTAAACGGAATGGATCACTCAGAAGAGGAGGCAGAGTGTCATGTAATGAATGGTACCAGTCCTCCATTGACGATACCTATTAAATTCCTGGTAAAACCACGTCACTCCTCCTCTTCCTCCTCATCTTCCTCAGATGATGATGACCCGTCCAATCACCTGACAGCAGCTGACCTCCATGTTCACCCAATTACACCCCGGCAACACTCAGATGTGTCATCCATCTGTTCCGAGGAGGAACTGAGGGCTAGTCTCCAGAGAATCAGGAAAATGAGTGTTGACGTGTTGCAGCCCCTCGATATTGTACCAGCCACTGAGATTGAGAGCTCAGGACACAGCGAGCCATCTGAGGAGAAACTAACAGGTGAAGGTACCCCGGAGCAAGTAGTCGATTTAAAAGAACCAGAGATGTGTGAGGTATCGCTGATAGTATGTCCTGGTACCCCCGACAACCTCCCTGACAACCTCCCTGACAACCTCCCTAACAACCTCCCTGAGGTTGGTACAGAGGGGGACCAAATACACAGTTCTACAGACCCATCCATGCCACCTACTACAGGTGATGATTTGCAACACCTCACCGCTGACAGTACCTCCCGCCATTCCTCCAGTGAGTCAGCATCTTCTTCCTGTAGCACCTCTGAATCAGGTGACTCTCAGACAATGATTACTGGTGTTCTAGCTCAGACCACTTTTGAGATAACCGAGACGGTTGAATCAGAGTTGACTACTGGTTACCAGGTAGAGTCTCCAGCAGCACAATCATTGCCTTATAAGGAAACTTCACCAGACGGTCATGTTGAGCTGTCCTCTCAGGTCACGGATGATGGGAGGGGGAGCTTGGAGGAGTTATGTGATGAAGAGGTTACTGTGGTCCTAGATCAAACTATCGACGGAGTCTCAGATGTGAAACATGTTGGACAATCGGACCTAGAAATACAGGAATATCCCAAAGCTACAGAATCAAAAGATGAAATCGAACTTGCTGAAATGGATCTGAAGATGGAGCATTCCATTGAACCAGAGATTGTAGTCCCTGTAGTAGAGCCCCAAGAAGAACTAGATGTTGAGCGACCTGCCGAGCCAGAACCGGAAATTAAAACTCCCGTTGCTATGGAACCGCCCATTGAGGTTACTATGGAACCCGAACCGCTCATTGAGGTTGCTATGGAACCTGAACCGCTCATTGAGGTTGCTATGGAAACCGAGCCGCTCATTGAGGTTGCTATGGAAACCGAGCCGCTCATTGAGGTTGCTATGGAAACCGAGCCGCTCATTGAGGCTACTAAATCTCCCGTTGCTATGGAACCGCTCATTGAGGTTGCTGCATCTCCCGTTGCTATGGAACCTGAACCGCTCATTGAGGTTGCTGCATCTCCTGTTACTATGGAACCTGAACCGCTCATTGAGGTTGCTACATCTCCCGTTGCTATGGAACCTGAACCGCTCATTGAGGTTGCTATGGAACCTGAACCGCTCATTGAGGTTGCTGCATCTCCTGTTGCTATGGTACCAGAACCGCTCATTGAGGTTGCTATGGAACCTGAACCGCTCATTGAGGTTGCTATGGAAACTGAGCCGCTCATTGAGGTTGCTATGGAAACCGAGCCGCTCATTGAGATTGCCACACCCTTAGTTGACGAAACTACACCTCAAATTGAGGTAGTTGAGGCTACTTCTACAGTTGATATCGAAAAAGGGGAGCGAGGTAAATCCCAGACGTTACGAGCAGCAAATATCCTAACGCAGTTGTCCTTTACAGACAGCGAGGATGAAGATTTAGTTGTAGAGACTCCAATACTGGCAGTTGAAACAGCTGCAGGGATCAGTGACAGATCGACCTTTTCTGAGATCGAGTTTGAGAAAGAGGAACATGATTCAGAGCAAGACGACTACAGAGAAGTCAAGGAGGAGTCGGTGTGTTCTGTAACTGTAGATGAACCTGTAAACAAGAAGGAGGTGGAGAAGTTTGTTGAAGAGCAGATAGAGTTAGCAGTGGCACGATCACTTGTCCAAGATCAGATAGACACTGCATGCGAAACAATCAGAATTACAGGGCACACAACCTGTGGGTATGCCGATCTTCCAGACATCCAGGTGCCATGTGCTGAACTCAGGAAGTCATCTGTATCAAGTTCAAGCTCGGAGGAATCAGATCACAATATGATGGTTCAGATGAGGACTTCAGACAGTGAACACTCGACATTCTCCTCTAAATCTTGTGACAGCAGTGGGAATAAGCTGAATACTTTCTCCAGTGTAGTTATTGATGTTCCTGCTAATATTAAATCTTCCTCTGAGGATCATCTCCAATTGGACACTCCTCCCCGGGACAACGAGATTACAGAGGAGAGGGTGGAAACACCCAAAAACTCATCTTCAGAAGACGAACTGGTGTTAAAAATAAATCCAATTTTCCCGACAGATTTTGTCCTGCAAGGAGTTGAATCAGATTCCAGTAGTTCCAGTAGTTCGTCCTTTGTTTCTTCACCTGGGTCAGATGGTGTTCAGAATATTCTAGCACTTGAGGAAGCAGAGTCACTTAGTTCATCATCTAGCGAGGGATCCATAAGGGTCCCATCACCCGAACCACTTCCACTGCCCCACGTCTGCTGTGGAGGGGGATCAGATCACGGGGCCGGATCAGATCACCATGACAACCACGGTTCCGGATCAGATCACCATGACAACCACGGACCAGATCACCATGACAACCACGGAGCAGATCACCATGACAACCACGGAGCAGATCACCATGACAACCACGGTACCGGATCAGATCACCACGACAACGAAGTGGGAATGGAAGTAACACCACTGGAGCTCCCAACAGTGGAGAGTGTTGTCAGCAGTAGCTCAGGTTCTAGTACATCTGACTCCAAAACTGACTTTACAGAAGTTACAGAGATCATGGGTAAAGAAGAAGAAGGGGAGGAAGAGGAGGATGAGAAGTCGATAACAACAGTACTGCAGGTAGAAACCCCGGATCTGTTAGAAGGTGGGGAGACAAGTAGTAGTGAGGGGGATGAGGATCTTGAAGAGGGGGCTGGGATATTCTGTGAATCGGACGCCATCAAGAATATCTTGGATAAGATGACCAGCAGCACGGCAGTACAAGATGAAGAGGAGGAGGGGGAGTCGGATACCTCGACAGAAACAACTAAACGAAGGGGCAGTTCACCTGAGGTGCCTGTTGTCATTGTTTGTGAAACATCAGCTGGTGATACATCAGAGACAAGTCCCGATAAGAGTGGGGAGATTGTAAGAAGTGATTCAGCAACCCCTCCTCCCTCCACACTATTTGAGAAGAGTGAGGTGCTACCCCTGAGGAGCGATGATCTGACAGCAGAAGAGAGTATAGTTGCCAACACTCTCCTCGCTCTAGCTGCTGATAATGATGAGGAAGACACTACTACTTCACCCCATAATGATACAACACTGAGAAGTGATGAAACTCTGGACAGCAAGAACCTCACAACACGATTCACCACGTCAGAACACCTGTACCTGAAAACCAAGTTCCCAAGGGGTGACCAGGAGGCTGGGAAGAGTTTCCTCCTAGCGTGTAAACCTCAAATGCAGAACTTTGCACTGCGGCACGGGGATATCAAGAAAAACACGGACATCAGATTGTACCGAGATGATACCCAACTGTATATAAAACCTAAATTCACCCGCAAGGGGTACTTTGTATACAAAATCAAACGGCCCTCTGTAGCGGAGAGTGGAATGTACAAGTTTATTGTGAAGATGCTTCATTATGAGACAGATGAGAGTTATGATGTGAACATTGTTCCTAAGGGGATGGCTGCCCCTCATGGTAGTAGAATGAACTCTCTTGGATCTTTAGGGTCACTGTTATCTATCAATGGGAGGAGCAAACGGTGAGAGAAAGAGAGATTTTGTGTGTGGTTTTGATCGCAGTTGCACTAACTGGAACGGCTCATTATAGTGATATATCGGGTATATCAGACCCCGAAATTATATGGGTCCGGGATATTTAGGGGTTCATTTGATTTGATTAGAGCGGTTGTCATGGGCGTGAACCCCATATGGGGACCTTACGCACGGGGGTCAATCACCGCTGACTTTAGGGGTTGATGTGTATATCGCCTTGTTGTGTGTGAGAGTTACAATGAAATATGTATTGTGTTTTATCTGTTTCATCTTTGTATTGTTATAACAAAAACAAGCTGTCTAAAATTATTATAACGCAGTTTTAAAAATACAATTCAAATAAAAAGGCTTCTTTGTCACAAAGCAGTCCATTACATTTCCACTCTATGTGTAACGTGTCTCTCAATCCATCCCTCATTACGACATTCCTATCACGACATTGATTTGGCTGTTGTGACTGTGCAAAGTTTAGCTAGCAGTCCGCTAAGCTGAAGAAGGGAGTTGACGCCTTGACTAATCCTCAGGTGGGCATATCCGACCTCTTTTAGATAGAGTAGCTTTAGGTATTCGGGCATCTCTTGCGTCTGGCACACCTGGGACGAAGAAGAAGTGTTGAGGGGGGATTTTAAAACTAAAAAGGCTGTCAGGCTAATGCTGACTAAACAAATACTCACCTTTCACTGTGATTGTGTATGGAATTGATCCTCAGGGAGAACTCTACAGAGAAATGGGATTTCTCCGCAGTAGGTTTCTTTAAACTCGTGTTTTGATTTGTAAACTCACCTTTCTGATGTTATTGATGATATCCTCCGGGGAGTATCCTAACTTCCAGAGGGAGTGAAGAATGGAGTAGGCCCCATCAATATCCCCCTCCTGACATTTAGTCAACATGTCCCTGACTAACAGGGGGTGGGGCTCATCGCAAACCTTGAACACATTCACACCATTCACTATACCGTAACCCTGAGGAGGGGGAGGGGTGTTAGTTGTTGTTGAGTAAGGATCAACATACTTACTTACAAGGAGGGGGTAGGGAGGTGGACGGGGGAAGGGATAGGATTAGTCGTGGGGGAAGGGGAAATAAGGAGGAAGAGAGTGATGGAAGAAGTGTTTTTGGTACACCCTATCCGTCTGTACCTGGTATGTTGCCTGAAGGTTATTCACCGCCTGCCTCATGTCACCCTGTGCGGTGAAGATGATAGCCTCCAGGCCGTCATCTGTCTTTACGATACTCTCCGCGTCACATATCTCCAGGAGACGACCCAACATCTGGGCGTCTGTTACTTTTGAATACCTAGATAAGGGGGATTGCCATGGTGACAAATACCTAGATACGAGGGGTTACCACATGAGCAATAAAGGACATATTCTATCGGGTTGATATATTCAGCAGCCTCACTCACCTCAGCATGGTGCACCGGGACTGTATCGGTTCAATTATCTTATCGGAGGTATTGCATGCTAGAGCAAACCGTGTAGTTTTGGAGTATATCTCCATCGTTCGCCGGAGTGCCTCCTGAGCTGCTGAGGTCATGGAATCAGCCTCGTCAAGAATAACCATCTTGTGGCGACCTGGGGGAGACATGTCAATGTTAATGGGATATCTTAAGATATCTTGTGGCGACCTGATAGACACAATAATATGTTAATGTTAATTGGATGGGTAGTATGACGTGTGTGTGTTAATCTTAGTACTTGGAATCTTGTGATTTGAAACAATGACGTCACAGGTGATGACGTCACACGTCACTAAAATACTCACCCGGGGGAAGAGTCACTTTCTTCTGAGCAAACATCTTGATTCTGTTTCTCACCACATCAATGCCTCTCTCGTTTGAAGCATTCAACTCCAGAACTCCCTCTTTCAATGCGGTACCTGATACAGTGTTGTTAGTAACACCCTAGCAACAGTTACATAGCAACACCCTAGCAACAATTACCTAGCAACGCCCTAGCAACAGTTACCTAGTAACGCCCTAGCAAGAGTTACCTAGTAACGCTCTAGCAACAGTTACCTAGCAACGCTCTAGCATGCAACAGTTACTTGGCAGCGAAGCTGCCAACTTCGTCGGGGATGTACAGGGGATAGCGCGACGTGCCCAAAACAGTTACCTAGTAACGCCCTAGCAAGGCAGAGTATAGTGGTTGTCTTTCCAATACCGGGTGGACCAGCGATAATGATGTTAGGCAAGTTTCCCTCTTCTGCAAATACAGACAACCTCTTCACCGTGTCTTCATTGCCCACAATTTGAGGCAGGTACCTGGGGGGATTAGATGTTAGTACATGTTTGATGTTAGTACATGTAATTCTCAGACTCAGCACGATACATGGCTATGGTAGGTTGGGCAGATCAGTGACGAAAATCACCAAAATTATAACGTGCTCATAGATGATAGGTTATTATACATTCTCCTACTTGGGCCTGTGTTTCTCGATCCAAGGTAGTTCCTGCGTTAGTTTCATCTTCTTCACTGGTTTCACATTCTCCTTGGCTACTTCATCTACCTCCATTGTCATGATCTACTGGGGCTAGAGAAGGGGCCGTTACAATAGTTAATAAACTTTGTCTACACCTTAACTTTGCTTTGATACACCATGGATAGAGATCATGTATGGTGCAGTAGTCGAGAGATAAAGAGGCAATAATCGTAACGTAATACACATTTGAAAACATGCATTATAAATCCCAAAATGTAAGACACACACAAACCATAAATTCAGTTTAAATCATTACTAATCACGAAAGGTTGCCTCCAGTCCTCGATACTCCTCTCTCTTCCTATCCCACTCTCCCTTCCTACTCTCATCAGGTTGAGCAACAAGCTCCCAACACCCCTGAGTAGAAGGAACCTGCCTCCCTGCAGCAATAACACCAAGATACGCACCACCCAGTGCTGCCACATTACTTGTTACATTCCGGTACACAGGACAGGAGAAGGCGTTACTGATTAGTTCCAGTAGAGGGGTATTAGAGCTAGCACCTCCCACTACCACTAGTCGAGATGGTGGAGGTGAGGTGTGGAGGGATTGGGATAGGAATTGTCCCTCGGTGATGGAGGTGATGATGTCTGAAGAAGGGTGTTCCCAGAGGTCTCCGTCACCTACACAGTGATGTTGTGTGTTAGGTTATACAGGTACAAACATGATAATTAGCATAATAATTAACATGAAAAGTAACATGTTGTGCGGTCAAGGAATGTATAATTTATAAATTCCTCAAAATGTCTAATATACTTTTTAGAGCAGTTTTAACTGGATTTGGGACAAAATTACGAACAGTCGGTAACTCGAACTCGACATTTTATCCGGTCGAAAACTTGAAATTAACTAACCCGAAGTGTACGCCCCAGAAACACCGAATGGCAGTATTTCAGGGTGTGGAAAGTAAGCAGAAACAAGAGGTGTATTAGTCTCTCTAATTATCTTTCCGTACTCCTCCCATGTGCCTGTTTTGCAGTACTTTGTTTTCAATTCTTCCCTGGAAACAGAGATTTATCAATCAAAATCATGCTTTTTAACAACGATATATAAATGATACTAAATCAATAAATTGACAGTTCAGCTTTTGAGAACTCTTTGTTTCAACATGTGATACATGAGCACAGTGTGCTCAGCACACTGATAAGATTATGAGCGAAGACTGAATTAATCTCCAACTCGTTTTGTCTATGACCCCCTTACCTTGTGAGACTGGCATTCTTATAGCAGAGAATCTGCATGTAGCTGGTGTGGGGGTGAAGGGGGTGACAGAAGGTGTGGGTGTCAGGGGAGGGTGTCAAATCATCACCACACCTCACCACCACATCACTTGTACCTAGAGGAGGGGGTGTGTTACTAGGGGGTTACTAGGGGGTAACTAGGGGGTAACTAGGGGGTGATAGAAGGTGTGGGTGTTAGGGGAGGGTGTCAAATCATCACCACACCTCACCACTACATCACTTGTACCTAACAGGGGGGGGGGGCTGTGTTACTAGGGAGTTACTAGGGAGTAGGGGTAACTAGGGAGTAACTAGGGAGTAACTAGGGGGTAAATAGGGGGTAAATAGGGGGTAAATAGGGAGTAACTAGGGGGAACTAGAGAGGAATTATTAAAACATAATCAAATCAAGTACTAAACCATTTAAACTCACCCAGTGACAGAGCGATGTCTGATTTGCCCAGATTTAGACCAATCAAGGTTGAAGGATTATCCCCTACAAATCTAGATACCGCACAGGTGGGGGAAAAGGAATACCTCTGTACCATGTATCTGCTAACTAGAATGGGCTCCTGCAATAGAAATTACTTTTCAGTATAGCGAGAGAAATGATCTGGTGGGAAATCATATCACCCCAGGACTCTGGTTCCATTTTGTACAATTTTGAATCATATTCGTCATGTTTGTCTAGATTTAAAACCTTGGTACAGTACCTCTGGAATGGCAGGTGCTGGTGATCCTAGTTTGTTACGAACATCAACCCCAGAGAGAGTACAGAGGTGCTCATCCCATTCCCTCGTCTTGATATTCAACAGGTTCATACCTGAGAGAGAGGGGAGGGGGAGAGAGAGAGAGAGAGAGAGAGAGAGAGAGAGAGAGAGAGAGTGTGTGTGTGTGTGTGTGTGTGTGAGAGTGTGTGAAAGAGAAAACTAAAAGTAGGGCCTTCTTACCACTAGCATCGCTGAGTTCGGGGAAGGAGTAGATACCAGTAAAGAGAGAACATAGAAAGTTGCTAACTAACATCACCCTCTCTAATTTCTCCCAGATTCCACCCTTGATCACCTTGTGGATTTGGTGGCCTGAGAACCTGGAGGTGAATTCTAGATTTTTATTTATTACAATATTAATCATAGGGCCCGGGACATTTGCCAGTGCTATAATCAATTACCTACAGTGAGCCTTAGAGCCGGTAAGAGCTGCTAACTTGACTGCTCCACCCACCGATATCTCCATCTCCTGAAATAATAGGCATCTGTTGATAAACTACTTACTATTTTAACGAATGCATTGTCGTTTGGTGAATTCACCGTGTTCATGAACACGGGACTGTCACGTAGCGTGAAAAAATGCGGTGTGAGCCACACAACACCATTGGTACACCATTATATATCACCTTGCAAAGCTCCTCAGTACTTCCATCCATCCATATCGGAGAGTTGGGCACTGCAAACAGACTGCCCAACTGAGGTAGGAGGGGTTGGGCGGCGTCCAGGTTGGATAGAGTTGATAGGAAGGAGTGGGTGGTGTAGACTGTTCCATGCTGCTGGGCACATCCACCAATACCAATCACCTGGAGAGAGGGATGAGGTCAGGTAGGGGATTGAGGGAGAGTAATAAGAGAACACAATTATTTAATTGATCCTTAAAACAATAGTTATATGTAACATTAACTAATTCAAAGCATCAACAAATCAACATTTGTTCAATATTAACACACGAATTGAAATCAACATTTATCCCACAGCAGTCCAATATCGCTCTGTGACAAATTCTGAACGTCTATCAAGCCCCTCAAATCCTCGGTAACACCTTCAATGTCCTTCTCCACCTCATATTCAACCCAATCTAAATTAGGGTCCTTCTTAGAGATCTCCGCAAACCGCTCTGAGACACGCTTTTGGAAGGCCGCTTTTTCATATCGCTCCGTCCCAAAATCAGATCTGGATTTGGCTAGTTTTTCAGAGGCAGTCAAGTAGATAACCCTATCTGGTTGTGGCAGTCCTGCGGAGGAATAGGTTAGTAAATTTTAGCCTTTTGATGTTTAGTTAACTAACTCGGATTCACGGGGCGAGGAGAGAGAGAGAAAGAGGGTCGAACAAGGGAATGTTAATCAAAATATTTTTTGTATGAACGAAGAATTGTTTAGTTTTTTCGTTCCGGAGCTGCACAAGAATCAAGATAGACGATGGGTAAGATAGCAGCAAGATAGCGCCCCCCCCCCCCTTGTACAGTACTAGAACGGAAGTCACTTCACAAGATAGAAACGTGTTTGTTTACCTCGATCAGGGTTCATGCACCATGGAAGGGTGAATCCTTGTTTAGCAGAGGTATATGCAACACCAGAGAATGCATACCTATCACATACTACACTGGTTCCAGAGTTCAGTGTGTCTAGTAGCTTCTTTTTCAACTCCCACCTGAGCGAGAATAATGTGTCTTGACTGGGATAAATCGTCCAGCTGGAATAAATAATTCCCTTCCATATACATATATTTGAGATTTTTGCCCAACAAACACACTGATTATTTGAATCCCCCACCTGTTCGCAGAGAATAGAAGGTGCACACTTTCATCGCTAATGTCGGATTGGCACTTTAGATAACTATCAATCATTCCTCCTATCTGTGTGCTTCTATCTGGAAACCTGGGAGAAGGGTTTATTTAGGAACTTTTATTAAGGGAGTTTTATTTAGGGAGTTTTATTTAGGGAGTTTTACTTAGGGAGTTTTATTTAGGGAGTTTTATTTAGGGAGTTTTACTTAGGGAGTCTTATTCAGGGAGTTTTATTTAGGGGAGTTTTATTTAGGGGAGTTTTATTTAGGGAGTTTCATTTAGGGAGTTTCATTTAGGGAGTTTTATTTAGGGTGAACTTTGTCGCACGAATCAGCCTAAACAAATTTAGAGTTACTAGGAAAATGATGAAACCTTACCTCATGCTAATACAGGGAAATCCATCGTCTATCAACCTCTGCGTCAGTCTTAAAACTTGCGTTGATTTTCCTGTCCCATCGGCACCTTCAATGACAACAAAAATCCCACGCTTTAAAGCCATGTGCTACACACAAGACAATTACATTAACTTACTGAGCTTAGTGCCACACTTTTTGAAAGTCGATCGAGCAGCAAATCGAGCGCCTCAATCCACATGGTAGTGGGCGACGTAACGACGTTTCCAGACTTATGAAATCCATCAGTAGTTTGGTAGGAGGGTAAATCCCGAGTGTATACAACCGATTCCTGCCATATTGGATAGTTTATATACTGAAAGACGGCCAGAAAAGGGGGAAAGGAGATAAACATACTTCGTGTGCGATGGATAACGCCCCGTCCAGGACAACACATTTCAAACTTTGAGTACTGAGATCAAAGCCCAGGAACAATTGACCTTCTGTACTCATTTTAATGGCTAAAGTTTTGCCCAGGAAGCCTTCAGTTTCTCTTTTCCGCGTCCCGAGACCCGAACTTTAAAAAAACACACGAAAACGACCAAAAAATTAAAAAATGTGCGCGTAAAAAAGTTCTCATCTCCATTTTCTCATTTTATTTTGAGCGCGCGGTGTTTAAAAGCAACTTAACGCCGCGCACATACGAAAATATTTTACCGCGCGTTACATCACTACGCTGGCAAGCGCAAAGGTCTTTTTTAATGCACCGATTATTGAATCGTTATTCATATTATTATGGATCATTCCTTTTGCTTGATACACAGAAGACAATCAATTAAAACTTGGGCAAAAAGTTTGAACTATTCAAGTTTACTCCTTAGCTCTAATCCCATTAAATTTAAAATTATCAAATCGAATTGTCCATCAAAAAACAGCTCATCTCAATCTCATGAAAAAACAGGCAGGTCAAAATGCTGCAATTTGACCCGTTAGTTTTATAATTGTCCATAATTTAGGAAAACAGAATCTCAGACTTTGTCAATGACAATGTCATGTCATCATAAAGAGAGAGAGAGGAAGGAGGGTTTAATAAATTGTCTTTTGATCAACTCGAGGTTAGGATCTCTCTCATTGGGGTGAAATAATCAGGTGTAAATGTAATTACTGTTAGTTAGCAAATTAACTAGCTAATTAGTTAAATGAACTAGCTAATTAGCAAATTAACTAGTTAATCAACTAGCTAATATTAGCTAAATTAATTATTTAAACGTCAGTTTGTCGTCTCCTACTCTTCTTCATCGCGTGTCTTCTGCTCTCCACAACTTTCGGACTCATTAACTGTTGTTCAGTGCGGTCCTGAGATGTTAGAGATGTAGGAGGTTAGAGATAATATTAGTGGTTAGAGATGTAAGAGAGGTTAGAGATTTTAGAGATGTTAGAGATGTTAGAGATGTTAGAAATGTAAGCTTTTGAAAACTTTAAAGACGAATCTACAACCCTGGGCATTCTCTGTATAACCTACCAGTCGGAAGTGAGAGTAAGTTTCTGCAGCTGACATCTGTGTGCCATACCCAGTGAGTTGTCTCCTCTTGGGTTTCTGCTGGAACCTTCCCCCACGGGGTCCCTCAAGACCTGGAGATGCTGGAGGGGAAAGAAACGGTTTCAAAACAAGAGAGGGAGATAGAGAGATATCATCAGTTAGGTACGGTCAATTGACCATTTCAGCCTCGTTTATAATCGATATTGATGTCTATTATAAATCAGACTGAAAGGGCTCATCCCTAGTTTCACTTGTTGTCACTCCTTACTCAACAAAGTTTTACAGTTTTTTACAGTTTCAACAGTTTCACAGTTTTTTACAGTTTCAACTCACAAGGAGGGGTAAGATCGTAACTGCCATTCTCCTGGGAGTGCCAATCGCCAGAACTATCACTAGCGAACAGAGAACTCTCACCCTGTGGGGGAATCGCAATGAGTGGAAGCTTCAACTACAAAAACCTTTCGGCCCTGTCAGAGCATTGGCCTGACCTTATTCTCATTTCTTTCAAATAGGAGCTCGCGAAAACTGTGGTCAGAGCATTGGCCTGACAGTTTCGGCCTTAGTTTTTAAAGCTTTCTAAGGAGCAACATACCAGTGATCCTACTCGGTAGAACTCTCCTCCGACGGGTGAGTGTAGAACCCCGTCCACATCATTTCTAGATCCGTACCCGGAGTGCTGTTGCAGGGACTCTTCACTGTTGGTAAAGGAGCTACCAGCGTGCTTTCTCTGAGATATTAGGGATCATATTAGGGATAATATAAGGGATCAAATTATTGAGGAAGTTTTGTTTTCTCCTTCCGGCTGGACAAATGAGTAGACGTGGATTTTATTGTAGAATAACGCTATTATTATTATGCGTTATTCTACAATAAAATCCACGTCTACTCATTTGTCCAGCCGGAAGGAGAAAACAAAACTTCCTCACTGATATGCGGCTAATAAACAATCAACCGATCCTTATTCTCGGATCAAATTATATTAGGGAATAGTTGTCATACTATATACCCTGCTAACTTAAATAATGCGCCAGTCCCACTAGCGCGCTCTCGATAACCAGCCAGTCCAGCGGCAGATTATTTCCCACTGGCAGGTTATTTATTTTTAACTCCTATGTTACATTCAAAGTGTGTGTAAATGATCAGTTCTTACTGAAATACAGAGGGAACACTGTTTGGAAGAGTTACACACTAAATTGGAGAGAAAGAAACAACACATTCCGCCAATTACTCTCTCTTTATCTTCCCTTTTGTTTCACTATCTCAATTCCTCTGTGTTATGTCTGGCATGCCCCATATCTTGTTATTTCTTTCTCTCTCTCCTTAGTAACTGTTACCAAACAATGTACACTCAATTGAGAGATGTTTTTGACTGTTTCTCAGTTCTCTTTGTGTGTTTTGATTAGTGTTCTCTCTCTTGTTAGTGTGTAATACTTGTAACAAACAACTAAAGCAGGGTATATAACCTATAAACTCTTGCCACAGACGCGTTATAGGTTTAAACCCCTCCGCCTCTCCCTCGGCTACGCCTCGGGATCGTCGTCGTGATTTAAACCAGTTTATCCGCCAGTGGCGGATAAACTACAGCTACCTTCTCCCAGCGGCGCGCTGGGAGAAAGGTATCTGAAATAACGCGCCACTGGCAAGAGTTTATACCTCATATAACATGACTGTAATGTCGGAGAGGGCAGTCTTTTGAGAGAATAGTTGTACTTGTTATTGGTCAACATGTTGAGAGGTCGGGCGGCTAGAGCAGCAGTTTTCGTCAGTTTTTACTTAGTTTTTCATAGAAACAAAATAACATGCCGTCATTTGTATGAAACATTCAACTTTTTGTTTGTTTTTATTACTTTACACCAACATCACGTGCCATAATATAACCACAAATACCTAGAAATAAATCATCGACTACACCCACTGAATCTATCGTTTGTTTTTGTTTGACTTGGTTTATTTTAAGTCGTCCTACAATATAAATAGTGTATCCATGTGTATACTGTACATGCTGCAGTGCCAGTATGAACAATTAGGGATAAACAAAACAATTTGAACAATGAAAATATTAAAAAAGCCTAAAAGTCTTTATTTTGTCTCTATCTCTGTCTGAATGTAGTTCCTATCTGTCTTTCAATTCAACCCGTTTCACTCCTAGTCATCCTAACCACTAAACTGCTAACAGACCGGGTGAGTGCAGCACGTGCTCGGGTCGTTACAGTCTGGCTCCCCTCTACGAATCTCAATGATATAGCTGATACAGCTCGTCCCTTCTTGAGATTCGATGATCTGAACTTGGATGTTCGGATTGTCCGTGTTACACGTGAGATGAGGTCTTTTGTACGTGATTTATTTGATCTGGTTGTTCCACATGTTATTGTCCCTTCTGTCACTGTAGTTGGTGATACAGGTGTCATTGCGGGTGACAGTACAGGTGTTATAGGAGTAGAGGGGAGGAGGATCCGATGTTCACAATTCCAGACAGATCCAATTTTATTTGGTTATTATCCCGTCTTGGTAAGGAGTTGCACGGGCTAGAGGTAGTAGTAGTTCCGCTATACAAACTGCTTCCTTTACTTAGACTCCCAAAAGGGCTGCCTCTGGGTAAACTGCTGTAGGAGGTACTAGCTGTAGCAGCCGTGGCTACTATAATTTAACGGACTAGACCTTCCCGTACTATTGAACTGGACTAGACCTTCCCATAGAATAGTTAGTTGTTCTATTGAGGATCAAGACTACTGAACGGACTAGCCCGGACATTGACCCCTGCTCAGATCGAGACTACTGTGTTGTTGTCTGTTAGATCGTGTCTGGTGTCGGTAGTACAAGTAAGTATTGGTGGGATAGTCGCCGTGGTGGTGGTGGATGTGTTTGTGAAGGAGCACTGAATACGTCATCATTGTCGTCACTATGGCAACCATTGTATTTGTGTATCATGTCGTAGTAGTAGTCGTGTTGTTGTTGGTCAGTGTTTTTGGAGGACAGATCCTGAGGGGGAGTGTAATCATTTTCATTTGTCGGTATACTGTAACATGTTGGATCAGATATTGTTGTTGACTGGTGAAAATCTGAACACTGAACTTTATTGCTCACCTTATCGGTATCCTCAATTCCACTGTACTCGTTGAGGACGCTGTCAAAGTGGTCCTGTTTCAGGCTGTGCATCATCTTCAAAACCTCCTTCCGCACATCACTGTCAACCTGCCAATGTGAAATATAGTGATGATATTGGTGTGTCGCGATAAGCCAACCTTTTACCCTAATTATCAGGAAGTTACTAAAATTTAGTAACTATTTTTAAACCTAGCCCAACAAGTGCAGAAGAGTTGTATGTAGTTACTATACCAGTTGTAGTTATAACCTACCATAAAAAGATCATCATTATGTAGGATCAGTTCCTCCACCACTTCAATGGCCTGGGGAGCCTCCCACGCCTCATTAGCGAGGTTACTCTTGCTCTCACTTGCCCCGGCCCTCTTTCTCCTGTGAAGTATGTTCGGTCCTATCACAGTCGCTAGGTTCCTAGTATTCATCTTGTTTCCTTCAATCTGCAGGAAGGAGATGGTATTAGTGACTGAGGAGAGAGAGAGGGGTTAGTGGCTGGGGATCAGAGGGAGGGGAGAAAGAGGTTAGTGGCTAGGGAGATAGGAGGGAGATGGTATTAGTGACTGGGGAGGGAGAAGGGACGATGAACATAGTGACTGCTTCAATTACATTGCAACATGGCTGCAGGGGCCAAAAAGATGACCGAATGTGTGTGACACTGTGATGTCATGATGTGTGACAGCCATGTGTGTGATATAACTGGATGGATATAGATAGGAAGATGACTAAACAGGAAACTAAAAACACACGTACAGTATATGGCCTGTTTGTCAAACACCACGTACTACACATGGCCTGTTTGATTCCAATTGTTATTCCAATTGTGTAACATAATGTCATAGTTTGATCCCATTTGATAGTGAAACAGTGAAACAGCTCACTGATTTCAATTCAAATTAGTGACACCTCTAGTATATGACATTGCTGGGGACAGTTGGGTGTTCGACAAGTGTCCGAATGATACACCAGGGTGAAGGGGTATGTATTATGTTGCTACTCGTGGGAGGGGGAGCTATAACTAGGGTGGTGGAGATATTAGATGGGAGGTAGGCTCCAGTCGGGCTGAATACATGCTGGAGTAATTCGATTCAAACACCACAACCAAAATATCTTCCAAACAGCTGTATCTCTCTCTCTCTCTCTCTCTCTCTCTCTCTCTCTCTCTCTCTCTCTCTCTCTCTCTCTCTCTCTCTCTCCTCCCCCGCCTGTTAAACAGTTTCAAAAATAAAACCAGGCGCGACTCCCAACCCATTTCACGCCGAAAGGAAGCACTGTAAAAACACACACATGAACTACTAAAAACGGAATTGTGTGATTGTAGCGACAGAGTTTTCTGAGAAATAATTCCTACTGACGAACAAACAAACAGACAGACAAATCTACTGACCGGTAGTATATCTGGCAGACAAACAAACTGAAAAAACTGACAGACATATCTACTGACGGACAAACAGACTGACTGACAGAGGCAAATCTACTGACAAACAAACAGACAGACAAATCTACTGACCGGTAGTCCATCTGCGTCCGACAGACATTCACATACAATCTGATAAACAAATCTACTGACCGGTAGTCCATCTGCGTCCGATGAATCCTGGGAGTGCTCTGAGACAATTTTGAAGAACTGAAGAAGGTACTGGAGTGTGTCTCTGTTAGCGGCAGGAAGTAGTCTGATGAGCTCTCTGTATCCCTCCAGTCTTGTGTCCAGATCTTCTAGCTCTAGAAAGGGTGGGGTTAGTTTCTGAATTCACCAGCTGAAAAAGCAGTTTTCACCTGGTGAATCACCTGCATTAGCGCAGCGATTCTCCTGGTGAAAACAGGTTTCTCTGCGGATATTTCTGATGGGGAGAGCTCCGACTAGGAATTCTCTTTTGTTAAAAACTTTGCTATACAATATGATAGCTCGGTAACGAAGCTATCTGAGATAAGTGAGGGCTCATTTCGTGTGTTGTGTCGCAATTAGGGAGTATATGATGAACTCTCTCCCCTCTTTCTCCCTCTCCATTCCTCCATGTGGTACACTGTGGGCACCAGGTGCAGGCCATTATATCTCTTACTATTGAACCCTCTCTCAGCTCTCTTGCCCACCGAGGTAGCACTCTAATTTACCGACCATTCATAAATATTACCAGCTCTAACATACCCAAAGTCCCATTCATTAACAGCAGAACTCGTTATTTAGGTCACGTGACTAGTTATCAGCCAATCAGGGACCAGTATTTACTGATTCGGTCGGTTCCTGCTAAAACTCACTTGTGCAATGCAGGAAGGGGTAATAGAGAGCGCGGGTTAACAGTGCCTCCGGTAGTTCCTTCAGGAATTCCTTCACTAGACCTGCCACTACGTGTATACTGGTATCAGGTCGTACTATCATGTTACTCGTGGTATTGAACTCTGCCCGGAGTGTCCGGACTTCCCTGATTGAGCCACACTTCCGGAATATTCCCTCCTGGTCCAGACCTGTGTGGGGGAGATCAGGGGGTTATGATGTTGGACGTTGGTAGAAGAGGAGGAGAGGGGGGGGTATTTAGGGGGAGTGAGAAGGGGGAGAGGGGGTTATGATGGGGAGAGAGAAGGGGAGAGGGCTAGGGAGAGGGGGTTAGGGGGAGTGAGAAGGGGAGTATTCCTTCCTGCTCATATTGAAAACGTGGTAAATGTAATGGTAAATTTAATGAGCTTGAGATATTGGGAGTGGCAGTGAAACATGCTACAGAATGATGATAAGATGGAGATGAAAGGACCCCGGCCCGTGACCAATTCATTTCATTCTGGAGCTCTTAAGACGGTGTGATGATTTGAAAAGACAAATGTCCAAAATCATGGCCTGAAAACACACAGAACATGAGCCAACCCCGAGACAACATGAGGGGGGACACAAATTTGTGGTCATTCATACATGTCTCTGGGCTGTATCATGGTATCTGCACGCGAATGACAAATGTAAAGGGAGGGTTAGAACATAACAATGTTTTTGCTCTAATTTTGTTTATGCTTGCAAAGTGATAAACGAAGATTGAAATGAGAGAGAGAATGAATGAGTACATACCGTGTTGAAGAATGAACTGGCAGCAGTTCTGGATGACTCTTGGTACCTCCATAGTCCCTTCTGATCCACCACTACCCTGTTCGCTATTAACACTGCCACTACTGCCACTGCTTGTACCTAAATGATGGTTAGATGGTTAGAATATGAACAAACGTATAATGGTTGAATGACACTGAATATACACTCGAAAAAAAACTCCAAAAGTTTGGAAACTCCAAAAGTTTGAAAACTCCAAATTACCTCTCTGCTGCAACTTGTTGGATAGCTCATGAAATGAAAAGAAGGGTGTTGTGGCATTGTCGATTTCAGATGTCGAGCTAACAGGCCGGAGCTTCCTTGAGTCGAGGGGTGTCGCTGGGGTCGATAGGGACCGGGATACTGCTAGGGGAAGAGGGGAGGGATATATTAGGAGTTTGAGAATAAGAAGAGACCATGGGCATTTACAGTGAAAATTACCATTGGGTTGAGCTGTAAATTGATCTGCAAATTACCATTACAAAACTCACCAAGATGGCTCTCAGAGGGGACTTTCAGGTGATCCGTTGTAGCGTATTGGTATCCATAGTTAGGGGCCAAGTTAATCGGGCTTATCGATCGGGCTGAGGAGAGTTGGCGATGATATTTAGAACTGAAAACTACAAGCATCTTGAAATCAAGTACCATATGGTATGGAAATATGTATGTCCTCCTTACAGAAATATATCTAGACATAGTCCACTATGAGATGATATATTAGAACCGAAAACAACAAATCAAGTACTACAATGTTGTCCCCCTCTCGCATGGGGCTATATTTAGACATATATATATGCATATTCCACTGTAGTAGTGTGCAACCCTCACTGTCCGAATATTACCTTTTAGAGATCCAAATCTTTTGATCAGCCTGGGAGTGTATACTGCTCACAATGGGGATCTCTGTCTTATTCTTCCGCTTTTTGTCCCGGATACACTTGATAACAGTGTCAGCTCCACTCCCATTAATGGCATCTATGTGTAAGGACTAACGTGGAGAGGGACTTGGAATATACCACCCTGCCTAGTAACTCTGAGGTGGAGGTGGAGGTTAGTCATAGGTAGACTGGGGCAATTTAGGTTATATGGTTAGTCAGAGGGAAGGCAATTTGGTTATACGGGGCCATTTAGGACTAGGTGTATACCCGTACCTCTCACTTAGTAAGTTAGTTAAGGTATGATAATGACGTCATCCAATACTTGAAAGAATCTAAAACTAAGCGGGAAAATAGGGAATCTTCTGGGGTTTTCTAGCAAGAGGGGAGAGAATAGCTGACAGAAAGGAATGCTAGTAACGACCAGGAAGTGGTAATGTATGCTATGCTTGTGTTGTAAGCTATGTGCTATATCAACTACGCTCCATGCATAAAGCCTCCTCTAGTCTCTACGAAGAATATGCAGTCTATATTGGTTAACAATTAGTTAACTTACTGTGTTTTTCCTTCTCAGTTTTTCTCCTAATTGAGTTGTTCCTCTTAGACTTCCGGCCTGGGTCTGCAGGGGGAGAAAGAGGGGGTTAGAAGAGGGGGTCAGAAGAAAATGTAACGAAACAAATAATAATAACGTATTGGTAATGGTTTCTATCGGCTAGAAACTACCAAGTACCAATGGAGAATAGGGGAAACCTCGTAACCTTGTAACCTTGGTAACCGGTGTAACCTTGGTAACCGGTGTAACCTTAAGGTTACACCGGTTACCAAGGTTATCAATTGATAACCGATGTAACCTTAGTAATATATGCAGTGTACACATAAAAATTAGCTGTAAGCAACCTACCATTAGCTAAGCTACTGAATGCCACCTACCATTATTGAGACTAAAATGTCTGAGAAGGGCTTCATAATCGAACATGTTGTTGTTGTTGCTGTAACAAACAAGGAAATGTAGAAACTGAGAGATTGTAGAAATGAACAATCGCGGAGAAATGAACAAAGGATCGCAGCAATCTTGAAGAGAGGAATTGAGAGAGAGAGAGAGAGTGAGAGAGAGAGAGGAGAGAGAGAGAGAGGGGAAGTGAGAGAGACAGAGTGAGAGAGGAAGTGAGAGAGACAGAGTGAGAGAGAGGAACAACTATGAAATCAAAAGTTCAAGCTGTTAGCAACAAAGTTCTACTGCACCCCCTCGTTCCTAAAATAGGTCATCTTGATGAGATAGTGCAAAAACTATAGAACTACAGCTTACAATAATTTGGAGTGAATCATACAACTCAGAATCTGATTTATATTTTTTGGCGTACGCAGCAACGACACCGCTAGGTTGCAGCCAACAACAACACAGTGCAGCCCAGTATTCAGGTTATGTTGTATTGCTGAGTATTTTTGGCTACCAGCATAGGGTATTTTTGGCCATAAGTTTGATAGAGAGAGAGAGAGAGAGAGAGAGAGAGAGAGAGTGGCTAACTTTCCCGACGAGATATAACTAATCGAAATAACCCAGGGAGCGTCAAATTTGGCTATCTATAAGCAAATTACAAGAGAGAGAAAGGAATATAATATATAGGTAGATATAATTGCGATATAGGCAGATATAGGCAGCTGTTCCAGGACAGAATGAGATAAAGAGGAGGTACTTGAGTCACTGCTATTTAAGCTAGAAAAAGAAAAATGAGAGAGAGAAAGTGTATCTGGAGTGAAGCCATGCACTAGAAGCAACGCTTCGTTTCAATTAGGCCCATGATAGCGAGCGATTCATGTCTGAGGAGCACTCTCAAGAAACAAGTACCTTCTTGAATCGTGTGTACGATCGTAAAAACACAAATACAATATTTTGAAAAGAGAAAGATATCGTGACGCAATATCAAGCTCCTAGCACTTTTACGCAACAATCTGCTTATTGTGTGGCGTGCTTGAGTTGTACGTGTGATCTGTGCATCTGTGCGTTGCAGAAAGAAAACTGCAGATTTTTAGTAGAAGAGATAATATGATGGCTATAACTAGATACAAGAAAGTTTTTGCTAACAAGTGAGCTTTGGTATAAATAATATTAGTCTCATTTTGTATCGCTTGTTATAGCACTCGAATAGTAGAGTTGAGAGAACAAACTCTAGAAGGAAGGAGCAGCAAGAAACGGTTATACAGCTTACGGAGTCACTCGCTAACTTTTTGGTTAAAATCGTACTCCCATAGTACGATTTTAACCAAAACTATAGTATTACCATAATAGGGACTACTGGATTGGGCAAGACGTGCCCCTCTCCTAACATGGAGCTCTATGGAGGGGCCAAACTACTGCTATAATATTACAACCATAAAGAGAAACATGGTCATTACAACAAAATGAAACTAACTTGTTTCTCTTTAAGTTACTCCCGGATCCCGATTGATATGAGCACTGTTGGTGGAACGTGAACAAGTCCTGTGTATATCACAACCATATCTCTCTCACCTTTTGGTAGTGTAGCTGTGACACCGGTATTCTTCTCATTATACAGCTCCAGAGATCTAGATCGGAGGTAGTCCAGTTCCCTGGGATGGATCCGGGAGAGGTGGACATCGGAGGGGGTGTACCGCTCACCCAGACGAAGGTGTTCCCAAATATCTTCCTCCTGATAGGGGGGGGGGGGGTGTTGGTATCATGGAGTATTTAAACTGAGGTCTGAGATACTACCAACCATCACCGACCCTATATGAAACTACCATTCAGCCACATATCCCACACCCTGCTAACCACCACCACCACAAATGAACATCCTACTAAGACCGTTACCATGGATACATTACCATGGTTACGTGTAGAATCTACATAGTCTGATATACCTCGAGTATAATGGAAACTTCTTTAAGGTTTGATGATGAGGTTGGTTCGATGCGACATAACTCATTGGTCAGTACAATCTGGATCATGTCAAATACCCGGCTACAAAGTCCTTGCATAGTGGAAGAGGTAATATGAAATGAATAATGACATAATTTTTTAACTTTATATCTAGTTAAGATGGCGGCATAATGTCGGGCCTAGGTCATAGGTGGTGTACGTGATCAGCGTACTGGACATGAACAAAAAGCTTAACCACAAACCACAGAACAGAGCAAAGGCCAAAGCCGACCCCATCATAGCTACTACAGACAGAGAGAGAGAGAGAGAGAGAGAGATGGCCTAGGTACGTGATGAGGGTAATAAGACGTAAACAAAAGGTTTAACCACAGCGCACAGGCCACTAAATCTGAACAGAGCAAAGTCGGCCCACTGCAGCTACTGCAGAGAGAGGGCGGCGCGATGTTTGGGACGTTAGGTGGTAATAAACAAATTAACTTGATTTCCGGCGGGGTCTCAGTTCATACACACACACACACACACACACACCTTAAAATGGGGGGTTGAGCAGACTTTGAAATTGGGGGCTGAAATTGAACAATTTGAGGCACAACATGGTATAAAACTTGAAAATGGGGTGTTCATTGTTAATATTGGCTGTAAATAACAAACAAATTGAAGGCTGTAGATCTGGTGAAAGCTGCTACCATTGCACCTCGATTAGAGATTTAATAAGGTTCACAGTCATTAAATTTGCAGGAGGAATACGAGGCAGAGAGAAAGAGAGAGAAAGATTAACTTAAAAAAAAGAAAGTGAGAGGAAGAGAGATGTATTATAGAGAGAGCTAAAGGGAGAAATGGAGCGCACAGGTGTGATCTTCCCTATCAAACTACAGAGCAAATCTCGCTTTCCTTTCTCCACAGCTCAAGTCACGAACACATAACGTTACTGCAATAACACACACGTCTTTCTGCCATCTGCAATAACACAGACCACTACTGGAACAGCAATAGAGGAGCAGGGTAGTCGAGGTTATTAGAAGTATTAGAGAATCTGTATATCATTTGATTGAGTGGTATACTACATATAAACTAGCTAGCAGTGAGAGGGTTCTAGAAGTCGACAAGGTGCACATGTACTCAGAAGCAATAAACTGAATGAGTAGTAGAATGTTCCAGCTTGGAGGGGAGAGAGAGAAAGAGAGAGAGAGAGAGAGGGAGAGAGAGAGAGAGAGAGAGAGAGAGAGAGAGAGAGAGAGAGAGAGAGAGAGAGAGAGAGAGATAGGAAGATAGAGAGAGGAACAGGAAGAGAGAATGGAGAAAAAGAGAATATCATATTCAACATAAGCTCAGTATGAAGAAAGCGCGGGAGAAGGCGAACTGATTGGACTACAATTAGCGTGTCTTCATAGCTGCATGTGGAGAAAAAGAGGGTATAAATGTGAAAAAAGATAGATAGAGAGAGAGAGAGAGAGAGAGAGAGAGAGAGAGAGATATTAATGAAAAGATAGGTATACACCCAACTACCCAGCTGGCAGCTCACGTGCGTTCAGACCATCTCGAGTGGCTGGACTCTGTGAACTGTGTGCTACTGAGAAGAGAGAGGAGTTCGATTTCACAATGCACACACTCTCACTAGAACCCTATCTAATTACCAGACAGAGCCTTCTTATTATGGTGTCTACACCACCCAGAACCCCTCCCAGAACTCTCTCAAATTACAGTTCGTATCAAGCACTCCTTTTGTTACCCAAGTCTTGACTTTTTCTATTTCAAATGAAATGAATGAATCTCTTCCGTTCCTAAGTTACCGAACAACTCAAGGATAAAGCACTACCCAGTGGGTAGTACCCACCTACCCCCCGCCCCCCCCCCCCCCCTCACAAGTGTGAGATGCCTAAAGGTATCTGAATGGGTCTCTAATCGCAACAACAATAGGCTCCATCGATACGAGAGAGAGGGGGAGTAAAAAAGCAAAAGCCAGAGAAAGAGCAGAGCAGAGAGAGATAGAGAGAGATAGAGTGATAGAGAGAGGGGAACAGAGAAAGAACAGAGATCAGGGAACAAAACGAACGGCAGCAGAAGAAGATGTTGAATAGCTCGCATTCCTATCCTGTTATTTCTACCCTCCCTCTCTCCCTCCTCTCCCTCTCCTCTCTAGACTCTAGTCTCTCTCTATCTCTCTCTCTCTCTCTCTCTCTCTCTCTCTCTCTCTCTCTCTCTCTCTCTCTCTCTCTCTCTCTTCATTCTATGGTGAGGACAATAGGCTCTGTGATACACATCTGGTTCAGGAGGGTCACAATATCCCTTGATCGTATTACCACTGCGAGGGAACACTGAACTGAAATGATATAGAAGAACAGAGACATTATAGGTAACTTAACAGAATAACAGAGAAGAAAAACAGAGATAGACAGAGAGAAGAACAGTTTATAGAGACATAACAAAAGAACATCTGATAGATACACAGACAGTTGGAGGTGATGTGTGAAAACACGAGACGAGCTCAAGACTAGAAGGGCGGGAGCACATCTCTTCTCACGTGTCGGTGTACATTATGATTGGGGTACCAGTTTCTATCGAATTCTCTCTTTCTCTCTCTCTCTCTCTCTCTCTCTCTCTCTCTCTCTCTCTCTCTCTCTCTCTCTCTCTCTCTCTCTCCCTTAGTAGTTAGTACCAGGTTCTCTCTTTCTCTCTCTTCATCTAGTATAAGGTTCTCTCTCTTCCTCTAGTTAGTATAAGGTTCTCTATTTCTATCCCTACACGAGACCGGCCCTGGGGGTAGTGGTTTACTTCTAATTTCGAAATATAGAGCTACTGTTTCAGCTAAAGACTTATTTGAAGACAGCTGTTGCAGCAGTGGACTAACCAATGGAGTCCCGTCGAGAGAAGAGATAGAGAGAGAGAGAGAGAGAGAGAGAGAGAGAGAGAGAGAGAGAGAGAGAGAGAGAGAGAGAAAGAAAGAAAGAGAGAGAGAGAGAGAGAGAAAAAAGGTCATGCAAGAAGAACATAACACAGCAATTATATAGAGCGTTGGAAGATAATGACTGGACTAAAGCTGCAGATAGATCTAATCGTACAACCTCCCTCTCCAGTCTCCACCTTCTAACTAATCGTACGACATACCTCTCCATGCACCTCCTCTACTCCATCTTGCATCTCGTACAACATTAAATTATGCATACGGAGAGATTGAATACCGATCAATTTGACGGCAACATTTCTAAAGCTCATGCAATTAAAAACACGCGTGATGCGATCTCGGTATAATAAGGTTCCCCTTTTTGACAGAGGGACTGTGACGTTACACAGAGCACACTGTAAAATGCAAATTGGTGCTCTACTTTCCATAAATTCAATTTCACCAGTGGCCACGAATATCTAGTAGATGGGAGATGAGAGAGTGAGAGAGAGAGAGAGAGAGAGAGAGAGAGAGAGAGAGAGAGAGAGAGAGAAGTGTGTGGCAAGTGTGCTAATGATTTGCAGGCAGCAACCTTATCTCAAATGTGGCAAAATTGAGAAAGCCAGACCATCTACCATTCAAGCTACGTACTCAGTTCTTACAGTGTTTCTCTCTCTCTCTCTTTCTCTCTAAATATCTCTCTCCTTTTCTCTTTCTCTCACTCTCTAAATATCTCTCACTCTCTATATATCTCTTTCTGACTGAATTGCTCGAAAAGAGTATACTCGAGAAGATAGTTAGTAGCAAAAGGTAATGCCACTGACTAACTTACAACGCAATTTTGCAAGCGACCTCGCCGACAAAGTGCCGACGACGAAACGAGCCAATTTCAAAATGATAGTGAGAGAGAGAGTGGCGGAGAGAGATAGAAAGGTATAATGAGAGATATATAGTGAGGGAGCTGGGAGATAGAGAGATAATGAGGGGGGAGTGAGAGAAGCCACAAGGTGGGGCAGGGGAGGAGGGGGTGCAAGAACCCATAGAACAAGTAACAATATGGTAACACACTTTAGAATGTGTAACCACCTTATTGAAGTAGTACAACAGTACACTCTCAATGTCACACTTGTGTATGTCGGATATTTGGGAGTGAGACAGAATCAAAGAAAAGGGGTTATACCTTGCCGGTGCGGGAAGGCTGCAAACCTATATGCCTCTACACTCTACAGTAGTATAGAGTGTAGAGGCGTATAGGTTTGCAGCCTTCCTACTGCAGTAACAGTAGGTATCAAAATTTTGGGAGCTCCGATATGACGTACATGAGACAAATACTGCAGCTGTAGGTAGCTGTATGCTTATTTTGTCTTTAGAAGCTTGAACCTAAAGTTAGACTAAACGTACTAAACAGCGTTTAAATCCCTCACTAAGATGTTTTAGTAGTCTGAGTAGTCTAGTCTGAGCCGTAGTAGATTATAATAATCACGGCAGCAGCAGCTCTCAAAAGAGAAAACTACCTCTTCATCATAGCTCTCTCGGCTCGTTTTAAAAACTTCATCACTCATGATACAGCTGCTATGATATAGCTAAGGTGCCGCCCCCTCTTTATCTTACCAAGTGAATCAAGTCGCTAATTGCTACTAGGTCTCTGTATAGGGCGGTTATTTTCAAACAACTTGCAATGCATGTCAAACAAGTTCGTTCTATACAATGACTGTCTACATTGTATCCACTAGACTGTTAGAACTGCATGGGGACAATCAAAGCTGCAAATGGTAGAATGATGAAGGAGCTCAAATAATTTAACTGGTAGCAAAACAAATTGCGAGACGAGAAAGTAGAAAAGCGGTCAAGAGTAGTTATAAAATGGTAGTAATCAACAGCAGCCTCAGAAGAGTTATTGAGTAACAACAGAAGTAACAACAGAGAGTTGAGAATTTAATTCCGGGAAAGATCTAGAAATGAAGAGACTAGGGAGACAGAACTATGTAGTATGTAGAGTACTGACTACTGAGAAAGGAGGTCGAGTGAGGAAATAAGGAGACTGTACCTACAGAGAGAGAGAGAATATGGAGTCTTTTATGGGCAGGTGTTCTATAAGGGTCGGTAGATGTAGGAGCAGCAGAGTGTGGAGAGAAAGAGAGATAGAGAAAGAGAAAGGGGGATAGGGCCTTTAGATTAGAACCACATTATATCCAAAACACATTAGGTACATTTCTTAAGTCCTGTGTCTTATATTCTCAGGGCAATCTCATTCCAGGAGTACCTGGGGAGTTCCTATGTTCCTAGCAAGAGACTGTCTGGCGACAGTGCTCTCAGATGGGTTCGCAGCGCCAGGCAAGTACAAAAAAGTGCACTATTTACCATATATAGGTACATATACAGAGGTGCGTGGTCACGAACGTGACGATGTAAAAAAGAGACCGATTGATGCGTGCATCATCTGCTCTTAACAAAGACCTCAGTATAATCACGTGGGTCGGACCAAGCACCGAAAACATGTTGTTCGTGGACGGGTATCTAAAGTTTAGCGAAATAAAAGTCGCTCACTAACTTGACTTCTAAATTTCAACACTAAACTGAATTTAGTTTCGTGGAGGACACCCTGTTAGTATACCAAGAACATACATAAGCCCGAAAATAAAAACCACCAACATACAGAAAAGGGCAAATTAGAAGGTGTGCAGTCACTACAGAGATCACTTGCGTCATTTTTAGAATTGGAAGAGGTGATCAGAGCTCTGACTCGATCTATCATAATAGTGATGTCTATAATAGTGACTGCTGCAGCTCTCGCGAGAAGGCCTTCGAAGGGTATTTTCATTTTAGCTGGAAATCAAAAGTGCAATACTGCGGGGGAAAAGGCGTGAAGGGCTATCTGACGCATCTGGTTATCAGTGCCATGCTCATGGAGGGAAATTTATCATAAATTTTCCTCCACGAGTATGGCGTAAGTTATTTATCAGTCGGTGGGGCAAGAGATAGAGAGTGAAGAGAGGAAGTACATAATTTGATGTGACAGTGGTAGTATCATGGTACTGATCAAATCAGCCTATAGAAGCCAGAACCCCTTACCCCTCACCAGGCTAGACGAATGGTACCTATAAATGGTTGAAGCCCAGTTCCCATAATAGCCCCCCGTCCCCATAGTGACTATAATAGACTCTGGTCCACCGCCCCAGTTGACTGCACCTAAGTACCTGTAAGAGATTCCAGCTAGATTGATATGTCTCAGAGCTGTGTGTTGCCATTCGGATCTTATTACTGGCATAGCTGACCAGGAACCCCGCGGCACTCTTCCTCCGAGCTCTCAGTCTATCATCTTGACTCGTCTCCCTGTAGTAAATTAGGAATTGGTAAATTTTAAACATAGTTCCTTAGTAAGAGAGGGGTCTATTTATTAGCATTATTACGTATGATGTCTCTCCACAACAATCTATAAAGCTGTGTGCAAGGTACTGTAATAATGAACCTTCTAAAGATATCATCAAGATCATCATGGGATGCCTTCAGTTTGGGCCGGGATCTCGGAGCTAGAGGGTCATCATCATCTTCATCGTCATCACTATCATCATCACTACTCCAGTCGTGCTTCCCGCTGAAGGATTTGGAGGCCCGTCTTGCTCGCTCTAGAACTGGGGTAAACACCTGCAGGAGAAGGAGGAGGTGAGAACCTGGGGGACAGAGAGGGGAGAGCGAGGGAGGACCTTGAAAGGGGGACAGCTCGCACCATGAAGGGGTGAGAGGAAATATTGATATCCCCGATATATTCAGGTAAATAAAACCCCGTACAAGAGTGTTAATAATACTGGACGTTATATATTGGCATTGTTCTAGTGTTAAAACCTTACAATAACTAGGAGCCTCAAATTAAGAGGATTGTTAAAAATTTAGTAACATAACGAATTTAACAGGAACCGACCGACACAAGTAAACAATCAATCAGAACTCGTTATTTAGGTCACGTGACTGGTTATCAGCCAATCAGGGACCAGTATTTCCTGATTCGGTCGGTTCCTGGAATTTAATATCTCAGCCTGTCCCGAATAAGGTAAATCCACAAGAAAAAGGGTAATTTCATGTTCACTGCCACTCATTGTTACGTTGCTCGGGAGGAGGGCCTCTGCCCTTCCCTTATTGAAATTTGTTTACATTGAGAGAGTATCACACATTACATAGTGTGAGAGAATAGTGTGTGTGTGTATCCAACCTTATGGAATGGAACTGTGCTGCCAGGATCCAACATCGTTCTACAAGCAACCTCGCAACAAGCAACCTCGCATCAATTCAGATAAACTTGTCACGTTGTTGTCAGTCTGATTATTGTGTTGTGTGTCTCTCTAGGCTTCGTCCTGTTTTCTGTCCAACTATTTTATTTTAGCAAGTATTTTAGTTCTCTTTATAGGTAGTTTTTCTCGTATTATTCCGTCTACCTTCTCTCGGCTCGCACACTCTTTTACTATTATAAGTAGAGCACTGAGCGGGGTCAGTGTTTGGAGGATGACCGTGTCGGCTTTATTAGCCTCCTGGTCGTGTGTTTCCTAACCTTAGTCAATAGGTTTCATGTTTCAGGGCATTTTGTAGTTTAAAGAACTAAGAGGGGTAAGTCCATGCACTCATCTCAGGACCTGGCGAGACTCTTTGGGGGGAGGGTGGGGGTGTTCAGGGCGCTCTTTTTTCTTGGTTTTCTGTGCTTCCCTCTGCCAGGGGTTTCTTTCTCCCAAATTAGGGGGAAGGGGGATTGGGGTTTTTTTTCCCTTTTCTTTATTTTCTTTATTTTTGGAGCAGGCCTGGGGTTGACTCTTTGTCACCTCTCTCTCGCCCAGGTCCTGTTACGGTACACAATCCAGCCATACCATTCCAATCAGGTCTACTAACGGTAAGAAATAGAAAACCGATACCAATCACAAATCTTAACACCCTCTTATTGCAAGGGGAGTTCATTTGCAGGGCATGCTCCCGATAAGGAGCGGTAAGTTCACTCGCTCATACATCACCCCTCCTCCATTTTTCAGAGGAAATAGTGGCTAATAAAACTGCACATATCATAACTCATTTTCCAGGGCAATACTCGACTCTCCCATGCTGATTGGGACCTCCAGCTTCTTCGTCCTCCAGACCAGATGAATCCAGAGACGTGATCTATTCCCCCATAGGAATTTCGCGCGGAGGAACCTGCATTCTCCAGCCTTTTCGTCACGCGAATGAAGGTGATTATCCAAGAAAAAACTAGCTAAAGTCCTGGAGAAAACAGGCATTCGTGCAGTCATTGTCTACTGCCGCGTTCCCCCTGTCAACACTGTTTGGGCGTTTGGCTGGAGAGGGGCGAGAATGGGAGAGAAAGAGGGGGTAGCTGTCAAGTGAATACCTACAACAATGGGAGAAAATTATGACACCAAGCGTCACTAACTATAGCTATGTATCTGTGCATTAATCTAAATAAAACCCAGATAGTATTATATTTTCTACAATATTATGTTACCTCCCGTTTTTTGGGAGTCTGTAAGTTAAATATTTTCTGAGATACACCAGACAAAGTTGAAAGGGGGAACGCGGCAGTTGACAATGACTGCACTAATGCCTGTTTTCTCCAGGACTTTCGCTAGTTTTTTCTTGGATAATCACCTTCATTCGGGTGACGAAAAGGCTGGAGGATGCAGGTTCCTCCGCGCGAAATTTCTATGGGGGTTCTTCCCGGTGAACCATCACCCTATTTCTTCTCTCATAGCTCGGGGATTTCCCAGTCCCTATAGCCTCATCCATTCTGGCAGTGTTCGCTAGTTTTGTTTTGTCTACTCTGTTGCAGTGCTATTTGGCTCCGTTTGTCTTCTTTCTCCTCTCTTTTCCCCTCTCTCACTCTCTATCTCTCCTCTCTCCTCTCTCTCTCTCTCTCTCTCTCTCTCTCTCTCTCTCTCTCTCTCTCTCTCTCTCTCTCTCTCTCTCTCTCTCCCTCTTCTCTCTCTTCTCTCTCCCTCTCTCTCTCTCTCCCTCTTCTCTCTTCTTCTCCCTTCTCCCTCACTCTCCTAGTAGTCCGCGTGTTCTAGTTCCCCAGCTTTCTTAGTTATTCTCTACTGGGGTCTTTCCAGTTAGTTGCATGTCGTTTATAGTCTTTGTCATTTGGTAGTTTCTGTTTTGCCTTTTGCTCACTACTCAGTTACCTGTTATCCTAGTTATCACTCACTCTACCCCCTACTCAGTTCCCTATTATCCTAGTTATCACCCACTCTACTCAGATACCTGTTATCCTAGTTATCACTCACTCTACTCACTATTCAGTTACATGTTATCCTAGTTATCACTCACTCTACTCACTATTCAGTTACCTGTTATCCTAGTTATTACTCACTCTACTCACTGCTCAGTCACCTGTTATCCTAGTTATCACTCACTCTACTCACTGTTCAGTTACCTGTTATCCTAGTTATCACTCACTCTACTCACTGTTCAGTTACCTGTTATCCTAGTTATCACTCACTCTACTCACTGCTCAGTTACCTGTTATCCTAGTTATCACTCACTCTACTTACTACTCAGTTACCTGTTTCCTAGTTAACACTCACTCTACTCACTGCTCAGTTCCTGTTATCCTAGTTATCTCTCACTCCACTCACTATTCAGTTACATGTTATCCTAGTTATCACTCACTCTACTCGCTGCTAAGTTACCTGTTATCCTAGTTATCACTCACTCTACTCACTGCTCAGTTACCTGTTATCTTAGTTATCACTCACTCTACTCAGTTACCTGTTATCCTAGTTATCGACTCACTCTACTCACTGCCCAGTTACCTGTTATCCTAGTTATCGACTCACTCTACTCACTGCTCAGTTACCTGTTATCCTAGTTATCTCTCACTCCACTCACTGTTCAGTTACATGTTATCCTAGTTATCACTCACTCTACTCACTGCTCAGTTACCTGTATTCCTAGTTAACACTCACTCTACTCATTGCTCAGTTACATGTTATTCTAGTTATCATTATCTCTACTCAGTTACCTGTTATCCTAATTATCACTCACTCTACTTACTGCTCAGTTCCTGTTATCCTAGTTATCACTCACTCTACTCACTACTCAGTTACCTGTTATCCTAGTTATCACCCACTCTACTTACTGCTCAGTTACATGTTATCCTAGTTATCACTCACTCTACTCACTGCTAAGTTACCTGTTATCCTAGTTATCACTCACTCTACTTACTACTCAGTTACATGTTATCCTAGTAATCACTCACTCTGCTTACTGCTCAGTCACCTGTTATCCTAGTTATCATTATCTCTACTTACTGCTCAGTTACCTGTTATATCAGTTATCACTCACAGTACCCTGGTGTTATCCGGTCTATCATTCTCACCCCATCTGGCCTGTTCATTTACTTCTTCGGGGTTTTCACTCTTCCCTGTTTCCCGAGTTGTGCTTACTTCTTCTAGCTCTCGGCTATCCCTTTTGTTGCCCCCCTTATCAGCCTAGCTTATCCCCTTTCTGCCCCGCTAGTATCAAAAGACAAGACAAGAAAAGTCCAGCATCACCCAGACGACTACTAGTCCCAGTCAACATCTCCTGTAAGTTATCTGATCGTGCTTCTTACTTCTCATCTCTTTTGATCTTTCCTTTCTATTTTTCTCCTATCATAGTCCGATCACTCACACTTCTCACTGCTCAGTTACATGTCATACTAGATATCACCCAATCTACTCACCGCTCAGTTCCTGTAATCCTAGTTATCACACACAATACTCATTGCTCAGTTACCTGTTATCCTAGTTATCATTATCTCTACTCAGTTACCTGTTATCCTAGTTATCACCCACTCTACTCAGATACCTGTTATCCTAGTTATCACTCACACTACTCACTACTCAGTTACCTGTTATCCTAGTTATCACTCACTCTGCTTACTGCTCAGTTACCTGTTATCCTAGTTATCACCCACTCTACTCAGTTACCTGTTATCCTAGTTATCGACTCACCCTACTCACTGTTCAGTCACCTGTTATCCTAGTTATCACTCACTCTACTCACTGCTCAGTTACCTGTTATCCTAGTTATCATTATCTCTACTCAGTTTCCTGTTATCCTAGTTATCACCCACTCTACTCAGATACCTGTTATCCTAGTTATCACTCACTCTACTTACTGCTCAGTCACCTGTTATCCTAGTTATCGCTCACCCTACAAACTGCTCAGTTCCTGTTATCCTAGTTATCACTCACTCTACTCACTATTCAGTTACATGTTATCCTAGTTATCACTCACTCTACTCACTGTTCAGTTACCTGTTATCCTAGTTATCACTCACTCTACTCGCTGCTTAGTTACCTGTTATCCTAGTTATCACTCACTCTACTCAATACTCAGTTACATGTTATCCTAGTTATCTCTCACTCTACTCACTGCTCAGTTACCTGTTATCCTAGTTATCATTATCTCTACTCAGTTACCTGTTATCCTAGTTATCACTCACTCTATTCACTACTCAGTTACCTGTTATCCTAGTTATCACTCACTCTACTCACTACTCAGTTACCTGTTATCCTAGTTATCACTCACTCTACTCACTATTCAGTTACCTGTTATCCTAGTTATCGACTCACTCTACTCACTGCCCAGTTACCTGTTATCCTAGTTATCATTATCTCTACTCAGTTACCTGTTATCCTAGTTATCACTCACTCTACTCACTATTCAGTTACATGTTATCCTAGTTATCACTCACTCTACTCACTGTTCAGTTACCTGTATTCCTAGTTAACACTCACTCTACTCACTGCCCAGTTACCTGTTATCCTAGTTATCACTCACTCTACTCACTATTCAGTTACATGTTATCCTAGTTATCACTCACTCTACTCACTGCTCAGTTACCTGTATTCCTAGTTATCACTCACTCTACTCACTGTTCAGTTACTTGTTATCATAGTTATCACTCACTCTACTCACTGCTCAGTTACCTGTTATCCTAGTTATCACTCACTCTACTCACTATCCAGTTACATGTTATCCTAGTTATCACTCACTCTACTCACTGCTCAGTTACCTGTTATCCTAGTTATCACTCACTCTACTCACTATCCAGTTACATGTTATCCTAGTTATCACTCACTCTACTCACTATTCAGTTACATGTTATCCTAGTTATCACTCACTCTACTCACTGTTCAGTTACCTGTTATCCTAGTAATCACTCACTCTACTCACTGCTCAGTTACCTGTTATCCTAGTTATCACTCACTCTACTCACTGTTCAGTTACCTGTTATCCTAGTTATCACTCACTCTACTCACTACTCAGTTACCTGTTATCATAGTTATCACTCACTCTGCTTACTGCTCAGTTACCTGTTATCCTAGTTATCATTATCTCTACTCAGTTACCTGTTATCCTAGTATCACCCACTCTACTCACTGCTCAGTTACCTGTTATATCAGTTATCACTCACAGTACCCTGGTGTTATCCGGTCTATCATTCTCACCCCATCTGGCCTGTTCATTTACTTCTTCGGGGTTTTCACTCTTCCCTGTTTCCCGAGTTGTGCTTACTTCTTCTAGCTCTCGGCTATCCCTTTTGTTGCCCCCCTTATCAGCCTAGCTTATCCCCTTTCTGCCCCGCTAGTATCAAAAGACAAGACAAGAAAAGTCCAGCATCACCCAGACGACTACTAGTCCCAGTCAACATCTCCTGTAAGTTATCTGATCGTGCTTCTTACTTCTCATCTCTTTTGATCTTTCCTTTCTATTTTTCTCCTATCATAGTCCGATCACTCACACTACTCACTACTCAGTTACCTGTTATCCTAGTTATCACACACTCTACTCACTGCTCAGTTACCTGTTATCCTAGTTATCACCCACTCTACTCAGTTACCTGTTATCCTAGTTATCGACTCACTCTACTTACTACTCAGTTACATGTTATCCTAGTTAACACTCACTCTACTCACTGCTCAGTTACCTGTTATCCTAGTTATCTCTCACTCTACTCACTACTCAGTTACATGTTATTCTAGTTATCGACTCACTCTACTCACTACTCAGTTACATGTTATCCTAGTTAACACTCACTCTACTCGCTGCTAAGTTACCTGTTATCCTAGTTATCACTCACTCTACTCACTGCTCAGTTACCTGTTATCCTAGTTATCACCCACTCTACTCAGTTACCTGTTATCCTAGTTATCGACTCACTCTACTTACTACTCAGTTACATGTTATCCTAGTTAACACTCACTCTACTCGCTGCTAAGTTACCTGTTATCCTAGTTATCACTCACTCTACTCACTGCTCAGTTACCTGTTATCCTAGTTATCACCCACTCTACTCAGTTACCTGTTATCCTAGTTATCACTCACTCTACTCACTGCCCAGTTGCCTGTTATCCTAGTTATCACTCACTCTGCTTACTACTCAGTTACATGTTATCCTAGTAATCACTCACTCTACTCACTGTTCAGTTACCTGTTATCCTAGTTATCACTCACTCTACTCACTATCCAGTTACATGTTATCCTAGTTATCACTCACTCTACTCACTGTTCAGTTACCTGTTATCCTAGTTATTACTCACTCTACTCACTGCTTAGTTACCTGTTATCCTAGTTATCACTCACTCTGCTTACTGCTCAGTTACCCTTTATCCTAGTTATCCCTCACTCTGCTTACTGCTCAGTTACCCTTTATCCTAGTTATCACCCACTCTACTCAGTTACCTGTTATCCTAGTTATCACTCACTCTACTCACTGCCCAGTTGCCTGTTATCCTAGTTATCACTCACTCTACTCACTATCCAGTTACATGTTATCCTAGTTATCACTCACTCTACTCACTGTTCAGTTACCTGTTATCCTAGTTATCACCAACTCTACTCACTGCTAAGTTACCTGTTATCCTAGTTATCACCAACTCTACTCACTGCTCAGTTACCTGTTATATCAGTTATCACTCACAGTACCCTGGTGTTATCCGGTCTATCATTCTCACCCCATCTGGCCTGTTCATTTACTTCTTCGGGGTTTTCACTCTTCCCTGTTTCCCGAGTTGTGCTTACTTCTTCTAGCTCTCGGCTATCCCTTTTGTTGCCCCCCTTATCAGCCTAGCTTATCCCCTTTCTGCCCCGCTAGTATCAAAAGACAAGACAAGAAAAGTCCAGCATCACCCAGACGACTACTAGTCCCAGTCAACATCTCCTGTAAGTTATCTGATCGTGCTTCTTACTTCTCATCTCTTTTGATCTTTCCTTTCTATTTTTCTCCTATCATAGTCCGATCACTCACACTTCTCACTGCTCAGTTACATGTCATACTAGATATCACCCAATCTACTCACCGCTCAGTTCCTGTAATCCTAGTTATCACACACAATACTCATTGCTCAGTTACCTGTTATCCTAGTTATCATTATCTCTACTCAGTTACCTGTTATCCTAGTTATCACCCACTCTACTCAGATACCTGTTATCCTAGTTATCACTCACTCTACTCACTATTCAGTTACCTGTTATCCTAGTTATCACTCACTCTACTCACTGTTCAGTTACCTGTTATCCTAGTTATCACTCACTCTACTCACTACTCAGTTACCTGTTATCCTAGTTATCACTCACTCTACTCACTGCTCAGTTACCTGTTATCCTAGTTATCATTATCTCTACTCAGTTTCCTGTTATCCTAGTTATCACCCACTCTACTCAGATACCTGTTATCCTAGTTATCACTCACTCTACCCCTACTCAGTTACCTGTTATCCTAGTTATCACTCACTCTACTCACTACTCAGTTACCTGTTATCCTAGTTATCACACACTCTACTCACTGCCCAGTTACCTGTTATCCTAGTTATCACTCACTCTACTCACTACTCAGTTACCTGTTATCCTAGTTATCACTCACTCTACTTACTGCTCAGTTCCTGTTATCTTAGTTATCACTCACTCTACTCAGTCACCTGTTATCCTAGTTATCGCTCACTCTACTCAATACTCAGTTACTTGTTATCATAGTTATCACTCACTCTACTCACTACTCAGTTACCTGTTATCCTAGTTATCACTCACTCTACCCCTACTCAGTTACCTGTTATCCTAGTTATCACTCACTCTACTCACTACTCAGTTTCCTGTTATCTTAGTTATCACTCACTCTACTCAGTCACCTGTTATCCTAGTTATCACTCACTCTACTCAATACTCAGTTACTTGTTATCATAGTTATCACTCACTCTACTCACTGCCTAGTTTCCTGTTATCCTAGTTATCACCCACTCTACTCAGTTACCTGTTATCCTAGTTATGGCCCACTCCACTCAATACTCAGTTACCTGTTATCCTAGTTATCATTCACTCTACTCACTGTTCAGTCACCTGTTATCCTAGTTATCACTCACTCTACTCACTGCCCAGTTACCTGTTATCCTAGTTATCACCCTCTCTACTCAGTTACCTGTTATCCTAGTTATCGACTCACTCTACTTACTGCTCAGTTACCTGTTATCATAGTCATCATTATCTCTACTTACTACTCAGTTACCTGTTTTCCTTGTTATCACTCACTCTACTCACTGCCCAGTTTCCTGTTATCCTAGTTATCACTCACTCTACTCACTGCTTGAGCCTGTTATCTTAATCACCCTCACCTCCTTCTTAGCTTCCTGCTCTCCTAGTTTTCGTTTTTTGTGGCTAGCTTTGTTCTTTCCCTTAGGCCCTGCACCTCCTGTTTGGAGGAAATGGATTACCTTGACGTTACTCAACTAAACTGCAACACTAGTCACTCTGCCCTCGACTTTGCTGTTACAGACTCTAAATCCATACTCCTGTTACAAGAACCCCCTACCACTGGTGGTGCCCGGCACAAAGTTTCGATCCCACACAGGGGGGCTCTTATTCAATCTCTCACTCCTTCAAAACCAGTGAGGGCGTGCATTCTTCTTCCCAGTGAGATTGGCTCACAGTGTGCCCGCTTAGACTCATTCACCAATGAAGACTTAGCTGCCGTCCGATACGGAAATATGGTCATTGCCTCAGTGTACTGGGCCAATCATGGACACAACACCGATTTGCCCCCTCTGCTTATCTCGCTTCTAGAATGGTGCGAGAGACACAAACTGGGAGTACTTGTAGGCGGGGATTGGAATGCCCATCATCCTCTCTGGGGAGGATCAAAGACCACCAAGAGGGGAGAAAAACTAGTAGACCTCATCTCAACTTTCCAATTAGGGGTAATTAATGACCCAGACAGTGGCCCAACCTGGACCAGACCCTCCCAAAACCAATACTCGCACATCGATGTTACCTTCGTATCACTCTCTTGTTTCCACCTGATCGAAGGATGGAAGGTTCAGTCTAATCCATTATCAGATCACGGAACCATATCCTACACAGTAAGACTCCCCTCAACAACCAGTCACAGAGGGGGCAGGACTACATCCAGTTCAATAGAAATGGAGAAGTGGAGTAGAAGGCTTCAAACAGCCATTGCAGCGGAAAGCTCCCTCACAACGCCAGCGATAGGACGCGCTCAACTTAACAATAAAGTCAACCTCCTTCTCCAGATTTTCAAAGATACCAAAGAGGGAGCAACCAAGGAAGTAATCTTCAGGGAGAGAGTAGATAACAAGCCATGGTTTGGGGCAACACTTGATCGCAAAAGGAAAAGGATAGTCAACCTTCATAATAGAGTAGATGATGACCCAAGGTTACTTCCAACTCTAAAAGCAGCCAGAATGGACTATAACGAGGAAAAATGTGTACAAAGGGAGGACTCAATAAAACGGTTTTGCTCAGAGGCACATGAAAAAAGAGGGTACCACTTAATGAAGAAAATGGGGGTACCACGAGACCCCAGAACCCTCCCAGCAATCAAGGAAGGTGGCTGTGTGATTCCTTCAACGGAGGAGACTTTGACCGTCCTAGCGGATCATCTAATTGGTGGCACTCAGACGGATGGACTCCAGCCCCCTACTGACCCCACATCCAGTTCAACTACCCCGAGGGACCCCACATCCCGATCATCTACCCCGAGGGACATGGTCGACGCTTACAGAAGGGCCACTACTATATTTAGTGCAGTTAGAATCACGAAAGTAATTAACCTGGTAAAACACAAACCCACGGCTGGACCGGATGGGATTAGTTATGGGGATCTTGCAGCGGTATGGGACCTGTTAGCCGACCCGGTCAGATCGATTTTCACTGACTGCTTTGTTCTTCGTTGCCTCCCAGACGCATGGCTTGACACTAGAGGTATTCTGCTGCCCAAAAATGGAAAACCGAGAGATAGCAAACTAGGATACAGGGTCATTAGTATCATGCCTTGCCTCTACAAACTATATGAAAGACTCCTCCTCTGGCACATGGAGCATGATTTGGGAATTATGTCAAAACTGGCGGACCAGCAACTCGGGTTCAGGAAAGGGACATCCACTAGTTTAGCCATCCTCAAAACAGTGTTGAAGGTTGAAGAAGCGTTAGACAAGAACATGTACTGTCTAGGGCTGTTTGTAGACTTTTCGCGAGCATTCGACACAGTCGCTCCCAACTTGATATTGGACGCCCTCTCTCAACTTGGAGTGCCGGAAGACATACTTGCTTCACTAGGTTATTACTTTTCCCACAGGAAAGTCACCCTCTCATTAGGTGGACACCAGATCACCAGGACAGGGCTTGATGGTACACCAGCAGGTGGAGTGGCTTCACCCTTCTGCTGGAATGCAGCCACCAGAGAGCTAGTTCTGGAACTGAATTCGATAGAGTATACCATTTCGTGGGCCGATGATTTTGTTTCTCTAATCACGGCAGCCACGATAGAGGAGTGTATCAGGAGGGCCCAGGTCATCATCGACGAGCTTCTAATCTGGAGTGAAGTAAGTGGGGTCGCCTTAAATCCTGACAAAACCAAATGGATCCTCTTTTCTAGAAAACACCGGAAAAACAGGATCGTCCCCCCTGGAATTTCGATCCGAGTGGGCAACAAGGAGCTTCAACAAGTTTCTGAAATCAGATACCTGGGAGTCATCCTACAAGAATCACTCAGGTGGGGCCCTCACATCCTGAAAGTAACTAGAGAGACCCAAGTCCTCCTACATAATTTGATTAAGTTAGGGCACAGGCGGTGGGGTAGCCATCCTAACATTATTAGGAGACTTTACAAGAGTGTTATTGTTCCTAAGGCTACTTACGGGGCGATAGCCTGGAGCTATAAGCTCAAATCCCTCGATAGAAAACTTAACCAAATATCAGCGAACGCTGCTAAGGCTGCATTAGGAGGAGGGAGAACAGCTCCAAACCTGCAAACTACCCTCCTGGCTGGACTCCACCCACTCAGCGAAGTGGCCAAGACCAGGGCAGAAATGGAAGCGACAAAGTTACTACCCTCCCCCTTCCTTGAAACAAAGAAACTTCATGTGCCTAACCTTGATCGAAGGTTTACTGTCCACGTTGATGATGGATTGCAAATCTCAGCAGCGGAACATTTAGGGGGTATCGAAGCCGTCGAGTATTATACTGATGGATCTGTTTTTCCAGAATCAGGGGAAGCCGGCAGCGGGTGGATAAGGTACGGCCAGGGATCCAAACAGACACTAGGTACGAAGCTCAGTCTAGGGTCATCCATCTATCAGGCTGAACTTGTAGCGATTAAGGAAGCTGCCCTTCATGAAATTAACTCCACAGTGCAGACCCCTACACTTGACGCTGGAAGACCCATCGTTATATTCTCCGATAGCCAGGCCGCGCTGCACGGGCTCACAAAACCCTTACTACACACTAGATTAGAAGCGGACACCGCCAGCGCTCTCAACCAACTAAGCGAAGCAAGAAAAGTTCCAGTTCGGCTTTACTGGGTCCGAGGCCACCAAGGGTGCATTGGGAATGAGGCCGCCGATCAAGCAGCCAGAGAGTGGGCCTGTGCTTCCTCGGCAGTTCCGATTCAGCTCCCCATCACAACCGGACAAGTTAAAAAGCAACTTCGGTCCGCAGAATATAACAGAGTAGGGAATTTGTTTGAGAAGCTGCCGTCCTCCAAGAACAAACTAAGATCAATAGCACTTACAATGCGCCTGATCCCATCTTCCCTGACCAGGGTCAACGTGTGCAAAGTCGGTGCTGTGTTAAACAATCGGGCACCTCTTAGAGTTGGTCTCGCATACACCGGCATCGATACTACCTGCCAGAGATGTAAGTTAGAGGAGGAAGATAATCTACACCTCCTGGGAACTTGTCCAGCTCTTTTCAAACATCGATCTAACATCCTTGGATACCCGGTTCTTTCCGTACAGCAACTCGCAGACTGCAAACCTGCCTCCCTGGCCCAATTCTTGAAAGTGATTGGACTTTAGTAGTTCTTATGGACTTCTCTCTGTCTTTTAATTTATTTACTTCAGTTTCCAGTGTTCTTACTTCCTTGGTTGTAGTGGTTCAGTCGTTGTTTTTAGACTTTTTGTGTGTAGCTCTGAGTTTTTCTTTGACATTTGCCCTGGCATGGGTTTGGAATTCACCCTCACTTATCCACCCAACTTTCTAGCCGGCCAGCGGGTAGGGGGCTGGAAAACCATCGGGTAGAACAGTTCCCCAATCCACTGGACGCCCATGTAAAATTTGGACCTAGATTCATCACTCACTCACCCCAAGTACACCGTATTAACCTATTCACACACGAGCCCGCTCATCCACGACCAAATTTCTCCAGAACCCCGATACCAGTACCACTAACCCGGGACCATCGCACGGCTGCCACTAAAGGGTTTTTTCCGTTTAAAAGGGGCCTTTTGGGTGATGTTCTGCAACCAATCACAGTTAGACCAAAAACAGAAAAAAAAAGACTTTAAAAAAAGTGAAAAAAAAGGGGGATTGAACACACCCTTATATAAAGGGGTGGGGCTTTGAAACTTCTTTTTTGGGGGAAAGAGAATCGTCCAAATTTGCAGTGTCAACTTTAGTGTTTTATTTTTTTGATTATCTAATTAGAGCCATTCAAAAAATTAGACTTTAGACCCTGAAAAAACGGGGTGATTAGGGTCTCTTTTCCCGTCCATTTTGTTCCCTTTTACCGTTTATCTTTAATTTCCGCTCTCTAATTGGGCAAATCTCGTCAAGTGATCACTTCACAAGCAGTATTATAGGCCCCTTTAGCAACTTCTCACATGTTTAAACGACTCTAATTAGATAACTACAAAAGATAGAAACTATCTGAAAGTTGACACTGCAAATTTGGACGATTCTCTGTCCACACAAGAAGTTTCAAAGCCCCAGCCCTTCATATAAGGGCTGTGTTCAGATCCTCCTTTTTGTCACTTTTAAACGTCTTTTTTGACTGTTTTTCGGTCATAACTCGTGATTGGATTGTCAGAACATCACCCAAATGGCTACGGACACTTTTGGGTATGCATTAGTGAACTTAAAACCGGTTTCAAGATGATCCAAGCACTCCTTCCGTGGGCACGACCGCGCACCAATAGTGGTCCTGACTAATAAGCCCGAACATAGGCTGATGAAGATGTTGTGACATCGAAACTGTTCCGTTTAATAAAACACCGTAATTTCATTTTGTCCCTGTTGACCAAGCTGGAAGGAGATACCATCTCTACAAACTATAAAAACCACCAACATACAGAAAAGGGCAAATTAGAAGGTGTGCAGTCACTATAGAGATCACTTGCGTCATTTTTAGAATTGGAAGAGGTGAGAGCTTTGACTCTTATCTATCATATTAATATAGTACGATCTCTATAATAGTGACTGCACCACCTCTCGAGAAGGGTATTTTCATTTTAGATGGAAATCAAAGTGCAATACTGCGGGGGAAAAAGGCGTGAAGGGCTATCTGACGCAGCTGGTTATCAGTGCCATGCTCATGGAGGGAAATTTATCATAAATTTTCCTCCACGAGTATGGCGTAAGTTATTTATCAGTTGCTGGGGCAAGAGATAGAGAGTGAAGAGAGGAAGTACATAATTTGATGTGACAGTGGTAGTATCATGGTACTGATGAAATCAGCCTACAGAAGCCAGAACCCCCTTCCGCCCCTCACCGGGCTAGACGAACGGTACCCAGTTGAAACCCAGTTCCCATGATAGTGCCCCGTCCCCTAGACTATGTCCCCCTAGACTCTGCAGTCTCCCGTGCCAGCTAGACGCGGCCCAGTTGACTGCACCTAAGTACCTGCAAGAGATTCCAGCTAGATTGGTATGTCTCAGAGCTGTGTGTGGCCATTCGGATCTTATTACTGGCATAACTGACCAGGAACCCCGCGGCACTCTTCCTTCGTGCTCTCAGTCTATCATCTTGACTCGTCTCCCTGTAGTAAATTAGGAATTGGTAACTTTTAAACATAGTTCCTTAGTAAGAGAGGGGGGTCTATTACTAGCATTACGTATGAAGTCTCTCCGCAACAATCTGTAATATAAAGCTGTGCAGTGGCCAGTGTGCAAGTAATAATGAACCTTCTAAAGATATCATCAAGATCATCATGGGATGCCTTCAGTTTGGGCCGGGATCTCGGAGCTAGAGGGTCATCATCATCTTCATCATCATCACTATCATCATCACTACTCCAGTCGTGCTTCCCGCTGAAGGATTTGGAGGCCCGTCTTGCTCGCTCTAGAACTGGGGTAAACACCTGGAGGAGAGGGAGGAGGTGAGAGAGGGGGACAGATCTGCAGGGGAGAGGGAGGAGGTGAGAACCTTGAATGGGGGACAGCTAAGGTGAGAGGAAATATTGATGGAGAGAGAGGGAGACAGAGAGATCAGAGAGGAGAGAGGGATGCAGAGTCCGGCTCGGACGATACTCTATAAATATCCCCGATATATTCAGGTAAATAAGACCCCGTACAAGAGTGTTAATAATACTGGACGTTATATATTGGCATTGTTCTAGTGTTAAAACCTACTAACAATACGAAGCCTCAAATTAGGAGGATTGTTAAAACTTTAGTAACATAACGAATTTAATATCTCAGCCTGTCCCGATAATCCATTATCCACGAGAAAAAAGGGTAATTTCAAATTACAGGGCATTGCTCTCGCAGGAGGTGTTAGAGAATTAATTTACTTTCTTTTTCAGCTCAGTATATGTAATCGAGATGAGTATCACGGGGAGGGAGGTCTGCATTCTTGAAACTGCAATTCAGATTTCTATCTTCTTCAAAGTTGCAGGAAATGTCTCGAAGGAGATAGATTTATACTAGAAACGGAATTAGCACAAAGGCCTTAATAAACTGTCTTGATACCGATTATTACAGAGCTAGAGCTGTCGTAACGATCAATGCAAAGGACAGAGCCAGAGATAGACTGGCTGTCTGCAGGAACTAGGCCGAGAGAGAGGGGAGAGAGAGAGAGAGAGAGAGAGAGAGAGAGAGAGAGAGAGAGAGAGAGAGAGAGAGAGAGAAAGAGAGAGAGAGAGAGAGATAAAGATCGATCCTGTACTAATTGGACCATCAGATATATTCCCGTCATTTCCGTGACAGTTGCAGGTCGTACAACATGTACTAATTCTGCAACTCTAGAAGTAGACTGTAGCATGCAGCATCTAGTCCAGAACGAATGAAGAATGACTCTGTATATTAATGCAATGAACTCATGTGCAAGTACCTACTGATTGGACCATGCGAGATCATGCTCTAACTGCAGTAGTGGTACATTGATCATGAATCGTTCCTGGGAGCTGCAAAAGTGCATCCCTGATGACCCTCTCCCACCGCGCCCCACGGGTATAGAAGTTATACTAAGTACTAATATCTAACATGGTACCAACGAGTCATGGAGCTATATTACTAACATGGTATTTGACGGGGCAGGTTCATTACTAACATGGTATTGGACGGGGCAGGTTCATTACTAACATGGTATTGGACGGCAGGTTTAGATACGACTGCAGATGACACCAAGATAAGAGGTGTAACGAGTTGTAGTAGCGCACCCTTCTCCTCTTCCTCTCCAGCCTTGCCAGATCCTCTCCTCCCCGGGAACAACCCATTAGGTGGGGCCTTCATCACTACTTTACTAATCATATTTGTGTAAAGTTGATCCCGAGAAAAACAATTCGGCAGACAGGGATATCAAGAGATATGAATGCGGAGAAGTGACGAAAAAGAAGGGGATATCAACTGAGCTCCTGCAACTTGGACGGTAAATAAAATTGATCTCTCTGCTGATCACGAGAGGGGGGACCCACGCCGCTATCTCTCTTTCGAGGGACGCAGTTAATGTAATTACAAACGTGCTCCAAACGGCCCAGATCTACGCTATCTTGTTCTCTTCTGAGACTCTCATATTCTCTCTCTCTCTCTCTTTCTTATTATAATTCGCTCTCCCTACCCATCTTGCAACATTATATCTATCCCTCTCTCCCTCTTCAATTCTATATATTTCCCTCTTTTTCTCTCTCCTGACTCCCCTAACTCAGCAGAGAATTGAGACAAAAATGATCGGGTCACTGACTCACTGGGTCAGGCGTCATGTTGAGTAAGGTCAGGCGGGAAAACGAAGGTGACGTCACAGAAATAATAAAAACTTGACCTGCTAGCCGACCTAGGAGCCTACGAGGGCCTATAATCATATAGGAGCCTACTGCAGGAGGGAGAAAGTAGCAAATTCCAGCTGCACTGATAGTAACAAGATAATGAGCTGGCCGCATAATATATGTTACTTTTATCCAACACATTCCTGTATATAACACTGATTGCTGTATTGCACTTTAGGAATTCTTCGATAGAATTCTATAGAATTCCCAAAGTGCAACATGGCAATCAACTGCATATTACTATAATTAGCTATAATTAGTTAATTAATTAACTATAATTAGGTACTATTAGCTCAATGATTTACCTCATCCTTCAGTTTTTTGTAGGTTCTCATGGTAAAACCCTTCCTCTTCCCCTCCTTCTTCATACCAATCCCTTCATCTACCTCAGCTGGTCCAATCACCTGACAGGGAGGAATTTGCTGAGTGATTTATTTTGTGAAGGAGCATCGGATATTTTATGAAGGAGTATCGAAATTTCATGATAGTATCAGGTAGAGTATCATAGAATGATATACTGACTGAATTCCATACCTCGATCTGGGAGTCACTGGCACTGAGCGGTTTTGTTAGGAGTGGATCATCAACCAGAGTTGCATCTGTATCTTCCTTACTGACAGGAGAGAGAGGGGGATGTTAGTAATTGAATATTAGACATAACTATGACCCCCACTAACCCAGACGTGGATCTCCATTCTCCACCCCATGTCATGAAGAAGTATTGTCAGCTGGATAGTTATGTGGGCTGTCTGGCGCCGCGACCCCATCTGAGCGCACTGTCGGATGGGGTATGGCGCCGCCATACAGGTTATGGGAGGAAGTCTCATATTTTATATGTTTTTGGAGGGAAATTACTATCTAGACTCAAGTTATATGGGGCTTCATTCCGTTGAAGCCTTCCTATAATAGTACCATGATGTAACTGAGTAACCAGAGAGAGTTGGCACTAACCCAATCCCCACATCTCCAACTAATAATAACTCGATCAGTCTCGACTCAGCAGCTAGTCACTGCTAGTCACCCACGGCATATTACCACGTAACGGTATTTGGTAAACTGGTAAGTTACGTAATGTCTGAGATGCTCTATTGATATACTGACGCGTGACTATAGAATCATGTCATTTTCAGCTAGTATCAGCTCAGACTTCGAATTAGGATTGGAATTAGAGCCGCCCGAAAGCTGGAATATTAGAAAGATCCTTTTGCGTCATTATCAGGGGTGCATTCATGAATGAATGGCATTGATCTTTTTACAGTGTCACTAATAATGATTCAGGATTTCATCTAATCCTTAACGAATTCTATAAAGCTCGTGCGATGTCATACGAAAAGACGACTTTGTCTTCGAGCTATAAAACTTGGGGGCGATGCTATCACAATTTACCATGGCAACTCTCAAGACTCACTTGTTTGTTTCCATGGCAACTATCTCATATTATGTCTCATATTGTGACTCACTTGTTTGTTTACATGGCAACTATCTCACGTGACTCACTTGTTTGTTTGCTGTCCAGCGCTGAAGGTCCTCCTAAGATCCCGAACTTTGGACTCCGCCTGGAGGTAGACTATACTTTTCCGGCTGGCAAGGGGAGCTTTACTCCGCGTGTTATCCGCCCTACGACCGGACATATCCAACTATAATGCACCTACAAACACTGCGATACAATTCATCAATTCACATGTGTGTGTGTGTGTGTGACAAATGTCAAAACTGTCTCTCTCTGTACCCCATTTTCTCTATCTTTCTCTCTCCCTCTCTCTCTCTCTCTCTCTCTCTCTCTCTCTCTCTCTCTCTCTCTCTCCTCTCTCTCCCTTCCTCTCTCTTTCTTTATTTCTCTCCCTCTCTTCAAAAGATGTTAATACGATTATCGGAAGGAGCTGAGCTGTGTATCGTTTAAAAATAAACAACTGTTTTTCTCTCGAGCTATCAGAGGAAGAGTGAGATGGCTATTTAGGGGCAAGAGAGATAGAGAGAGAGAGAGGAGAGAGAGAGAGAGAGAGAGAGAGCGAGAGCGATAGAGAGAGAGATAGCGAGAGATATCGAGAGAAGACCGAGAATAACTAATAAGATGAGAGGGAGAGAAGAGAGAGGAAGAGAAAAGAGAGATCGTTAGAGAGAGAACAGTAATGAGGAATGCATTGACTTCAAAAACAACGGAAATACGAGAAAAAAGATTGATAGAGATACAGCTACATAGCTCAATAGTGAATGACTAAGAGACACAACCAAAACAATCGAATACAACGAGACATGTCTTTGCAATTCTAGTGAAGGATGAGACAGGTTGAAAACCCTGCGAGTTTTAACAGAAAAAATGTGGAGACGAACCGCGTGGGGTATTAAGAGAGATAGATTTGTTTAGTTGCCAGCTATATTGAAAGTGATACAGTTCGCACTGAGCTTAACAAACAAAAAACACGTGTTCGTTTAGTTGGTATCACAAACACGTACACAGCCCATATGGTTGTACAAGACAGGGATATTGTTGACAATTCTTTGGGATAGCAGATATATTGGGTTCAATATACCGATACCAGTACAAATTGTTTGTGCGTGGCGTGTCCGTCTATCTGAGCCAGCGCAGGGTCTTATGGAGACCAGCAGCTATACAACGTTAACAGCGGCCTGGCCCAACCAAAAAAGTAGATAGATGAGTTCAGATGATCTAGGCAAATTAGCGACAAGCATAGAGACAAATCAGTACAGATCGAATGGATGGATCGATATCTGCAATTCCAATCACTATATGATCAGAGTAGAATTGTAATAGCTTATAGCAACTACAATTGTAGAATTGTAATAGCAACTACATGACACAATACTACTATACAATAATACTATAGGTGGGCGGACTCTAGTGCTAACGGACTCTTTATCTAAATTCAAGGCGGACTCTATATCTAAAAACGGACTCTTTATCTACAGTTAGATTTTGAAAAAAGTTTAGAAAAGGCCTCCCTGTTAGATTTTGAAAAAGGGCCCCCCTGTGTAGATTTTTAGATACAGAGCCCTCTAGTCTTTTGGCGAAAAACCCCCCCAACCCGGACTCATTCTAAAATCCAAACCCAACCCAAAAAAACCCTAACCCTAACCCTACCCTAACCTAACCCCGGGACCCAAATACGGCCCCCCCCCTAACACTTCTAAATTAGTATGGGGTAGGGGCAAACCTCTTCCGGCCTAACGGCCGAAATCTCGAGTTGCGGCAAAAAGGGTGGACCTAATCAATTTAGATTTTATGTAGATATAGAGCCCCTTTTGTTTGACTTTTAGAAAAGAGTCCGCCCTTGTAATTTTTTGAAAAAGAGCCTCCGAGTTTAAAATTTTTGGACTCTTTACAAATCAAATTTAGAATGAGTCCCTCTTAGCTTAGAGTTCACTAGAGTCCCCCCCATATTTAACAATACTACAAAATACACAATAACATTTGGCAAATTCCAACTTTTCTCTAAATAAATATAAATATATTGAGTCCCCAAAAAAACCAAAAACATCAGGAAATTCCTCTCAAAACAGCGGACCCCGATTCCGGGATGCTCGGGGGGGGTTTTCCCGGGGAAAACGGGGGCCCGGTTTTTCGGGGTCCAAATCTGTTTTTTCCTATTTGGGGGGAAATTTTCCCGGTACGGGGGAAATCGGGGTTCCGGTAAATCGGGGCCCGGTAAATCGGGGTCTGACTGTATGAATGGGTCCTTTCAAAGACAAAGCAGGAAAGTGGTAGAAGATAGAGATCATGACCGTCCCCCAATGCAATACAAAGATTTACAGACAAAGACTTCAATTTTCCCTGCCGGCAATTTTTTAGTGTAAAACTTGCATTTTCTCCCCCCCCTCATATTTTTCGGACGATCTCCATTGCCCAAATCATAACTCCCCCCTAAAAAAGGGAGTAAAACCCAGCCCTAACAAAGGTTAAAAAAGGAAAAAAGGTGAAATTGGAAAGAAGACCGTGGGGCCAGTCGGGGGAGGGCCAAAATGAAAGTTTATTGGGAAAAAAAAAATTCTCTTAAATTGTCCCGCCCTCTCCTAACCGGGGCTATCCGTTGGGCATATGTGTATGGGAAACTACCCGTTTTAACCGAAAGGGGTCATGCCTGAATTGGTTTTTTTTGACATTTAAAACCCCAGTATTTTTATCAAAAATGAAATGACCCTTTAATGATCTTTTACTCTTCCCATATCTTTTTTTTTCAGTCTGCTGTGAGGTTTTTGCAGAAAACAAAAGTGGCTCGTATAAAATGAGCAGACAAAAAAGAACAAGGAAAAAAGAAAACGATGAATTAGAGAAGAGGGGGAGAGGAGAGAGAGAGAGAGAGAGAGAGAGAGAGAGAGAGAGAGAGAGATCTCTCGCTCTCTCGAGCTCTTCTCTCTCTCTCTGTCTCTCTCCTCTCTCTCTCTCTCTCGCTCTCTCTCTCTTTCTTGTGATCGCTCTCCTCTCCTCTCCTTTCTCTCTCTCTCTCCTCTCCGCTCTCTCTCTTCTCTTCGCCTTCTCAGCGCTCTCTCTCTCTCTCTCTGCTGCTCTCTTCTCGCTCCTTCTGCCATCTTCTCGGTCTCTGTTAGTGCTCTTTCTAGCTCTGCCCTCTCTCTCTTACGCTCATCTTCATCTTCTCTTCTCTTCTCTCTCTTCCCTGCACTCTCTTCTTCGCTCCTCTCTCTATCTGCTTTTTCGCTCTCCTTCCTTCTCCCCCCCTCCCTCTCTCTCGCTCTCTCTCTACTCCGCGCCTCTCTGCTACTGCTCTCTCTCTCCTACTTTTGTCATCCTCGTCCTATCTCTCTTCTCTTCCTCTCTCTCTCTCGTCTCTCTCTTTTTCTTTTTGACTCTCTATTTTCTACGCTTCCTCTCTTCTCTCGTCTCTCTCTCGTCTTACATAGATCTTCTTTTCAGCTATCTTCACTCCTAGCCAAGGTGTGTTATATCTATTCTGGGGAGCTAGTCTACACATTAGCGACACAATTCTGATGAGAAAGAGTTGCGATTGCTTTTAAACTAATTTAACCAAATAACAGAACGGCTTCCCATGCCGGCGACGAGCGAGGGGACAGGTAGCGAGCACAATTGATATTTTAGAAGTGGTCGAAGAGGGTCGAACAAGGCTTAAGGTGTACTACACATGACTGATTACCACTGCATGTGTCATGCTGCACATCTTCTTCCCACACGTGTCAAACACGGAATGACAAAGGCGAATTGACTGTTAATTGTGACAGCTATAATGCTGTGTCAAAATGTACATAATTGACAGGCAATAGTGCCAAGTGTAAATTGTTTTTAAAATCTGAATCATAGGGGCGAATAACACCAAATTGATTTTCACGCACAGATTTCCGGCATAGGAAAATCACACTTGCTGCCGGAAATCCATTTGGCGTGATTTGTTGGTATCGAAGACACCTCACACTCTGTGTGACAAGGGGTAACTTCGTAACCAATGTGATTTGCCCCTAACGAAGTCATCCCTCAATTTAAGTAAATACCCGGTGGATACATGGCTATGATCAGAGCTGCATGAACATAAGTAGCCGGAAGTAGAAGACATAACATTGTGGTATTCACGTCTACACATTAGCGACACACAATTCTGATGAGAGAATTGCGATTGCTTTTAAACCAATAACTAAGCTTCCCATGCGGCGAGTACGAGCTTGTCAGCCAATTTCGTGACCACAGTTTTCGCGCAGAACCCTTCTTTTGAGACGAAACGGAATGGGTCAGCAAATTCCCCCCAATGCTCTGACAGGCGACGAGTGAGGGGACAGGTAGCGAGCACAATTGATATTTCAAAATTGGTCGAAGAGGGTCGAACAAGGCAAGGTGTACTAAACATGACTGATTACAACTGCATGTGTCATGCTGCACATCTTCCCACACGTGTCAAACAAGGAAATGACAAAGTGCGAATTGAGCTGTTAATTGTGTCAAAATGTACATAATTGACAGGCAATAGTGCCAAGTGTAAATTGTTTTCAAAATCTGGATCATAGGGACGGGGTAAATCACACGCACGGATTTCCAGCAGAGGAAAATCACACTTGCTGCGAAAATCCATTTGGCGTTATTTGCTCCTAATGAAGTCACCCCTCAATTTAAGTAAATACGGTGGATACATGGCTATGATCAGAGCATAAGTAGCCGGAAGTAGAAGACATACCATTGTGGTATTCAATACAATGACCTCAATAGTAGGACAACAAGGAATCAACAACAAAGACAAGAAGGTTCACCAGATCGGAGGTTCATTTCGACAGCTGAAACCCCGAACTGTTCATTGTTCAACCGTATAGAGACTCTAACATACAGTTCCTATATAGGGACGAACAGCGGCTCTTTCTCTCTCTCTTTCTCTCTCTCTCTCTCTCTCTCTCTGTCTCTGTCCCTTTCTCTCTTTCTCTCTTTCTCTCTCTCTCTCTCTCTCTCTCTCTCTCTCTCTCTCTCTCCTCTCTCTCTCGTCTATCTCATCCTCCATTCTTCTCTCTCTCCTCTCGCCCTCCTCTATACCTCCTCTCCTCTCTCCGATCTCTCTCTCTTCTCTCTCCTCTCTCTCTCTCTTCTCTCTCTTTTTCTTTATCTGACTGCAGTTTCCGGTGTGAAGCTGATAGAAAGATGCAGGTAGCACAAAAGTAACTTTATGAGTTCTTTATACTCATCCGGCACCACCCACAGTATGTGGTACTATCACAGCACCACAGTGGTACCGGATATATTTTATGAAACAGCTGTCGTTGTTTGGAGATACATATTGGCAATAAGCTTGACAAATGACAATGTATTGTGTGCCAAAAAAGACGCTCGGAGCAATCTACCCATAATAAAGAAGATAGATAAAAGAGGAACCATTTGAGATTCCAGAATATTTGATAAGACCCATTGAATATGCAATGCTAATAATATAGAGGGGGTATAGAGCTTTAGCAGAATAAGACATGTTGATGTGGATGATCGAGCCAGGGAGGGCTATATAGGACGACATAGCGGGCTGGTGACATTTAGATAGTGCTACAGCAGGAACCGACTGACACGAGTAATCAACCAATCAGAACTCGTTATTTAGGTCACGTGACTGGTTATCAGCCAATCAGGGACCAGTATTTAGATAGTGCTTCAGAAAGTTCAGGAACAAAGTAATCTAGCGAAACAGCCATGTCCCTACTACAACACTGCAGTGCTATATTGTAGTAGGGACATATTCACCCATGGGCCGTCTGTTGCCGCTCACCATGGATCCTGGGAAAACATCTCAGATATCTTATCTTTGTCGTAAGCTGATAATAGCCAAAGACAACAATCGATAATGGGTCGGGCCGAAAGATAATACTTTTTGGAATGATTGCCGTTTGGAATTTTATTGCGTTTTATTGAAAAAACAACTATTTTACGAGTTGGAGAAATAAATAAAGTTACAGTTCATGTAATTACAGTAAACTCAGCTCAAAACACAGCAGTTTGGTCACACTCACAGTCTGCCCCACGTATAGTTTTCAAGCGTTTGATCCGGGGAGTATCAGAGTAATGAGATTGATATAGTGGTAAGAGTTCAGAGGTGATCACAGAAGCTCATTAAAAGGAATGATTCGGATCATTGAAAATTGAAATCGAGATTTTAAAAAATCTGAAACTGAAAGCGCAAAGTCAGTTTGCTATCCAGCCGGATCAGGGGCGGCTTCACCTTCAGGAGTATTTTGAGCAGGAATTTTTGGCGCAATATCAGGAGCGGCTTCAGGACCGTTTTCAACAGCGATTTTAGGAGAGTTTTTATGAGCTGGGACAGATTCAGTAACATTATCAGGAGCATTTTCGGGAGCAGCTTCACAAGCAGCTCCAGGAGCGGCTTCAGGAGTAGCTTCAGGAGCGGCTTCAGGAGCGGCTTCAGGAATGGCTTCAGGAGCGGCTTCAGGAGCGGCTTCAGGAGTGGCTTCAGGAGCGGCTTCAGGAGCGGCTTCAGGAGTAGCTTCAGGAGCGGCTTCAGGAGTAGCTTCAGGAGCGGCTTCAGGAGCGGCTTCCGGAGTGGCTTCCGGAGCGGCTTCAGGAGCGGCTCCAGAAGCGGTCTCAGGAGCGGCTTCAGGAGTGCCTTCAGGAGTGCCTTCAGGAGCAAATATGACAATCTGGTGCTTTTTAATGCAATTCCAAACCGTGGCAAATAAATCACTGTACAAAACAGGATTCAGGATCGAGTTGAGGGGGAGAATGTTGAGGGAGAAGATTTGGTACCACGGTGACATATCCATAATCTCAGCTGTGTGGAGGACGCAACAGATAAGGAAGGGCATCCAGCAGCAGAAATCAGTTAGGCAGATCAAAGAGACCTTGCGATTGAGCAAGTTAGACGTCGTGTTTCTTTGGACTTGAGACTTTTTGGCGAGAACTGCAATCGCCCCATGGCATACCGCTACACATACAAAGCAGATAAAATAGAGGCTTAGGTAAAACCAAACGTAAAACACTTGAGGATCATTTGGAAGGACAAAAGCCTTGAACATGCACACTGGGTCGTTACCGTAAAATGACAGCTTTTTGCCCCTAACCGGATCGTAATCATGGGAAAACATCTCAGAGATCATTTCTTGGAACGTGTTCCAAGACACAGCGTTGCCAGACTGCGCGATTTTTTGGCTACCATGGTAACCCCGAACAATCTTCATCAGCTGAATTTTGTCCATTACCCCGACAAATAGTTTGATACCCTGATCAAATACAAGTCCATTGACAAACCAATCATCCAGGGTGTCTAACAGAGGGAGGGTAGACATTGCTAGAGATAGTAAGACAACTCCTCCGATTAGGACTGCTAACTTCACCTTCAGCTCCAGAGTAACCTTCTTTGAACGGCGGTATCGAAGGGCCATAACTGTACTATGGAGTCGGAAGCAGCTCACCAAGGCCATTACAAAAGAAGAAATGGATGATCCAGTGCTATTCAAAACCCCAATAATGGTACAGGGCACTCCACTAAGCCATTCAATTTGGTGTTCACAGAAACCACAACCATGGATCCAGTGGATTGTAGTGAGGGTAAGAAGATATACAGAAGTCAGTAGATCTCCGAAGGAAATCATCAAGACCATGCTCTGATTGATGAATTCGCCACTCTTTTCTGCTTTTTGTATGTTCCATAAGCCTTTGATTAGACTTCCAATCGCAAAGACTACACCTGCAACTCCCATGACAAATGCAATTCCTAAAGTATAGCAACTCTTTACGGCCTTTCTTTTACAACTCTCATTGCATTCATCAGATAGGTCCTTGCAGTCAACCTTTCCATCGCATTTCTGGCTCAAAGCGAGAAAACCAGATTTATCGGTACACTGAAAACTGTTCGTACATTCCTCTTCATCAGACCTGTCCAAACAGTCATCAACAAGATCACACACTTTCTCAAACGGGATGCATTTCGTGTTTTTACAAACAAAGAAGTCATTGTGGAACCGTTCGCGAGACTTTTGCACAATGGTAATTGAGCCAAGCTGTAGGTTGAGAGAATAAATTTTACTTTTGAGGTTGCTACAAGTGTTATGAAGGACGGGCCTTTTCAAGGGACACGGTGTGTTGAAGCACAGTCCTGAACAGCTGTAAAAGACATACGCTTCCCCGTACAAGTACATACAATCATGCTTCTTAGTTGGGAGAACTAGGTCTGTTGAATAATTTTGCCCAAAGAACCGATGAAATGGATGGTTAAAAGTGCTGGTATGACACGTTTGGTTCGTTAGAATAAGAAACGTTTCCATTCCTTTCGCACAAACTGAACTTTTGAGGGTTTTTCCTGTCGACGTTTTCGTGCTTAACAATTTTCTGGTTATTTGCGGTCTACTTGTAGCTAAAAGACAGACTCCTTCGTCACAGTTTGATTTGAAGGAGCATAATAGGGCGGCCTCTAAAAAGTTTGATGTATTACTTTTGCAAAGGAAGACATTGGCACATTTATGAGTCAAGTATTGGATTGTCCTTCTGATGCCTTTGCCGCACGTTTTCCAGTCATTCTTTTCATCCTCCCCGTTAAGACAGTCCACGTCTCCATCCTGGACCCAGTCAACTGGAATCTTAAGAAGACCTTGGGTTTGGCTAAAACTACGAACACACGATCGTTGGGTGAGCTTTAAACAAGTCTCCTGCCGTTCATCCGCACCCATAGCACAGTCATCTTGGCCATTGCATAACTGATGCTTATGAATGGTACAATACTGGTTTATGGTGGGACACTTTTGGTGCATGCCATCATCACACAATTCTTTGTCCTGACAGACAATGTAAATGGACACTGTAGAGAGATACCCCCCGATTAGACAGGAACCGGCAATCTTAGCTGGATCCGAACAGTTTGTCTGGTCTAAACCGTTATCACAATAATACTCGTCCGGTGTAAAGATATTTGTGTATTGATTGGGGTAAGCGAATAGAGGAAGGAAGCAACGTGATGCATTATAAAGTGGAAATTCTATTTGATTTAACTTTTTACACCAACCATCTACCGGAGAATCTGTAAAGTTTTTTTGGAAGGTGTGAGTAAGGTTTAAAACTATGTTGAAGGGGACAAACCAATACTCCCTGGCATGCTTAACCACAGCACCATAATCATGTCCATTACAAGACCGTTCATCCACACATATTAAAAACCTTGCCCTTATCCTCCCCACCTGCTCCACCTCATCACAAACACCATCACACAAACCTCCCTCCTTTATCCGTATCTCTATGCTCTCACCCTCAACAGTACGTATCTTGTACCCTACACTGGTTTGAGCACTGAGGCAGGTCTGCGATGTCCTGTGAAATCCGTACAGATCCTTGTCATGATTATAACACAATTTCCCACAAATGGGGGGCCTTTCGAAGAGCTCTGCGGTCGTGACGTCTGGTTTCGACGTGCCCTGGAACATTGTGTCTACACTTCCACAAGCCTGATACTGTATCGTATCGTTAGGACACAGTGATGTTACATAGGCTTTTGAGGACCTTATATACGGATCATATATAAAAACTTTATAATACGTAGCGGTTGAGTTTAGACAGGTCATTTTGATGCTTTCTGTAAGTATCCAGTGGAACCCGCAAGATCTTACCAGAAATCCATCATCGATCGCTATTGGACATTGACCACCACCAGAAGACACCCCTGCAGCGATGGAAATGAACAGCACATGGTAAAAGAGATCCATAACCGAGACTCAATGCAAAGACACCAAAGGAGACAAAAAAGAAGCGACACTTCGAAAATGCTCTGCCACCTCTAGTAGAGGAATACCGCAGCCGCTATAATACCGAGTAGAGGTCCTCTACTCGGTATTAAAGCGGCTGCGGTATTCCGTGACGTTTTAGCAACTTTATGATAATAGTACCTCAAGGTACAAGCACATGAATAGCTTTATTTTTCAACCCCCTTTCATTTTCGCGTGGAGCGGTGAGACAGTGTGGAGCAAGACAAAATCTTCTTAAGAGCAACTTAAATTCAAAGTACAAAGAAGTTTAAACCATTTTGAGAACTAAGTTGGATCACCAAGCCAACACCAAGCGTTACTAAAAACTGCAGATGGGTATCCCCACATGTGCCCAATGCATTGATGGAACACAAGTCCATCTATGCATTGGGCACATTGCGCAATCACCTGTACGTAGCGTGTAACAAAGTCTCCGGCGGCCTTGGCAAATGGCATGGCTGCCAATACAGAAACAAGAAAGAAAACATTTCAACCTAGTATTGTTTCATGTTGTCATATATGAATGAGAGACCCGCAGAGTACAGGATGGACTTCAGAAGAAGAAGAAGAAGAATGGACTTCTTCACAGTCTTTACATAATGTGCTACTACTACGATAAAGCATGGCTGGCAATGAACGGATGTGTGATGACAGGACGAAACAAAATAACACCTCTATCATCCGTTAATAGATCTCTCTCCCTCTCTCTCTATCTCTCTATCTCTATCTCTCAAGGCTTTCTATAAAAAGGGATAAACCTAGAAACTGGTCGGATAGTTTCGAGTTGGATAAATAAAAGGCCTATAAAAAGCTCATTGCACTTTTAGCGGGCACAACGTCCTGTCAACGTTGTCTATCTTTCTATCTTTTTATCTTTCTATCTGATGGAGTCTTCCATCATGTCATCTCTCTACCTATCTACCAAGTCCAGGATTTCGCTAATCCATTTCTCCTGGTCATTATAATACTAGTTGATTTCTACTACAGATACATTGTACTGGCAGAAATCAGCTGTAGAATTCAAATGAATATAATATGTGTTCTAGAACATACATGATGTGCTCTACTTAATTAGTCATTTTGCTATGTACTATAAGAGATTTACACTTAAATCATGTCACGAAACAATTACATCCAGTAGACCAGGCCACAATCTCAAAATGAGGTTAATCTGTCCTCTGAGCCTAAAACAGATGTAAAAAGACGGGGTTCGGTAAGTAGTAATGCGAAGTAAATCACACCCTCCCATATAACAGTTGTAGTTATACGGTTCATCGAACTTGCAGTTGAGAAGAGAAAGAGAGAGAGAGAGAGAGAGAGAGAGAGAGAGAGAGAGAGAGAGAGAGAGAGAGAAAGAGAGAGAGAGAGAGAGAGAAAGAGAGAGAGAGAGAGATGTTACAGTATGAAGGTGTGAAGTGTCACAAACTCCTGAGTGCAGTAAGCTACTCGGTCTAAGTGGACCTTCCTTTCTCTCACACGCACACAGGAACTAACCTTTTCGAACAATATCTTTCTTTCACTTAACACTCTATCATCTCTCTCTCTCTCTCTCTCTCTCTCTCTCTCTCTCTCTCTCTCTCTCTCTCTCTCTCTCTCTCTCTCTCTCTCTCTCTCTCTCCCTCTCTCTCTCTTCCTATCTCTATCTCTTTCTTTCCCCCTCTCTCTCCCTGGGCCTCTCTCTCACACATAAAATATATAAATGCACGTAGAATGACCAAATACTCGGGACTATAATGATGAATCGCGATATTCATTACCACTTCAAGAATGGGGCAAAACTTTTGAAAAAATCCCGGATGAACGGCAAAATTAAAGAAGATCAAAAATTGAATCTTTCCTTACAGTTTGTTCTCGAATATTAGATTCTTTTAAAGTACCCTAATTACTCGACTAATTTTCCTTACATACACGTATTCACTCGAGAATGCGAGATTGCTGATTATGAATGATGGATTTCCGGAGTGGCATTGACTCTTCCACTTCCTGACGAATCATGATGGTGACGTAACCAATGAATCTCAATGAACTTTTTTTTGCACCTCCACGTGGCTATAATTTCTCTATTCACCTCACTGAACTTCGTTGATATTTCTTTCCCGTTTTCACCCCACTTTAAGTAAGTAAGTAAATAAGTAAGTTATCCACTGAACAACAGAATGTTAACATTACCCGTCATTACACCAAGCTCCACCAGCTACACTGTAATTATCTCCCTAGTACCCTGACCTCTTTACAGCTGGTCTAAACTCTCTCTCCCTCCCTCTCTCCCCTTACTCAGCAAGTCTAAACAGGAAACCATTATCCACTATACAATGTGAGTACAAGCTGCCCGTGCATCATGTGTACGTTTGTATGCTTCCGTTCCCTTTTTAGAGAGATATTTTCTCAAATCTCTACAGTATATGAACCTCTACAAAATATTACTTGATGTTTTGAGTCAACAGTTGTTTTTGAATATGCAGTTCCGATTCTGCAAGTTTCTCAGGATAGAGTTGTTGAGGAAGATAGAGAACATTACACGTGGACTGTAACGTTTATACGGTGCTCCTGGATTGGTTCTCTCCCTCCATCTCTCTCCATCTCTCTCTCTCTCTCTCTCTCTCTTTTTATCTCTATCTCTCTGTATCGATCCCTATCTCAACCCTTCTTGTTGTTGTTTTTGCGGGCCAGATTCAAGCCAGCTACCATCCCGTAATGTACTTGACTTTAGTGCATCAGGAGTTTATGTATGTGCTAAAACTTTTTTGTATTTCTGTAGTCCTTCTGCTGAAAAGAGAGCGAGAGAGAAAGTTGTGAGAAAGTTTATTCGATATCAATAACGATTGAAAGGCTAAAGAAAAGTCCCAAGAAATAGCGGCGGTGGCTGTGCTCGACATAAGCACGTCAATTGCCTCGTGCCCTTTGTTTGTCCTATCCGATCTTTTCTCTCCCTCTCTCTCTCTCTCTCTTTCTCTCTTCTCTCTCTCTCTCTCTCTCTCTCTCTCTCTCTCTCCTCCCTCTCTCTCTCTCTCTCTCTCTCTCCCTCTCTCTCTCTCTCTCTCTCTCTCTCTCTCTCTCTCTCTCTCTCTCTCTCTCTCTCTCTCTCTCTCTCTCTCTCTCTCTCCCGCCATGCTCCTTTTTTCTCTGTGATTCTTCCGCTTGCTTTTTCCAAGCAATCAACATTGTCCACTTCATCGCCATGTGTATATCAATCGCTTTGAGCTTTAGCATATATCGAGTAATAATCTTTGTATTGGGGTGTTGCTATGGTAACCCAGGGTTGGAATTGTTAGTAGGTTACCAGGGGCTCTTCGACGAAACTTTAAACACACTTAAAAACGTTGCGTAACTCTCCTTTCACACCTTCTAATTGATTTTCACACCCCTTAAGCATGGTTTGCGTCGACGAAACTTTTTAGAAATCTTGCTTAGTGAAAATTGAGGGGTAGTAAGTGAAGTTTTACACAAGCTCTCCAAACCTTGCGTAACCCCCTAATCACGTGGTAAAATCACGTGATTTGGGCCAAATTGAAGCGACAATGACGTCATAGTTCACGCAATATCTCACTCAAATATCGAGAAAAGTGAGGTTTGTTAAGTCTCCTCCAGAGGAGACTTAATGGTAGACAAGACAGCGCTGGCAAGTAAAACATGCTACAAAACAGTGTATATTTTGCTTCTCGCATGTAGAAAAAAGATAAAATGGCACTCCTTGTCCCCCAGTTAGCTATCTCTACTCAACCACAATATTGAGGCACTAGTTTGGGGTTTCAGCCAAGCCCATACTGCATACACCATCTGTATTAGACTCTCACAGTCAGATAAGATGTGGATGAATTCAGTTGTTTTCCTTCTGGCAGGACAAGATGAACAGTGAACTACTACTATACTTTCACTGTTTATCTCTTCATCTAGCAGCCTATCTATTCATCTCATCTGGCCTAAATAATATTGCAAGTTATTAGTGTATAGGTTTATTGATTTTTCATAATGAACAATCAATGTTAGATCTCTATTTGTCCGCTATAACATTCATTGCCAGCTACTGTAAGAGTACACAGAGTTTTGAAGATTTGAAATTTCTTGAATCTTGAGAAATGGAAGTCAAACTTCTTCTTCACCCCCAATCTGGTGTGATATCTCGCTAACACTATTGGCTGGTGAACCCTACACGTGACCAAATTGACGCCTGTGTAAACCCATGTAATGGAAATCCTATCACGTGTCCAGTTTCGATCTCCTGATTGGTTTTCTACACCCATACACGAGGGGTGATCCGGGGCTTCACGTGGTATACACGTGGTTCACACCAAGGACCTAAAGTGAGGTTTTGGAAAGCGTTCGACGACACCCCTCTCGAGACAAGTCTGAAAATTTTTCCTTGTGTAACTCTAAAGAGAGCTTATTTATTAAGTGTGCTTTAAGTTTCGTCGAAGAGCCCCAGGTTTCTATACCCTGCATATTATCAGCTTCGTTACACTCCATTTGAACATATTCCTGACCTTTCTTTCACTGTACATCAACAGCTATAGTAGCATGTATGGAACTCCTTCTAAAAAGGTGGGTCTACCCCTCCGGAACTTGGATTACCGCTCCTTCACACCTACAACCTCAACTAACACTGACGTAAAGCGGAATCTCCAACCTGAATTCCTGGATACTCTTGGTAGGATGTGCATTAACGGCACCGCGGGACGAGACAGGCACAACTTTCTGCTTCCGACAACGGCCCATCCTCATGGTGATCACTATGGCAACGCGACTGCTGCATCCATTAGGGACCCCCCGCCTAATAACACACCCGCCGGTATGTGAATTTTATATGACAGAATTATCCCCAGTCTCTCTCTCTAGTCTCTCTATCTTTCTTTCTGAGTTTATTATCTTCTTCTGTATATCGTGTTTCACTTTTTTATTACTACCCGTGCCCCACCAAGTCGTTATTACGTTTAGTAATCTACACTGCAGGTGCAAACACCTCTATTTGATTTCTCTCATACACTGCATTTATCTCCCTTAATATATTTTAGAGTTGTTCCGACTTGATAGCCACTTTATCTTTAGCAAAAAGAGGAGGGGTATCTCCGTCTCCCAAGAAAGACCACCATCACCAGCACGATCAGATCATCAGGAGTGATACACCGGACAAGGTGCGGTCTACATTTTGTGGGATCTGCAGGAAGGAAGAGAAGAATATGACGCACTACGGAGTCTACCCCAAGGATGACTCTGTTGATCTTGTTATGGGTGGAGTCATTGAAAGGTACGTGTTACCATGGTTACATCATGTTACCATGGTTACATCATGGTTACCATGGTAATATGACACACTACGGAGTTTACCCCAAGGATGACTCTGTTGATCTTGTTATGGGTGGAGTCATTGAAAGGTAGGACGTGTTACCACTTCTGCCCTGTTAGGATAGGACTATCTTCTAGTACAATACTTTTATGAGACAAAACTCCCGGCTCTAAATCGAAACTACTGTTTAGAATAGACCACCTTTAAATAGATACTTCTAGGACTACTAACTAACTAACTTGTTTCGTTTTGTAGGATTGACCACCTGATAGACAGACTGGGTAAGGGACAGTTTGATAAGAAACCGTTTGGGAAGAAGGAACAGAAGGAAAATGATAAAATGCCCGGTATTGTCCTGCCCTGTGAGGTACTGAAAATGAAAATATCGCCCTTTTTACAACTTCGTGATGAGAAACATATGTCTATCGTTCATTTTTGTAGTTTCCATACTTTCTTTGACCTGTCCAAACTATCTAATCTCGAGATATGACACAATATGTTTCTAGGCGTGTACGGTAAGGGCAGGTAAGAGGTATTCCCACGCGGAGTGCCAGACTGACCCGATCACCATTACTGATGACCTGGAGACCTCTATCGAGGAAACTTGTACAACATCTGATGAAGGTATAGTGATTACACACACCTCTCTTCGATCTACACACTTTTCTATTTTTCTAAAAGCTGCACTTCAAAAACAGCTGTATAGCAATTGCAATGCCTTCATGAAGCTTCTGCTAGGTATACAAGCCCTCTTTCAAAAACTATTTTATATGCTATAAAACTGTAGCTGTATATTTGCTGTTATTGTCCCAGTGCCGAAGCAGAAGAGACTCAGCACCAGCAGCAGTGTTACAGGAGACAGTACCAGATGTTCACCAGCAAAAACAGGTTTAGTACAAAATGTAGTTTCACCAAAATAGATACACCAAAACAGATACACCAAAACAGATACACCAAACTAAATGTAAATATTGAATTCTTCATACTTTCTTTTTTTCGGAGCACGGGCACAGTGTCAGGTGACTCAAACTAAATAACATCAATTTTCTTAACCTGTGAGTAGTAAAAGGGAGAGGTATAGGTGCTATGTAGATGCGAACCATTTTATTTCTAAAACCTTGTAAAATACAGATCCAATAGATCTACTGAGTGAAAGGCCGATCATCACAATCCCCTCGATTGTGCCAACGACTTGTCTCATCAATAAATCAAAAGAAAAAGGATCTGTTGAAAGTAAACATCTGTAAAAATTTGTTTAATTAATTAATTGATTTTGTGAGAAAAGATAAAAAATTGATCAATCAAGTGTTACAATGATTGACCAATGTGGGCAGCCTCCAGCGAGAATCGAACTCGCGACCCCTGGTTTACAAGACCAGTGCTCTAACCCCTGAGCTATGGAGGCGGTGCGGAAATTACAATTTGCCCTTATTTATACTCACCACATGCCACCCCACCTCATGAGATCTCGGGTAGTGTTTACATTTCTGCTGGCAACTGTGCTACTGCTGCTATAACAAGCTGCTGATAAATCACATCAAGAAGCAAAACGTCAATTGTGATTGTGTGTGTGAAAATTAACTGACCCCTAATTGTTCTAATTCTATGACCCCATATTTGATCTATCTCTCTTTGTCTCAGGTATCTTCACAGACACGGATGTTAATGATAATGACTCCAACCTAAGCTCTGACGACGAGTTTTTCCTAGAAGAAGACTTGTACACTGAGGTGAGAGAAACCTGTAGCAATTAAAAGGAATAAGAGCGCTACAATTTATATTGTTCAAGTGCCCGGTTAGCTCAGTCGGTAGAGCACGAGACTCTTAATCTCGGGGTCGCGGGTTCGAGCCCCGCATCGGGCTGCCTATGAGGCTTACTTTTTCCTTTTTTTTGCAGGCTCCTCTTGAAGTTCAGGAGTACTGAGATTGCCAGAGAAACTCGGGCAGGAAGTCCCCGAAATCGGGACGACGGAAACGATTCATTTCAAGATGTTCCCACATAAGAATATGTATGTCTCGGGCCATAGGAAGTTTCATAGGACAGCTACCAAAACGGATGGCAAACAGGCACAATTATCAACTAAACTACCACATAACGGTATGTGTATACTAATTGTATGTAATTAGTCGATTAATTAATAACTGACTAATTGCTAATTAGCTCATTAATGCTATTACAGGTATTCAAATCACTAAACAGTGATAGACCGGAGATGCGTACTGAAGAAAGCTAAAGGAAGCATATCTCCAAGACGAACAGAAGGGCCACCTCCGCAACCTAGCCGGGTTCTAGATAGCTCTAAACTGGGGAATGTAGTTATAATTGATGTGGCAAGATATGCCCGATACCAAGCCAGGCAAGGATTCTGATGGTAGGCTGCCCGTTGTTAATCTACGAGATGGGCACGCAGGGAAATATTGGCTGTCTGAACGTGTCTCTAATGTTCTTCTTAGTAGGTAATGTTTATGATACAAATGCGGTGTGAGCCACACAAGTCAAAAGCATCACGCAGCACGCTGACCCTTTGGCCTTTTGGGGCGAGAAGGTCGAGTACTAGGCAATTAAAGAATCGGTTCAAAACGTAACGGTCAAACCATACAGGTCGCCCCGATTGAGATTTGCCATTGAGCTAGCCAAGACTAACCGGGCCCATTGGAAGATTATTGCCAAGGATCTGACCCGAGCACAAAGACCCTACCAGTACCGCTCACTGTACGGGGGAAATGCTAAGTTCTACACGAGAGAGATGACTAAATTCGTTACCAAGCCCCTTCAATCAAGGTAACTACTGCAACACTTAATCTCTTTAGCCTCAGAGCAGAACAAAACACCTTATTATGACACAATTCGGAGACTCATGAGCTTGCTCAATATGTGTGTGTGTGTGTATTTACACAATTCGGAGACTTTTTACTCCACATAACTCAGCCATTTCTCAACCCTTTTCGGAAATCTTGAGGTCATTGGAACGATGTAATCGAGCTCGTTATGTATATATACATACTACACCTATAACTGTTACAGGTGTCTGGTGTACTATGCGGACTTGTACGAGGAAAATAGCAGCGATCACTGTCCCGTCAAAAACCTATGTCACGTGCCTGGGTAATCAACTTGTAAAGGACAGTAAAACTACACCAACAGTCTCCTTCGAGGTACACATGTTCCCCCAATAAACCCAGAAAATCAAGATACTACTAAATTAAAACGGGATCCATGTGTTCTTCACATTTGTACTCCTTGGTAACCAAAATATCCTTCAAGTCAAAGAGATAGCTAATATACTTCTTAGTAAGGGGGGTCAATTGTCACCATGGCAACCCCCACCCCCACCCGGCCCCATCCCCTATTTCGACGATATATAGTATTTCGTGCAAACAATGTAACTCCCACTCTGTAGGATCGGTTGAAAGAGCACCTGCGTGCCGGACAGAAGCTGCACGACCCAAAAGTTAGCATATTCAACGTTGCACTACAAAACCCCTCCCTGGCTTTGGAAGATGCAGGCAGACTGCTTCCTGGCAAGGTACCTATTATTATACAGCCCCTGACTTAATAATAGAGGCGGGGAAACTAATTCCTAATAGAAAATATTTTATTCCCTACATAATCTATAAAAGAAGATGTCACGCATTTCAAGCATCACATAATACTTAACCCCCTCCCTCAGTATCCCTTGTTGAGAAATGGGTCACCCACCCAACCCATAATACTAAAGTATCCTATGAAGTTCTTAATATTACCCCCCTCCCTCCTATCAGGGTACATACGAGATAACAAAGTGTCCTAACCTGGTATTTGTTCCACTTGATTTTGGGTTTTCCTCGATGTCCAAACCGGCCACCCAGGACCACCTATCCGCCCTGAAACAGGCCTACTGTGATGTCTTCTTTACCAACGGGCCTGCAGGATACAATGTTTAGTGGAAGTGAAAATAAAGTGGGACAGAATTAAACTGTTTAATGGGACAGACAGTGGGGTAGTTAGATTGTAGTATTCATATATTTTGTATGTCCGGGATAGGGCAGGGTTGGTGAGACTGCGGAGTTGTAATTGGGAAACCTGCAAAACTATGCCGGAAAAACTGTATAATTATCAAGATTATTATTATTGAGATCATTGTTTCTTGCTCGTTACCGTCCCAGATCAGTCACTGATCTGAGTGATGAAGGGAACGAGATCTGAGCAGTGTGATTGTGTATACTACATGCTGAACATGTACCTTATTTGAACCTCAAAACATGAGCGTTTGCATTTGTTTTCGAGCCTGAAAATCCGATATCTTTAATTCTCTTGTCTTATCTGAAACTACTATTACTACTCCAATTGTGGTGAGAACTGGAGGTGTATAACAGCCCTCTGAATGGTATTTTTTCCCTGCCCGGGTGAATGCCGAAGGCATTCACCCGGATGCCTTTTTACTTTGTAAAAAGGCATAGCAGGGTTAGAATTCGAAAACGACATTTTGGTATACTAACTAAATTGGTAGAGGGACATTTTTTCCCCGCCCGGGTGAATGCCGAAGGCATTCACCCGGATGCCTTTTGCAAAAAGGCATAGGGGTTTAGAATTCGACAAGTTTACATACTAGTGAAGTGTCACGCTTTTTTGTCCTGTAACGTAACCTCCTGAGTTGCTGTTGGCAACTATCCAGTGCGGAATGCTGTCACTCATTGACTGAACACAACAGGATGTTTGCGCGCATGTGCGCGGCGCCTTTATGTTGCACTTGCAATTACAATTGTTCATAGATTTGTCATCGCGCCCTACGTCATTGTGCAATGAACATTGTTCTGCATTTGTGATCGGAACTGCGACTATTATTATTACTAGGATATCACATAGCTCAGACAACCCATCAGCTATACCGGCTCACGTATCAGTGCCCAATTAGAAGCAGGTGTGGCAACTGGCACATGCAGATCACATGGTTGGCGGGGAAATCAGGCGGTATGGCATTATACCGCAATTATTCTTGTTTGTCACACTTTTGTCGCGAGGGGCAACGGTGTAGCAACTAGAGCCGCGCGCACAGTGACGAGCTACTCCTTCATCAAACACCTCATTGACACAGTTTGATGGACGTGTGTGCGCGCGCCACTCAACAAAACATGAAATGCTCTGCCGTGCGTTTCGCGTGTTACATACACATTTTTATCTTGCGAGTCGAGTGTGAGATGTTAGATAAGTAGTTAAGTTGGAATGTCAAAGCTGGTTAGCAAGTGTCATGTGATTGGATTACTAATGCCTGACATGCGAACTGCGGGAAACTGATTATAACACTGAAAATCTTGTTATGTTACTATCATATCACTAAAGAGGGATGAGTCTCTCAAATGATTTTCTGTGTTTACCTATATTCGGTTTGACTACATCCTGGTGACATGACAAACGAAGAATTGAGCTAACTGGTTTTTCCCGCGCCTTTCCTATATTGTTGGTTCTTTAGAGCTTTACGGAATCCGTAGGTGATCACATTCGTAATTTCGAAAATTGCCAGCAAACAGGTAAATTTGAAATCCCCCACCCTCACTTTGCCTAGCTAGACTGTGTTTTGCACGTTAGAACATAACAACCCTCACTAACACGTTATCGTCCCTACTAAGTACTAATATTGATCGGACAAACTGACAAACAAACATACAAAGACACATGCGTTTAAGACAGACGTCACAAGATTTATAATGTTATTCAATGTCAAGGAGTCAGGAGAGATAAATAAAATTCTCCGTGTCTTTGCAACACATAGCTATCTATGTAACCAAGCCGCATAACGCATTATCCCCTTATCCCCTTATCCTCTAGCCTTTAGCCTGATTTGTGAGGAATTATATGAAACTAGTTTTCTGTTAGTTTGTTGATATTTTGCAAAAACTATAATTGACGATGATCCCTCCATTTACCAATAGAATAGTTTATTGATATGTAAATTCTACAACAGCCTCGGCCCCCTTCCCGAATCCCGGATAATAGCTGGAAACAGAATGGGGTGGTCTAGTATCTTGTTATTTACCATCATGACAGCGTCAGGTAACAATATTTAATAGATTGCAGGCTCAGTGCTCATTTTTTATTTTTGAACCATTTTTTCATTTTTTGAACTTTTTTTATTTTTTGAACTTTTTTTTATTTTTTATTTTTGAACTTTTTCTCTGTTAGAAAGCCTCTCAAAGCATCCTTTCAGTGGCAGGAATCCGTCGGACCATTCGTAATAATGAAAAGATTGGACCGGTAAAGCCTGACAAAGGGGACACCGTGATTTTTAAGCTCTACCTGAAGGAGAGTTGGAGTTATTCAGTTACCAAGACGACGAATTTCTATCTCGTTAAGGGGAGTAGCAAATACCGGCCGATTAGAATAGAGCTAAGTTCTAATTACATCAAGTTTTCATCAGTTATTAATAACGGGTGGAAATCGCATGGCAAACCTTCTCTAGAAAAAGGTAAAACTTTATGATTTTTTTATTTTAAACCAACCTTATCGCCATTTAAACGTGACAAAAATACTAAATATCCTGATTTCAGGAGTCCTCAAAAACGGAATGAACACAATTAAGATGAAGATAGACGGAAAGTCGGGTGCTCTGATATTTTCAGTGAATTGGAAGTGGGTAAAGACGATAACCACCTACAAACCGAATATCAACACCGCTACCAGCGCCTTTTATTTCCCCAATACCTTTCCTTGTGTGTGGTACGGCGGAGAGTGGATTGATCAAGGTAAAATCATAATTACTTAATTAGTTGTATAGTTGTCACCACTCACCGTGAGAGCGTGACAACTCGTATTAAAAGGACCATGCACCTCAACCGACCCTTTCTTGCTCACCCAGCTCAGTGGCAAAGAAGGGTCTTGATACAAGGGTGATGGGGCGGTAATCTATAGGGCCTACGAAACACTCATTTTAACTTAGAAATAGTAAGATATAATTTCTCATGACACACCAAGTCAACTGTATAGTGTATCTGAAACACATGAAAACAATATCCTTTTCTTCTCTCGTTCTCATGTTCATGCTTCAAATAATTCACACACATAATTTCACGAGAATCCTGTGTCCGTATGGGCACAGTGACGTAACGATATCATATTAATAATAGTATGTTTTCCATACGTCACTTACTTCCCCTGCCATATATAGAGATCTACTAGGATGTTCAATGAACAGTAATCAGATGATCCCATGCTTTCATAGCGACCTATTTAGCTCTCTGTTCGAGCAATGCGAGCTGCCTCACAAAATATCCGTGCTGTTTGAGCTATACGCTGCCTCACAAATTAAATATATTGGTGTTGTTTGGTGTTGTTTGTTGTTGTACTATTGCCAAGCACACTGTAGATGTGGATTCATGTGCCTGATCCCTGCATCTCTGTCCCATTATTATAGTGTCAGTGACCTGTGTCCCATTATTAGTGATCCTAATTGAAGTGTGATGCAGTAACCTGTTTCAATTAGAATGATCGCCATTGACGTGTGTCATCTCAATGCACACATCTCAACTTGTGTTCGCTACACTGTTTCCGGCCGTTCTTCGATCTATGAGTATATCGTTACTTTTGGGCAACTTTTGTTGTAGATATAGCAAAGTATAGATCGGAGGGAGAGAGAGCTCTTGAGTCATTCTTTACACAACATAGATCGGAGGGAGAGAGATGGTGTAACAATTTACATTGTCTAGCTGCTCTCTGTTGTAGCTATATTGTTTGTCTCGTGATCATGGCCTTCCATCTCCAGATTTTAATCTCGCGACCCTGGAGTTGGACTAGTCTGTCATGACAGTTTCATGACGTTACCCCTGCTGCCTTGTCAGTCAAATGCTCTGACAGCTGCTGTCTGCATCTCAGCTCAGTATTATATCTAACTATGTCTGGTGCGGTTGTAGCTGCATCGACTGTTTAGCTGGTACTGCTTTGCTGCCATTGTTTGTCTAACACACGCCCTTTCTAGCCACATCACACTGAAATATGTTACTTGTCCTGGTCTTGGTAACCTTCCAGATCTTATCTGCAGCAACTCTCCCGTATGTTACACATAAGTTTGTTGTTTTACACTTTTATTAGTAGTAGATAAGAGGTGTATTCAAGGTGCTTCTAAAATACAGTGTATCTAAAATTTGTACAGTACCATACCAGTACCACACCCTAATTTTAGGGCCTAAAATTATATGGATCTACTATTAACGTCTTGTTATTCACCCTATTTCCTTCACAGGGGTGAGACGATTATTGAGCCCGATTCGGTAGATCTGACAGCTGATGCGGCCACAATCAGAAAGGCGGTGAAGGGATGGGGAACAGATGAGAAGGCGATTATCAATGTTCTCGCCAACCGGCGGTACAACACACGATTGGTAGGTTACTCGATGTACACTGTACATGTACAGTGTACACTGTACATGTACAATGTACATGTACAATGTACAGGCTCAGTGATCTGCATGATCATGTCCGGTATGATTTCATCATATGGGTTTGCAGGAAGGCACTAATACCCCTCATTCAAATTTACAAATCCCATATATCAGATGCTGTCCAATGTGTACGAGAGAGAGTTTGACAGGACACTGTGGGGGGACATCAAGTCTGATACGAGTGGAGATTTCAGGAATGCCCTCAAGGGACTTGTCATGACGGAGGCCCAGTTCCTTGCTGAGGAGATGAGATCTGCCATGGTACAGGGTTACGACAGTGCGAATGTGAGCTAGTGTATCAGTGTGTAACCATGGTGATCTTATCAGATCCTATCAGATAAATGTATCTCTCTCGAATAGTATGTGTGTGATTCTATATACAAATCATAGATGCATGATGGTCCGCACAGAGTAATATATTAATAAGTTTTCTAGATTATTTATAGTTATAAAGACATGTCTTTTCTGTGCGTATGATTTATTGAGGAGGGATATGATTTATTCGCTAACCTCCACGTCCTTCCCATCTCCAGCAAGGATGGGGTACAAACGAGGATACACTAATCAACTGTCTCATGCTCACTGTCCGGGACCCCACCACCGTGAGAGGAGTCAAATCTTATTACTACTCTCGTAAGTTACAGTTTAGCTCAAATATTTAACGCGGTGATAATTATATATTTGAGGTAGTTGAGGTATGGGGAACTCATATTAGATAACTACAGTCGGACCCCGATTTAACGGCACCCTCGGGGGAAGGGTTTTGTCCGTTAAATCGGGGTGTCCGTTAAATCGGGGTAGAGCATATTTGGCCCATAAAACCCTATTTTTGTCCAAAATACTATACTAAAACACCTCTAAGTAAATGCTATGTCCATGTATTGATTACATGATCATTTCTGGATAGAAAAATAAAATAATTTTGAAAATTTTAAAAAAAGTTATAAAAATTTTCTAAGGTACTGGTATATCAACTACGTCCGAATCGTATATCGAATCAGTGCATCTTATCGCATGTCTTGCTGCTAATTAGACGGTTCGAAACGAACCGATACGTGATACCATGCCGAATCGGGGCACTTTAAGCGGAGTGAGGAAGAATTCGAATTTCAAAATATCTTTTTCTCTGAAAATTCATGGGGAGCACCGATCAAAGCATTGACAATCATTCTGTAATATTTTCCAAAAAAAAGTTATGAAATTTTTTCAAAGATATATCAACCACGTCCGAATCGTGTTTCGAATCAGTGCATCTTATCGCACGTCCTGTCGCTAATTAGACGGTTCGAAACGAACCGATACGTGATCCCCATGGGGCCAGTTTAACAAGCGTCAAAATTGCGACTCGATTGGCCTCATGGGGATCACATATCTGTTCGTTTCGAACCGTCTAATTACGGGTAAGACCTGCAATAAGATGCACCGATTCGAAACACGATTCGGACGTGGTTTAAACACCTTTGGAAAATTTTCAAAAAATTTTCAAAAAATTTTCGAAAAAATTTTGAAAAAATTGTTGGGGGAAATTTATCCTGCCGTTAAATCGGGGTGCCGCTAAATCGGGGGCCGTTAAATCGGGGTCCGACTGTACCTATAAGATAACTACTACATATATCGGATTATCGGGGGATATTGGGGTTATATAGTTTTGTTATAGCTTTTTGCTAAATATCAGGGGATAATATTGACTCCATATTACGGAGCCCGGTGGAATATCAGATAAATATGTAGTATAGGCTGGGGCAATATCAGATAACCAGGCTGAGATAATTGAGGATGGAATTATATGGATAAGAATGATAACTTTAAATATCCGATAAATTCCACTACTTTAACTATAACTATTTCCCCTATTAGTCTACAGCGAGAAGCTCCGAGATAGGATAGTGAGCGAGACAGACGGAACACTAAAGACCTTCCTATTGGGTGTTCTGGATCGTGGTGTGATGAATGAGACCACAGTGCCAGACTCCCAGCAGGCTGCTGATCTGACCGAGATGAAGGGTCTCATGGAGGGGCAGAATGTTGATGGAATAGCAACTTTCCTAACCAGTATCTCTCTCAAGAGGATCGACGCTCTGCAAAGAACCTATTTCATGGTACAGAAATACACAACTTTTTATTATCCATCTCGTTTCACTTATCCAGTCGAAGCATTCTCTTTAAGCTCCCAGCCCAAACTATAGCCTAGCTCCTTTATGCGTCACTGCGCTGGCAAGCGCAAAGGTGACCATCCCCTCCCCCCAGCCGCGTGTGCCAGAATGCAGTAATAACTTTTTTCAGTGTTTAGCCAAAAAATGGCATTTTTCGACGCCCATAGCGAGGCCCCCACTGCACCAATCAGTCTGAAATTTGGTATACAGTGTCACATAGTCTAGATCTACTGTAGTTTAAAAGGGCAAGTCTCTATCTCTTTTAGTTTCAGAGATATGGCATCGTGAAAAAAGCAATAAGTGTCCCGGGTCTATCTATGTATCTATCTATGTATCTATCTATGGATAGACGCTATTTTACCAAATTTATAATCGTTTTTGAGAGAAAACGACATAAGATAGACACTTCTCGTTTGTTGCATTCGAAAGATAATCGTTTAAATTGTGTAGACGAATAGTTTTCATGTTCTAGGTCCAATCAGAACGTCTTGACAAACTGTCATAAAGATAAGACATTTTTCAAACCAACCAAATTTCTTTGAGCTCAATTTACACCCTGAAGACAATTTCTGATTGAAAAAGAGGACCACACTTATGAAAGATAATCGTCTAAACTTTCAGAAACTATATCGCGAATTTGTAAAACTCTATTTCTAAGGGTCTCAAATCGCGTCTGAAGTGTTAAGACTGTATGAAAATAGATATGACGATAGTGCGTTTTTCGCCATAGCGACCTCAAATCTTGTCCAATCGATCTCAAACTTGGTCAGCCTCTTTATCTAAATGAGCCTGATAATAATATTTCCCTATCATGACGTTATAACGTCGTGACGTCACGCTATGACGTCACAATGACGTCAAAATTAAAATTTTCGTATTTTAGCGATTCCTGACGGTCTTTATACGTTCTGCTACGTCCAGACATGTCTTACATTGTATTTCACATCAGAAAATACCAAAAATGTACCCCAATTATGCCAAAAACTAACAGAAATTAGTTGGCTGAAAAGGTGACCACTTTTGTTGACAAATTGACACCTTTGCCCGGCCCGGGTTACGGATATCATCGATTTATTATAATTGGGAAAATCAGGGGGTAAATCAGGGAGTTTGAGAAGAGAGATAGAGAGAGAGATAGGGAGGAAGAGAAAGAGAAAGAGAAAGAGAGAGAGAGAGAGAGAGAGAGAGAGAGAGAGAGAGAGAGAGAGAGAGAGAGAGAGAAAGAGAGAGATAGAAATTAGAGAGGGAAAGATAATGATGAAACCCGGAGAGGGCAAAGGTGTCAATTTGTCAACAAAAGTGGTCACCTTTTCAGCCAACTAATTTCTGTTAGTTTTTGGCATAATAGTGTATACAATTGTAGGATCTATTAATTGAGACTGATCCCTTCTATTCCCTGTTGAGACTCCGGCCCTAATTTCCATTTTACCATATAGGAGACAGCAGATGAACTGGTTACGGTGTTAGCTGAGATGACAGGTCACCATGTCAAAGACTGCTTCACATCTCTCCTCCTCGTGGCACGAGACTTCAACTACTACGCTGCCTACGAGCTGAAGGCCGCCATGGAGGTAGGTTACGAAAGAGTTGGTCACCATGGTAACCAACCATGGAGGTATGTTTATCTTTGGCTATGAAATAAGTAATAACCCCTCTAAAGGTCGCCCCGTGACCTTCACGAGCTGGCAAGGGAGGAGTAACTTCGTAACCAAAGTGTATCTAGGTTACCAAGACTTGAGATCTGTTGCTTACGAAGTCACCCCGTGACTATATGCTCCGTGAGCTATTATAGCGCGGATAAGGGTTAATTATAATTTCATTATCAACGAGATCTGTAGGTTGCATTTAAATTTCTGTATATTTGTCGTACGTCGTACGGTAATGACTCAAAGCAGTCATGCCTAGAAAATAGAAATACAGATAAAACAGCTTAATTCAGTAATTACAGAGGGTAACATAATATTCACACAAGATACTTTGCTCATTGTCATTGTTGATCTCAAATTAAGTTGATACCAACACAGTATAACTAACACATACATATTCTTGATAATAAATGATAGTCTCTAAACGGTTTTTCATTGTCCCAATTGTCCGTCATTTAATCACTGGTCGCATTTTCAAAGCGCCGTTTCTTGGGCAAGGGGATTTGTTTCCATAGGCATTTGATGATTGCCGATAGAATTCTGTATGAACAGTATTAGTCTTCGTGTACTCCGACGTATAGCTTGTGTTGGAATACTTAGAAGACCAAAGTAGAAATTGGAGTCATACAACAAGGGATTGATAACCGAGTTGATGGGAAGGATAAGAATCGAAAAGAAGGGATACCAAGTTGACGCATTTACAGCTTCTGAGAGATGAAGAAATGCAACAATGCTCAATGGAATCCAGCAAAAAAAGTCTGTTAGGATAATTGCTGATATTTTTGCTTGCAGTGCTTTGTTATTGCTTCGACCACCTGCAGCAGCTCCCACATTCCGGCTGGATTGCTGCGTTTTCAAGTTGATGTATACATAGCTCAGCAAAATCAAGATGAAACACAAGAAATTAATCATTAGGATGGTTGTTGAAAACACCCATTGGGGGTCATCTCGGGTAACCAGATACTTGAAAATGCACACACCATCATTGCCATAAAAATGGACAGTCGAACTTCGAATACCTGAAAATGATTTAGAACATTATATTTATTGTAAAATCAAGCATGTAAACATATATATTGATACACAATTAAAAACAGTAATTACCTCCATAATTTGACGAAAACATGTCTTTGACTGTTGAACGGATCACTTCCCAGGAAAACGATGCTTTCTCCCACGACACTGACCGCCCTCCAAAGTACTCCTTGAAAACTTTATAGTGGTTAATCTTAGTTACGGGCCTGATGAAGAGCGGTGATTCATGATAGTACAAGCCGTTCACAAAGTAGTCCTCAGTCAATGACAAGATGGGTGTGACTGCAATCACGAAACTTGCTAAAGTAGGACAAACTAGGAGAAACACAAGCTTGGCAGCAGACTTGTAGCTGAATAAGTCCCGTTGGATGAGGTTGCCGATGTTTGCTACTCTGGTTAGGCTTAGCATTGTCATTGCGAAGAGTGATAGTTGTGATCCAGTTGTGCTCAGAACTCCAAGGAAGGAACACTCGCTGGAGCTAAACCATTGATATCTCTCTTGGCAATAGTTGCCATCAGCTCTGTAGGCATGGTCAAAGTAAGAGATGAGCAGCAGGTATACACCAATCATCAAGTCACCAAGGTTTATCATTGTGATGGCCAGCTTATTGAGGAACATTTCATACGTTTCTTGTTGTCGTAACTCCCAAACCGATTTAATTAATGAAATAGTGTTCAAGGATGTTGATAAAAGTCCCATAGATGGGCTTGCATATCGGAGAAATTCGCTCTCGAAGATATTTTGGCTTGTAGAGCGGCAACCTTCAAAGCACTCGTCTGAGAAATAACGGCAATGTACCACGCCATCACAAACATAAGATAGCGGTATGAGTTCCAATATGTTACTGTTGTTGCACTCAAAGTGATTAGAGCAGTTCTTCTCGTCGGAGCCATCACCACAGTCGTCCTTAAGATTGCAGACATCCCGATAGGAGACACAATTATCATTATCACACGGGAATATTTCGTTGTCGTAGAATCCGGGGACTTGTGCCGTTTTGATCAGTGTAGTTTTACTTGGAAACTCAGTCGCTGCCAGGGCTACTACAGAATCCTTTTTATTTAGACATGTGTCTCCCGGAATTTCCCTTAGCGGACATTCAGCATTCAAACAAACATCGTTGCAAGCAGCATAGACATAGTTTTCACCAAAAAGATGGGAGCAATCGACCTTGGTTTCAGGAATCTTTACGAACACAGGTTGTTGAACATCAAGAACCGTTTTGACGTGCCCAGCAGTGTGTCCGACTGTGTAGCACTTTCCCAACTTCCTCTCCAGGTCAGAAGCTCCGAATGGAAAACAGTGCTGAATGAACTGTTCATTGGGACCTTTGATGAAAGTATCGACGAGGCTTGTAACATCAGCGTCAGTTTGCCGAGCTGCGATACACAGTTTTTCCTCAAACGAGCACGTGTTTATTCTATCGCAAAGACTGTTTAAGTCAATATAGTTTCGCTCTAAAGGACAGAGAAGAACTTCATCGCATTCAGTCCCTATCTCTTGATACCTGGTGTAATAGTCAGATCCGCATATCTTCCAATTACCCTTATCTTCATCCATTCCATCCAGACAGTCCACTTCCCCATCCATGACCCACTCCAATGGAAATGGTAGGGAGATGTTCTTCTCCACGTTTGGAGAGTGAAATCTTCTGATGCAAGTCACATTTGTGAGATCTTTACAAGTTTCGTCTCTTCCATTATTGCAGTCACGATGGTCATCACACAACTGCCCCTTGTGAATGGTACAGCCTATTTCTGGATCAACACAAACGTTATTGTAATCATCATCACAAAGTTTACGACCCACACAATAACCCCAGAACGATATGGTTGTTGGGAAGCCCTGGGAGGGACACTGCATAACAACCTTTTCAGGATCACTGCAGTTGGTCTGATCTTGTCTGCTCAAACAGTCGGAATGTGTCGGATCAAAACACCTCATATTATCTTGAATTTTTACGATCTCCCCGGATCCGTACATCTTACAGGTGGTATGATCATCAACGGTCAAATAAGAATATCCAATCTCATCTTCGGCACTGGTACATTCCACATTTCTATTGCAGAATCTGCTATTTTTCCCAACTCATAAATCAAATCCAATTTTCACATAGTTTACCCCTAGAATGAGTTCCTACGATCATTTTAAAACATTTGGTAAAAAAATTTTAGTCCTACTCTGGCCCAATTACGTGGGCCGATGTATGCCCATATATGGGCATATTCATATCAAAAAATGTTTTTTGGGGCGTTATTTCGAAAAAACCACACATATGAATCGCCTCATGAGACTCAGTACAACCATTATTTCCAGTCTGTACCTTCAGAACTCTATTTTATAATGAAAAATTTATTTTTTCCCTGCCCGGGTGAATGCCGAAGGCATTCACCCGGATGCCTTTTTACTTTGTAAAAAGGCATAGCAGGGTTAGAATTCGAAAACGACATTTTGGTATACTATCTAATCGGTAGAGGGACATTTTTTGGTCACACTTTCGTTGCGAGGGCAACGGTGTAGCAACTAGAGCCGCGCACACAGTGACGAGCTACTCCTTCATCAAACACCTCATTGACACAGTTTGATGGACGTGTGTGCGCGCACCACTCAACAAAACATGAAATGCTCTGCCGCGCGTTTCGCGTGTTACATTCACATTTTCATCTTGCGAGTCGAGTGTGAGATGTTATATAAGTAGTTAAGTTGGAATGTCAAAAGCTGGTTAGCAAGTGTCATGTGATTGGGAGTTAGCTAACTCTAAGCTATGTGAGAAGTATACTGACAGCTAGATCATATGCATCTCACATTACATTATGACCAAGCCTTGATCCTGTTGGCAGTGACAATGTCACTGACATGTGAAACGGTAGGGCAGGGAAACACAGCATTATGAATACATAATGCAATAATTCTTGTTTTCATCTTTTTTTCTTGCACATTTTCCTACTTTGCAGTATTAGTGGAGACGAATTTTAACTTTTTGAGATTTTATTTGTCGGAATGCAAATTCCGGTTGTAACCGACTAATTTTGACCTGCTGAACACGATCCCGTTCATGAAAAAGCTCTCAAAATTGAAGAAAAAGACCAAAATGAACATTTTTAGTCCAAAATGAACATTTTTGGTCCAAAATGAACATTTTCAGGTCAAAAATGAACTTTGGCTAACTTTCATGATACACATCCATTCTGATCGGTATCAACCAGATACGTACCCTGTTAAAAATTTATCAAGGAAAGCCAACACTGGTTGTAAACCAATTTTCCTTTTTTCGGTAAAAATTTTAAACTTTTTAACGCTGCCTCGTAATTGACATACCTACCCCAATTCTTTTCAGGATTTGTAACAATTGCCTAGTTTATTACCTTAACCGGCCATTCGAAACTTAAATCACTTAGACTTGGCAAACCAACTTCAATGAGCTAATTTGAACTGCAGTAGATTATTCTGGCAACAACAACATAATTTGACATTCTTTCATGGATGGTCGTTCTGTTAAAATAGGAATTTTGCATTCTCCTCCTACATGCTTTGTTGAGCACATGCGACAACCTGATGGTCATTGCAATGAAAATGAACTTTTAAGACTTTGGCAGTATGTTATTCCGATTCAAAATTGTCTGAAAAATCGTTCTATAACTGGCCCGAAGCTGTATCTCAAAAGGAAAAATTTATACAGCCGTTTTAAATTAGGGACAATTTTTAGTTGTCACCCGTTAGTTCTCTATACTCTGAGCAACCTTCATGCCCGCATGCCTGGTAGAACCCTGGATCAGAAGGACAATGAGTGCTGAATTCAACACCTCTACAATTAGTTTCCTTATAACTAATCTCGTGAGACACATTGTACACAATATTTGATAGAGGACATTTGTAGTATGTTGTAGTCTCGTTTAGGAAACACTGTTCGTGGAGATATCCACCAACCTCCACTAATTTACACTCATCTGTAGAGACCGATGTTTTATCGAAGGAGGTCTCCAAAAGACTTGCCAATCCAATAAGCCCGGTAAGAACTCCAAAGATAAACATCTCATGCCACTAAAAGAGCATATTATTGAGCCAGAAAAATTAACCCGGTCGCTTGTAGTGGGAAAACGGTAATGGAAAATGGAGATACGGTATGACGACGCACAACCGTGGCCAATCAGTGCGCTAGTACGTGCTGACACATGAACTTTTTTTCCACACGTTATGCAAAGTCTGTGTCTTATTACTGTAATATTATTACGGTAATGCCACTACAAGCAGCACTGTAATGGAACTTAGTTGGCCAGAAAGCTAGACCATGGCACTTACACCTTTAGTTTTGCCTGCTGCTGCTTTGGATTGTAGATGAAGATATATTTTGAAAAGCTAAACGAAGAGCTCAATGTCGAAGTCAGAAAAAAAGGCGGAGAGAGAGAGAGGGAGAGAGAGAGAGATAGAGAGAGAGAGAGAGAGAGATAGAGAGAGAGAAAGAGTGAGTGAGAGAGACCCCAGAAAGAGATTTGAGGAGAATGGAGTTAAGTACTGGCAATTATAGCAACAGAGGGTGCCGGATGGTCATGGAGGATTATACCTCATTACCTCAACCGCATTGGACAAACGTCCTACAGAAGAGCTACAAGTATAACAGGTGTAAAGCTTAGCGAAGGGAGAGCTTGAATCAAGAAACTGAGTAAGAAATCTTGTACAAAGAGCTTAGAAAGATTTACCATGTGAAAACTGCTTTTTCAGCCGGTGAATACGGAATTCTTGAAGCTTTATTTTAGTACAGGTTTCTTTCTTATGGTAATACTGTAAGGGGAAAGCAGTTGCATTATGCATATCGGAACAAGATTTTTAATATCTTCTCTGGCTGCTAATCTCACTTTCTCTCACACACATACACGCCCTACTGTACAACAGTGAAGGGGAAACATACAGCGGGCAGATCACGGTTGTGGAAGAATGGATTGATTAAAATCAAATTTAATCCTGAACAGATCTCATTCATTGGCATTATGCATACACACACAAACTTTGGAAACAAAAGAATCACATTTTAGGGCGCGATCACACCAAGATCTTCGAAAGAATTCTTTCGAAGCACCAAGCCCAATCACACCAAGATGTTTCGTTTCGTTCTTGCGTGCGTATGTCTATTGCTAGTTTTTGACTCTGACGACAGTGAAAAGCATACAACAGCCATCCGCACGCAAGAACCAAACGAAACATTTTGGTGTGATTGGGTTTGGTGCTTCGAAAGAATTCTTTCGAAGATCTTGGTGTGATCGCGCCCTTAGTACCGGCGGTGGTATTTAGTACTGCCAAACACAGACTTGTAAATGGGACAGTCCACGTTTGAATGAGACGTGGACTGTCTCTAATGCAACATAAACACCTCGTGTGTTGGATTTAATGAATCCAGAATCACCGTAGAATGTAGAGTGTAGATAACCTTGCTCGACCCTCATTCCCCAGTTTGAACAACAGTACAGTGATTTGACCCGAGTTTTAATTAGTTTTAATCGGAACTAATCGATATATTATTACATTCTAAATCAGGGACGAGGCACTGACGAGGGTACTCTCACGAGGATAATAGTAACCCGAGCAGACAAGGACCTATCTTCTATCAAGGATTCCTACAGAAAACTGACATCCCGTGAACTTGCCAAAGATGTCAAGGTATAAATCATATTAATTTAATAATATTGAGCATTCCTAATTAAACTGTCTGAGCATGACAGTAATTAAACGTTTTCTATCCCATTATTTATATATGACCATCCACGGAACCGTGTATAACCCCCTACTTCCATGGGCAGAACTCCGCAAAACGGTCTGCCGTTTGAAAGTGAGCACTTCGGTTCCAAGGGAAGAACAAGATTAATTGCATTATGTTCTAACATAATGCTGAATTTCCCTGCCATGTGAATCTATGAAGAAAGGAAATCATGACCAGATCCGCTGTAGCAGCAAGCGGGACACAAAATCCCGATCATTTATATATCACACAAACAGTATAGAGCAAATCCTTGTGTTTTAGTAGCAATAAATTGCGCGCCACGCCGCCACATTGCGCGCCACACATTTCCTGAAAACGTGCCAATGAAGTGGTTTATGAAGGAGCAGCTCGTAACTGTGTGCGCGGCTCTTGTTGCTACACCGTTGCCCTCGCAACTAAAGTGTGACCAAAATGGTCCCTCTACCGATTAGTTAGTATACCAAAATGTCGTTTTCGAATTCTAACCCTGCTATGCCTTTTTACAAAGTAAAAAGGCATCCGGGTGAATGCCTTCGGCATTCACCCGGGCAGGGAAAAAATACTGACACACAGATGCACAAACTCCGTGTGAGATGGTTTTTCACGCCCTAATTAAGCATGGTGTGAAAGAGAGATCTACTGAGTTATTTCATTGATCAATTAGATGTGTGAATAACACCCTCCCGAGGGGCTACCAAAAAGGCCGAATTACGCCTTTTAGGCGTAATTCGGCCTGTGCACAAGGCGTAATTCTGCGGCGTAATTCGGCCGCAGAATTCGGCCTAAAAGGCGTAATTCAGCCTAAATTTTGCCGAATTCTGCCCATGGAACAAGGGTGTTATGGTGAACACAGTTCAGTGACAATTATTATGGTAAACCCTCAACCCAAGTAGTAATTAACACTCCCTCTCTTTCTCTCTCTGTTCAGGATGATACAAGTGGAGACTACAGGAGAGTTTTATTGGCCCTCATCAACTAGTTCAGCAGATCCATACATGACACTGTTCTGACAGTAGATGATCCACTGACCCACTGACCCAGTGTCACTTAACAAGTGTCAATCAACAAGTGTGACAGAAATGACAATATGTTTTTGAAAAACACCAGCCGAGACTGATGCAGCAATGATGAGAGTCGCTGATCATGAAGAACGTTTTTATTTAAATTTTTAAAGACACTGAAAAGATAAATTGGCTTTGCTTATAATATGTGATATAGCAAGGCTGCTTGTTATAGTGCAGTGATAAAACGGTTTCGGTCCTGTCCTATTCTCATTTCACGGAACGCATATAAACGCTAGGCATGATAATTAAAATATTATCGTTATTATCCAAAAGATTAAGTTTTTCATGACTTCAAATTAAAACTTACACGCCACACTGTTTTTGATGTCAGGCAGTATCCCAATGTTTTCACATTTAATTCTCTGATCAATCGAAATTATTTTCTGGAACTATGAGTTGGCCGCAGTTGTTTTGTTCAAACCCTTTTTATTCGAAAAAGGTAAGTTGGCAGTATGATCCATATGAAAAACAACATGAAGGAGTACCATTATATCATTGTTTATCGGACAACTGAACCCTGGTCAGTTACCATAGTAACTGGGACATATAATGAACAACCATGGAACAGTTTGTGTGTTTGATAAATTGGGTTTGAAAAGGGAAACGATAGGCTTTCCGTTGCTTTGATGTACTTGTCCTGTGCATGGTATATTTTGTAGTCATCCTTTATGGTACAAATTCAAGAGAGCATTATGTATTGGCATCAAGAAATTCAAAATTTAAACATAACAATTCTGTTTTGGATTTAAAAGCTAACAGCCCACTCAAGATTACTCTCCGAACATGTTATATCATGAGAATTAAAATATCTCTCATATATGTTATACATGATGTTGATGGTACCTAGTAAAATAATAAGAGAGAGAGATGTAATATAAGTGTTTATGTGAGAGAGAGAAACACTATATAAGAAGCAGCGAAAAGGATCAATAAAGAGGTGGTGGTAGTATGTCCGACATAGTTCAACAGGCAGAGGGGAGAGAGATATTATAGTGTCTGTTTAGAGAGATATTATAACCAGCTAGATATGTATTATGATAAGGGTGAAGTGCAGCAGTGTCCGTTATATATGTTTATTTGGGCTTTCTTGTTGAGGTCTCTCTACCACTTGGGGTCGGAGTAGATGCACCTGGAAATGGTTTAGTGAGTTTAGAAATTGAAGGGAGTTTAGAATACTTTGCGTAGAGTACATGTCGAGTTGGTCGTGTGGCCAAAATCTTTATTTAGTTAACTAGCGCACCCATTGGGTGCGCCTCAAGTAAGGGCTTTTTGATTACCCACCCGGCTTCGCCGGGTGGTTCTTTTCGCCCTTTCAACGTCAATAACACGGTTGCCATGGCAACTGAATTGGTAACTATGGGGACTGGCCTGTTAAAAGTCATTCGAAATATTAAGAAACTTCCACTGAAACTTCAGAAAGTGTGAATATAACAGCTTTACAGCTTTGGGTACATGACGTGTTTTATGAAGGAGCAGTCTGTCGCTTAGATACCGCTGAACGAACGGCCATCACGACGTTCATCTCCAAATTATAATATAGACTAGCGCACCCATTGGGTGCGCCTCAAGTAAGGCCTTTTGATAACCCACCCGGCTTCGCCGGGTGGTTCTTTTCGCCCTTTCAACGTCAACACGGTTGTCATGGCAACTGAATTGTTAACTATAGGGACTGGCATGTTAAAACTCATTCAAAAACATTTTCAAACTTCCACTGGAAGTTCCAAAAGTGTGAGCAACAGCTTTACAGCTTTGGGTACATGAAGTATTTTATGAAGGAGCAGTCTGTCGCTTAGATACCGCCTAACGAACGACCACCACTTCGACGTCGTTCATCTCCAAATTATAATAGAGATTATTAATATTATTATTACCTGGATCCTGCTTTGGTGAAGTCGATCTCGTTCTTGCAATCGTCGTGATAGTCACAGGTTAAAAGAGTTCCTGAAGTGATAGTCACAGGTTAAAAGAGTTCTTGAAGTGATAGTCACAGGTTAAAAGAGTTCCTGAAGTGATAGTCACAGGTTAAAAGAGTTCTTGAAGTGATAGTCACAGGTTAAAAGAGTTCCTGAAGTGATAGTCACAGGTTAAAAGAGTTCTTGAAGTGATAGTCACAGTTAAAAGAGTTCCTGAAGTGATAGTCACAGGTTAAAAGAGTTCCTGGAGTGATAGTCACAGGTTAAAAGAGTTCTTGAAGTGATAGTCACAGGTTAAAAGAGTTCTTGAAGTGATAGTCACAGGTTAAAAGAGTTCCTGAAGGGGATATTATAGTTTCTAATTTCTAATAATTTTACAGTCAGAGCCTGGACACTGGACAGGGTTTTCTGTGGAGCTATTGTAGTTATTAATAGTTATTAGTTAGCAACTTATTAGTTAACTAATAGATACTTTAGTTACGTACCATCCTTGTTAACGGCAAGGGCGAAGGCTCGGGTTTCTCGAACACAGATATCCTCGGCGTTTCCGCACTGCTTCCAGCATTGGTTTCGCTGTGTGAAGGATAAGTTGACATTTATAAGTATTAGGCCCTATAATACTGATATAGTAGCGTGCTCAATGCTCAGCAAACTTTTTTAATAGTCTAAACTTGTTTTAAAAACTTATCCGAGATCAGATTGTGTAACCAGAATTGGTTACCGAACATATAATTCTTCTATGAGTGTCCTACAGAACTTACATGGCACCCGTAGCTGCAGTAGGCCTTCATATCACAGAGACCGTAGACACCTCCCAGGACTGGGTCGTAGTAGGAACAGCCCTCCTGATCAGCGCTGACAAGGGACGACATCATCACCACGAGGACCGCAACACTGACAAACTTCAACATGATCTGCTCCTGATCTCTATGTGGGTGTTTTGTTAAGTTACACAAATAAGGGAATCCTATAGGGTGTTTATCGTTTAGTTACAATGTGAGGTGATAAATAAATAATTCGATCATATCTCTAGCCCTAGGGATCAGTGATCACCTGTCTGGCGGCACCCGATCTGAGATCACTGCACAGTTGAGAATCAAAACGGCAGCTAGAAATGGCATCAATAAACTTCAAATCAGGCGTTTTATAGTGCAGTTATTGCAATGGATAACCGCTGTAGTTAGCTGTTTATGGCTAGACATGAGGATACATAACTACATTTCTTCACAGAATTAGAAGGAACTGCGAAAATGGAAGGACTTTAATATATATAACCAGATGGGCAGTTATCCGATGAATTGCGAAATCGTTATGAAGTGTTCAACGACTATAAAAAAGAGGCATTACATTGAATCTCTCTAAAATGTGCGGACAACGGTAGTATAACATACTGCCTACGGAACGTTTGAGGACACATTGAGGACACATTAAGGACACATTGGGTATGTTATACTACCCGGACAACACCCCGTTTTAACAAGGCAGGGGAGCTGCTATTATAATACACAGACTAACAACGGACCTATTGTCGAGTGCGGACGTTGTGTACTATTATTGTCACAATGGGATATAAACTTCTAAAGACACACCTTTAGATGATGCTTCACAAAGGCGGAACATAATACAAAAGTGCGGAAATCAATACGTCAATATACCGGAAGTCATGGTGTTTAAAATCAGTATAAAACCCCATTCAATATCTTCACCATATTCCCACCATCTAGTATCGTTTTATTTCACTGTGACGTGCATGTTATCAAAAAGTTGTGTATCGACCACCGACAAGCTGCTGAAATAAATCGATCATTCTTCGTTTAATTTCACATTGACCACGGCCACATTGTATATGCATGGCTTTTCTTTCTCTCATCACCAGACGATGCAGTCGTTATATTCTTTAGTCATTAAATTGTGAGTTAGCCAAAAAGATCTTTTTCCGGAAATCTGAAGAGAGATCCGCATGTGACATTAAAATGTTTAACAGCTCATCCTTTACTGTGCGCTTTCTTTGATTGTTCTTCTGGCCGCAGTATATCGTCCTCCATACTTCATGCAAGCAAAGGCGATCTCTCTCTCCCCTCTCTCTCTCTTTCCCATCTCTTTCTCTTTCTCTCTCTTTCTCTCTCTCTCTCTCTATCCCTCTCTCTCTCTCTCTCTCTCTCTCTCTCTCTCTCTCTCTCTCTCTCTCTCTCTCTCTCTCTCTCTCTCTCTCTCTCTCTCTCTCTCTCTCTCTCTCTCTGTCTCTCTCACATCTTGTATGTAGCGTGTAAGAAGCATGGCGAGAGGAGCACGCGTAACATCTGAGATTATTTAGCAATGCGAATTAGTTGCAGGGGGCATCCACCACTACACTGCTACAGCTTCATTTGATTCTTTTACTGCAGCCAATTTCTCACTTATAGCGTTGTCTATAAAGCATTTCTCTTATCCTACAAGGTTCAAAGGTGATCTTACTGCAATTACCAGACGCCTTTTTGTTGGATATATATCACCGATTGATAGGTTTGACACTTGTTGCAGAATCGTGCGCTTTGTCGTGCTGTCTCGAACCTAGCAGCAGTCTTGAGAGCCTAGAGCTACCTATACGATACTCATGAATTTCAGCCAATTTCTCACGATACTCATGAATTTCAGCCAATTTCTCACTTATAGCGTTGTCTATAAAGCATTTCTCTTATCCTACAAGGTTCAAAGGTGATCTTACTGCAATTACCAGACGCCTTTTTGTTGGATATATATCACCGATTGATAGGTTTGACACTTGTTGCAGAATCGTGCGCTTTGTCGTGCTGTCTCGAACCTAGCAGCAGTCTTGAGAGCCTAGAGCTACCTATACGATACTCATGAATTTCAGCCAATTTCTCACGATACTCATGAATTTCAGCCAATTTCTCACTTATAGCGTTGTCTATAAAGCATTTCTCTTATCCTACAAGGTTCAAAGGTGATCTTACTGCAATTACCAGACGCCTTTTTGTTGGATATATATCACCGATTGATAGGTTTGACACTTGTTGCAGAATCGTGCGCTTTGTCGTGCTGTCTCGAACCTAGCAGCAGTCTTGAGAGCCTAGAGCTACCTATACGATACTCATGAATCGTATTCTTCATTGAGAGAGGACTAGAGGAGTGCTCCTGCAGAGTGCAGGGATATCTTTGGACCCTCCCACATATGGTGGCACGCGGACTAAAACCCACATATCTTCTCCCTCTATCATTTTCTCTCTCTCTCTCTCTCTCTCTCTCTCTCTGCCTCTCTCTCTCTCTCTCTCTCTCTCTCTCTCTCTCTCTCTCTCTCTCTCTCTCTCTCTCTCTCACTCTCTCAAAAACTCTGTCACTCATTTCTTGAAAACTGCCTCTATGTTTCTCTCTCAATGCTGAGAAGTCATGATCCGTTTCTAAAAGTATAAGTAGCTTATTTTAGGAACCTCATTCCGACTCAAAGTCCGCTGTCTCCCTGTTTATAGTCTCACACCCTCTCGAAACCATGACAACGTATTATCTTTCTGAGCTCCTCTGTCTTTGCATTGATATATATTATATATTAGTGTTTGCCATTTCAAGTTTTGAAGTGATCTCGCTCAGCTGTCGCAGCTGGTTTAAACCTGCAAGTCCACCTGCACAGGACGGGCAAGAGGATATATATCACCATGGCAATGACTTCAAGAAAGAGGGCCTTCACAGTGTGGGCCAACTTCAGGCTTCAAACCAAGGACGTTCAGGTAGGTTTCATGGTCGAATACACACAGTCAGCAGCGGCACCCTGTAATAGGGTCATGGCTAAAGACAAATGCTTTCAGTTGAACAACGTGTTTGTGGAGCTATTCAAGGGTTTCACCATGAAGCAGCTAGTGGAGAGCATCACGGGGAACGAGATCAGGAAACTAAACAGTTGGGATAACCTGTCTTCCGCTCAGGTTAGACCATGATACACTGGCCAGGGTGACTCGATATTAGGATGCTGTTTTCGTGTCACCATGGCGTGTAACCATGGTGACACTCCGTTTCCATGGTGATATACATTCCCTCTCTTGTAGCAAGTGACGAGGATAGAGTGGATTGTGGATGAGTTGAAGGATGCGGAGATTCTCAAGAACTCGTTCTACTGCGAGTTCCCTGCCCTGGGACGAGGTGCTTACGATGAGACAGAGTGGTTCTTGTGGAACATCGTCAAGGCGGATATCTATAGGTATGAATCATCATGTGCTCTAATGTTGGATAGTCTAGTTTAGTCACCCATGAGTACAGGGCCGGATATCTAACTGTATCAAATGTTTGATGTATGTCTGAGTACTCAAAACAATCTTTCTATTTCATACCATATCAAGTACAATCATGCACATCTACATGCACCAACTAGACTAGAGAAATTATATTCAGTGGACGAAAACAAGATATATGCAATTTCTGAATTCTAGGTCATTATATCGTACCTACATATCTCGAATATTCTCAGAATTTTGTATATTAATAACGCGGATTAATATACTCGCTCTCTAAAGTAGTAACCACCACGTACCCTAGAGACTCTCTAGAGACTCTCTAGGCTAGGGAGAGTTATTAATAGGGCTAGCCCTCATGGAACTCGTATAACTACACACTCACCATAACAAGTTAAAGACGATGAATGAGAATATAGGCTCCATCCTAGGAATACATTACTTGTATATATATATTACTTGTATATATATTATTACTTGTATATTCTAGTCACTGCGCTGGCAAGCGCAAAGGTGGCCCCATCCGACCCCCCGAAAAAAATTCCCCCAAAAACGGCTCGCTTGCTCACAGCGTATATATAGTTATTTCATACTTTTAGCCCATTTTGGCACTTTTTGACACGCCATAACTCCGGAACCGGATGAGCTAGGAAGCTGAAATTTTGTACTCAGAAGCTTCTTGTAGACATCTATCGATGGTAAAAATTTCAAGTGGCTAGCTCATTTTGTTCAAAAGTTATAACACCACCCCCAAAACAGAAAATTCAGTGTGGGGATAACTAGGTTGATACATATACATACATACATAGATGTATAGACGCTTTGTTACCTTCCGTTTGGTCCCAGTTTGAGACGAACCAGACATCGTACGACCTTAAACTAAGCGGCATTCGACAGATAATTGTCTCGTGCATGTACCCATCTGGGTCGCGACTCTTCATCTTTCCTATGACGCGCGCAATGACGTCATGAGTGACGTCATTGCGCGAGACCGACTAACTTTTTCAAACGCCTCTAGCACCCTGAAGACGTTTTCCGATTTCTGATTTGACGAAAAATCGTTACCGGCAAATCGTCTGAACTTTCAGATACTATATAGGCGAATTTTCGTAGCTGATCATTTTGAGCCCTTAAATCGCGTCGGAAGTCAAAAATTTGACGAAAAATTCAGCAAATTGAACGTTTTTCTAGTAAAAACTCCCTTTCCTGACCACTGTGGTCAATGAAACTTTACAAGCTCCTTTGGGGTATTTATTCAAAATATATTGTGATGCAATTACGTCGTTACGACGTCACTAATTACGTCAAATGACGTCATAATGACGTCTAAAATACGATTTTCACAGAAATTCGTCTCGTTTCTCATATATCGCATTATTATGACAATATTACATTATGAAATAATGTCTTGCTGCGATTAAAAACCAAAAAGGGACCTAAATTAAGCCAAAAACTAATTGAATTAGTTGGCGGGAAAGGTGGCCCACTTACACCTTTGCCTGCTGCCGGGAGGGTGCCGGGATCAGGGATATAAGAGGTGAATATAATGGAATAAGACAGTGAAAGAGAGCGTGATAGAGTGAGAGAGAGAGAGAGAGAGAGAGAGAGAGAGAGAGAGAGAGAGAGAGAGAGAGAGAGAGAGAGAGAGAGAGAGAGAGAGGAGAGAGAGAGAGAGAGAGAGAGAGAGAGAGAGAGAGAGAGAGAGAGAGAGAGGAGAGAGAGAGAGAGAGAGAGAGAGAGGGAGGAGAGAGGGATAGAACGAACAGGAATAAGTTACCCTTGAAAAATAAGAGATTGAGATACCGAGCTGGAGGGAGAAAATGAGAGTTCGTGGTGATACCCGGCAGTAGCAAAAGGTGTAAGTGGGCCACCTTTCCAGCCAACTAATTCAATTAGTTTTTGGCTTAATCTATATATAAAGTATAAAGTATAAAGGGGTGGAGTTTTAGTGGCGCTATTTATATTCACTCAATCCTCCCTCTCACTCGGCCCCTGGGTTACCTAACAAGCATTTACCTTGTATTCGGGGAGTAATCGCCATACTATCACCTCATGATAATACAGCCATGCTGAGTACTCAACAAGCCATGTTAGGTACTTTGTTCTTGCCGCCTAGAACGTACATAACAAATATTTTCCAAAGTGAAACCGCTTGTTTCACTTTGTACTATACCAGGGTTCCGACCTTATTGAGTACTATGTCCTGTCGGGACATACCAAAAATAAGTCCATTAATAAATATTATATTTTCAGGGTTTTTGAGTACTCGCTATCGTATCTTGAGGAGTCATCGAGACTGCTGAACGTACCCTATAGTAATGTACATACGGATGATAAGCCTGCCCCTACCAAGACAAAGAACCTCTTTGGCAAGTAAGGAATGGAGAGAAATAGAAAGATATAGAAAGAGAAAGAGAGAGAAAGAGAGAGATAGAGCGAGAAACAAAGTCATAACCTTAGTTTTATAGTCCTTAATTAGAATATAATACAAACATAATACAAAGGCTCGAAATGGAATCACAAAGGACTAATCTACAAACTCATTTTATAGTCATTAATACAAAGGCTCGAAAAAGTATTAATCTACAAATTATCAAACTAATAGGAACTATAAAGGAACACAATAATAACCTTCGTTTTATAGTCATAAATTAGAACATAACACAAACATAAAGGTTGAAATAGAATCACAAAGGACTAATCTACAAATTCGTTTTATAGTCATAAATTAGAATATAATTCAAATATAGAAATAGTATGACAAAGGCTCGAAAAAGGATTAATCTACAAATTATCGAACTAAAGAACTATAAAAGAACACAATAAGGGGTCAACCTTGACTCCAGCTCCCCCTTATTAAACTCTACGACAGATCTAACTATGCGCTAACAAGCCGCCACAGCGCTCTCAAAGAGCTAGTAAAAGAGCTCTGAATTGATCTCTGGTGCTGCAGCTGGTGCGGTGTAATTCAGAGCGGCCCGTAATTATTAGACCACCCCGCCCTCTTAGGAGAGGTTCTAGACGCTCAAATGATTATATCTCAATTAAAATGCCTCCTTGTTGTCATGGCAACAGGTGGCTAATATATATAACCGATAATAGAAGTGCGAAGCTTTTGACACAAAGGAGGGATATAACAAGGCTGCCCCATTGAAAGTAGATTAGCACATTATTATAGTTTCGAGTTTACTTTTTTAGGAACAGCACGGGAATAATTGTTGCGCTGTACTGTAAAGGGACCTACAGCTTTTTCAAAACTTGGAACAGAAGTTGTAAACTAGTTGATCAATCCTGTAAACAGGAATAATCAGCCAGTTTTCAACTTCTGTTCCAATTATTACAGGAGTGACCAGGAGCTGGAGATGGAGAGGAGGTTGAGGGAGGAGGAGAAGGCCACCTGGAGGGCCAAACTAAAACCAAACATCAGCTGTATCGATCTAATCGTCAAATATCTCTCGAGGATACGGTATGTTTTATTTCTGCACTGAGTCAACAAATTTTGACCATAGTGGCACTAAATCAATACATTGAAAAATCGAGAAGGCTGTGTTTCACGTCTTCAGCTATCACTTAAGAGTCAAAAATTAGAGTGCCCTGGGAAAAAATTTGACACCATTCCAGAAAGATTTAGATACTACAATATGACCATGCCAACAGCCCAATATCCAAATAATATCCATTTCAGAGAAGGAAGATCGGCAGTTTCATACTTCCAAACCCTGGGGGACCTAAAGGACACGAGGGTGCTACTGACCTTTGTTAACAGTCTATTTGATGACGTGTTTACCCCCGATATAATGCTAAATGATAAGTGGGGAGTTAACCTCGCGTTGGAGGCAATCGCTAACATACTTAGGATAACCAGTGATTTTGACAGCGAGGTAACGATATGTGTGGTAACTAATTTAGTAATTTGTTACCAGGGTAACGATAGCTATCTGATCCACGGTGATTTAACAACTCTAAAAACTATTTCTACGCTACAATTACATAACAAAACTATACTGCTACAGTGCTAGATCCACTCACTTCCATGCGTCTATCTTTCAGTCTCTCTCTCTCCCTCTCTCTTCTCTCTATCTCTCATCCTTTCTCCATTTCTCTCTCTCTCTCTCACCCTTTCTCTATCTTACTCTCTCTCTTTTCCCTCTCTATAGTCTATCTGTATCTTCCTTTCGTTCACAAACATATAGTGCCTTTATAACGGACCAGCATCACACGCCTGTAAAAACACGGCATCACATTAACGATTACTGCCGATTCTTTTAAGAAAACGTGAGATATTTTAATATTAAAGCATATAGGATCAGGATTATTATAAAATTCTACCACTTGCACTTTGTAAGGTTACTGCTCCTTCATAAAATTATACTAATTCCCAAGGACTTGGTTGTTCCTTGTTACTCCTTCATAAAATATTCTCTCACCATGACTTGATCACTGCTCCTTCATAAAATATTCCCTCCCCAGGAATTGGTCACTGCTCCTTCATAAAAGTATCTCTCCCCAGGACTTGGTTACTACTCCTTCATAAAATTCTCTCCTCAGGACTTGGTCACTGCTCCTTCATAAAATATTCTCTCCCCAGGACTTGGTCACTGCTGATACCCAAGCTATGTGTGCCTATCTCGCCTGTATATTCAACAAAGCTCTGGAATTCAAACAAGCAGGAAAGGTAATGAGTAAAGCCAGCTCGATGTAAGGCTTTTATATCGTGACTTGGCCATCACAAACCACTTGCCATACGCAATCTTTATAAGCTTTCAAATTTCAAATAAGCGTGTGCTTATAGCGTGTGATTGGATTTCACAGATCTCTACCATTTCCCTTATTTCTTCACAATTTGACACCTGTCTTGGGGTATTGAAACAAGAATAGAGCTCACGAAGTGAAAACCTCATGAAGTGAGCTAATATTGCGAAACGAGATACTATCATGATGAGCCTTGTTGAGCAACACAACAAGATACGTCCCTTTCTCAACTTTGTGCTCGAAGGACAATGACAGTGGTTTAAGTTACTAGCTAGTCAACGAAACTAGCGAGATAAACACTTTTAGGCTAACTTAAACCATTGCATAAAGCTCTGTAATAGCCTTGTTTACAACGTGAGGCCGAATCCCAATTTCCAATTTTTGCTATGGATTTTCAATTTTTGCTATGGAACAAATAGGACTAAGGTAAAATAAAACGATCCACATTGGAAATATCCCTCTGACCAGCAGGTGTTTCAATTGATAGCACGGACACTATATTGTATCAGTTCCGGGGACTGATGTTATTGTATCTATCTCTGCTATCTGGTGGTGATCAGAAGGCTATGAATTAACACAGATCTACCTCTTGATTTTAGGTGGTAAGAAGACTGGGAACCATTGACGAAAAGCTGGGCGTTTATAACAAGGAACTTGAGGAGATGAGCAAGATTAGTATGAGTGCTAATGAGAGCAGGCAAAAGAAGGAACTTGTCTTAAAGGTAGGAACTTGTCTTAAAGGTAGGTGAGAGAAGAAGGAACTTGTCTTAAAGGTAGGTGAGAGAGAAGAAGGAACTTGTCTTAAAGGTAGGTGAGAGAGAAGAAGGAACTTGTCTTAAAGGTAGGTGAGAGAGAAGAAGGAACTTGTCTTAAAGGTAGGTGAGACAAGAAGGAACTTGTCTTAAAGGTAGGTGAGAGAGAAGAAGGAACTTGTCTTAAAGGTAGGTGAGAGAAAAAGGAACTTGTCTTAAAGGTAGGTGAGAGAAAAAGGAACTTGTCTTAAAGGTAGGAGAGAGAAGAAGGAACTTGTCTTAAAGGTAGGTGAGAGAAAAAGGAACTTGTCTTAAAGGTAGGTGAGAGAAGAAGGAACTTGTCTTAAAGGTCGGAACTTGTCTTAAAGGTAAGTGAGAGAGAAGAAGGAACTTGTCTTAAAGGTAGGTGAGAGAAGAAGGAACTTGTCTTAAAGGTAGGTGGGAGAAAAGGGAACTTGTCTTAAAGGGAGGTGAGAGAAGAAGGTACTTGTCTTAAAGGTAGGTGAGAGAAGAAGGAACTTGTCTTCACTGACACTGAATTTGGATGCGAAGAGGTTGCGAAAAAGGTACTTGTAGAGTTCTGAGGATATGCTTACAATCGAATTTAGAGCTTGCATTGAGAAGGTGATCACGTGTGAGAATAAAGAAAGCATGGTACCTACAACGTTGTCATAAAACAAATTGTAGAATTGAAAAAAGGCGCTATATATGTATTGTTGTCATAAATATGAAGTAGCTTCACACTATTGGGTACTGAGTTTCTAATCAACTTCCAGAGATAGGGTGTTGATTCACTTTTTTATAAACAAACTATGATTCATTAGTTCATATAGTATGAACAATAAACCATGAACTAATGAACTATCACACAGGTCGAAGTATTGCGAAAGGAGCGAGAGAGGCTAGAGGGAACATACGATATCCCATCCCTTGCCATCTGGGTTGGTGATGCTGAAGCAGAGCGAAGAAGGGTAAGGAACATATAGAGAACCAGTCGGGGTGCGGGGTGGGGGCTGCGGGGTGGGGCAGAAGGGTAAGGAACATAGAGAACCAGTCGGGGTTTGTTCAACAAGTCAGGGTGGGGCAGAAGAAGGGTAGAAATATAAGAAACATATAGGAGCATACGTAGGTGGGGCAGTAACAATCAGAACGCGATTAACAGGGAGCATGCATTATGTGATTGGGAGGGTACAATTGAATTCCACATGTGCATACGTGGCATCACGCCAGTAAAGTATTCAAAACTCCCACCCTTTTCTAAAATAATAGCCAATACATTCCAAAAATTCATTTTCCAGGCGTGTGCCACAAATATGATTCTATAAGGGCTGCAGTATAACCTCAAACCACATGATCAGGTGCACGCAGTGGTTGCGTACCGACTAAAGCAGCGATTTATCAGTGAACCAATCAGGAGACCCATTATCATTTCGAACTTGATCGATGCTCAATACATCAACTTGGTAAGGATTTGGAGCTTCCCTCTCCAGCGCCGGCTATTCAATCAAAGAGGTTATAATAGAAATAGAGACAAAACCGTATGCAATTTAAGGGCTAGCATAGCTTTACTAATAAAACTAGCGTATCTTTACTTCCTTAAGTGGCTCTATATATTCACACACACACTTCTTCACACAGAGTCTAACGAACGGTGCAGCGTTCTACACGACCAAATCGAGAGAGTCCGTTAGCACAACGCGGAAGCTGGTTCTATACAACAAGGAGGAAGATACCTTTATCGATGATTTCAGTGGATTCAGAGCACCTGACCAAGCGACCGTTCGAGATCTTCTAAACCTGCCAAACAACGTCAGTATAATTTTAGAGATGGCCATGTCAGAGCTTTACCGAGATATATAGCCCATCGTTCCGATTGTACGACCAAATTTGACCGGCCTCTATAGTCTGTCTACCCGTCTCTGATCTTTACTATTATGGAGAGAACGATGGAGGGGAGAGGTATCTAACATCTATACACACAGGAGATAGTAGAGATATCATCAGCTGATTACGGGGACAAGTACACTATTTATTACGAGAGTCTCACCAGAAACAGATCCCTGAAACCACCCCAGGAGTTCCTCTATCAACTATTTCCTGGATCACAGGTGAATCAAGATATTATCTAGTGATATTTAGTGAACTTGCAGCCATGCTCTACCTCTTTCTCTATTGTTAGAACATGGAAAGATCACACTCAGACAGCTGCTATATTAGGCAATTAGGACATGGCTGTCAGATGATATAGCCAATGTCATAACAGCAGCAGGTGTCAATTGGTATACGAAGATTAGTATAGGATAAATTAGGGCTTAAGGGTACACCTGGCGTTTTTCATCATCGAGTGCCCAACCAAATGACTTCACCAGGGTTTAGGCCATACAAAATGGACCTCAAATATGCAATTTTAGCCCTAAATTCGAATTCATATTTTTGTTACAGCCTATTTTCAAAGTGGTGTTTTTTCAATTTTTGTTGGAATTTTTAACCTCAGGACCACTTTTTTTGAGATAGAAACATTAAATTCTTGGAATTTGAAGAGAATATAAAGGTGAATAAGCCCAAAGAAGGATTTTTGAAATGGAGCTTATTTCTGGCCATGAGAACGGTTTACTTTTTTGCCTCTTTGACACGCTGGCTGACAATGTTCCCATGCTTCATTAGAGATGAAAATCTGGAAATAGTTGCTCAAAACGATTATCTATGTGGCCCAAAAATTTTGGAACTTTCCCGCCAAAGATGTGGTGTACAGGGCTTGTTTTGTGAAACCCGTCTTTTTGAAAAAGAGGAAAATTCCCTGTATCTCAAAAACGGATGATCGTAGAGACCTGCGACCAAGCTTAATCGATTCAGAAGGTCCGATTTTGGGGGGGTCTTCTGAGAGACATTTTGCTCCTACTCCAACCGTTTTTGCTGTAATTGCAAAAAACCAATTCTATGAAAAGGGGGGACAACTCTATTCCAGTAGCCTGCTTCGGGCTGATTTCCCCCTTACTTGCTGATACCTTTTTCGCAATTACAGCGAAAACGGTTGGAGTAGGAGCAAAATGTCTCTCAGAAGACCCCCCCAAAATCGGACCTTCTGAATCGATTAACCCTTTGACGGCGAGAAGGATTGGCTCGATAGAATTGTCTAATTTTTCGTTTATAAGTAGATATTATCAACACAAAACGCCTCGAAAAGGAAATTTGTAATTCCGACATGTAGTTTTTGCTGGGCCCACTGTAGCATATATGATACTATCGTCCGTAAGGGAATTCTAGTAACAAATCTAAATTGTACAAGTTTGTTGGTGTTATGGCATAAATTCATGCTTTCATGAGGTTTTTAGCTACAAGTTCTACAATCGTGAACGGTTTTTACCAGGAAAAGAACCCGAATTTGAGATTTGTATCATATATGATACTATCGTCCTAAGGGTAAATTCTCCTAAAACATACATAATTCGGGCTAGAAAAGGAGCTAAGAGACAAATGGGGGCACTAAAATGTGTAGAATCATCGCATTAGTGGGGGTAGAGCACATATTTAGGTGACTATCTGGATCCCTAATTGAGATAATTGGATAATTAACTAATTATCTGTCCCGCGCGTGCTAATTATTCATGAAACTTTGCTCTGGGAAGGAGTTATGAGACAAATGGGGGCACTAAAATGTGTAGAATCATTACATTAGTGGGGGTAGAGCACATATTTAGGTCGCTATCTGGATCCATAATTGAGATAATTGGATAATTAGCTAATTAGTTGCCCTGGAGCGCTAATAAATGAGACTTTGCGGAGTATCCAAGACAAGTAGGGGCACTAAAATGTGTAAAATCATCGCCTTAGTGGAGGTAGAGCACATAGCTGAGTTTCTATTCCAACTCCTAAATGAGATAATTGGATAATTAGCTAATTGACGGTTGCACACCGTCCACTTTTCACCAAATCCCGTGGTTTCTAGGTAATCCTGAGCTCTTTTGCTCAATCTAAGGATCTTCTGACATCCCCTAATATCCCTAAACCCCTATAACCGTGTGTCCAAACAATAAATATGGGAAACTGTAGTACATTAGAGGTTGAACGTGTTGTAGGAGCAATAGGATATAAAAATTCTATAGGATTGTAGTTGGATCTTGGATGTATGAGAGGTCTAGGATGGAGCAAGAGGGTTCTAAAGAGCTGAAGGCAGTGTCTAGGGTTGTATCGAGTGCTTTACTATTGTGTAAAACGAGTCAAAGGTGATACAAATGGGGTTAGGGGTTGTCAGAAGATCCTTAGATTGAGCAAAAGAGCTCAGGATTACCTAGAAACCACGGGATTTGGTGAAAAGTGGACGGTGTGCAACCGTCAATTAGCTAATTATCCAATTATCTCAATTAGGAGTGGGAATAGAAACTCAGCTATGTGCTCTACCCCCGCTAAGGCGATGATTTTACACATTTTAGTGCCCTCACTTGTCTTGTATACTCCGCCTAGTCTCATTTATTAGCGCTCCAGGGCAACTAATTAGCTAATTATCCAATTATCTCAATTATGGATCCAGATAGCGACCTAAATATGTGCTCTACCCCCACTAATGCGATGATTCTACACATTTTAGTGCCCCCATTTGTCTCTTAGCTCCTTTTCTAGCCCGAATTATGTATGTTTTAGGAGAATTTACCCTTAGGACGATAGTATCATATATGATACAAATCTCAAATTTGGGTTCTTTTCCTGGTAAAAACCGTTCACGATTGTAGAATTTGTAGCTACATACCACATGAAAGCATAAATTTATGCCATAGCACCCACTAACTTGTACAATTTAGATTTGTTACTAGAATTCCCTTACGGGCGATAGTATCATATATGATACGGCGCCTTAAATGTTAATAACTCATTCAATTTTCAATATTTTTTGATGCGGCTTTTTGCATTCGGTCGGTTATGTCGAGCACTTTTATTCCTTCAAAGGATTAGTTGTGCCCCCAAAAAACAAAAAATTGAGAAATGTTTTTAAAAAAAGGCCGAAATTAGCCCCCTTAGAAGGGCTATAAAATTTTTTTCTTGATTTTCTGAGCTGATCTGGACGTGGTTTTAGGTTCATAATCCCTAAAACTAGCTTGTGACAAAATATGGGCCACCTAGATAAAACATAAGGACTTCCAGGCCGCCTAGAATAGACTGTAGCATATATGCTCTGTCGCCGTCAAAGGGTTAAGCTTGGTCGCAGGTCTCTACGATCATCCGTTTTTGAGATACAGGGAATTTTCCTCTTTTTCAAAAAGACGGGTTTCACAAAACAAGCCCTGTACACCACATCTTTGGCGGAAAAGTTCCAAAATTTTTGGGCCACATAGATTTTGAGCAACTATTTCCAGATTTTTATCTCTAATGAAGCATGGGAACATTGTCAGCCAGCGTGTCAAAGAAGCAAAAAAGTAAACCGTTCTCATGGCCAGAAATAAGCTCCATTTCAAAAATCCTTCTTTGGGCTTATTCACCTTTATATTTTCTTCAAATTCCAAGAATTTAATGTTTCTATCTCAAAAAAAGTGGTCCTGAGGTTAAAAATTCCAACAAAAATTGAAAAAACGCCACTTTGAAAATAGGCTGTAGCAAAAATATGAATTCGAATTTAGGGCTAAAATTGCATATTTGAGGTCCATTTTGTATGGCCTAAACCCTGGTGAAGTCATTTGGTTGGGCACTCGATGATGAAAAACGCCAGGTGTACCCTTAAGGCAGTAATTATATCAATATGCAGGTGTCGTTAAAGTAATAACGAGTTGTTAACCGTTTTCAGATATTCCTGCAAAAAGTGTACCATAAGAGGGTTAAAGTTGGGGATCTGCTGACCGTCAAAAAGCTGGTTAGTTCTCTAACTTCATGATACATATCTCGCATCAAACAACCTAACATCCAGTTCTCGTAATATCATGATATCGATCTTGCACCAAACAACCTAATTGTCTCCAATTCGAACAGTATAATGATATTGATCTCGCAGTTCGCACCAAACTAAAGCTGATATCATACTTTCAGATCAGGTTCTATAACGATTCCCCTGATTTTATTGACTCTAAAGACTCGATAACGGAAAATACGGCCCTTCATCTGGCCGTTAAGCACGCACACTTCCACATTGCACTGTTCCTACTGGAGCAGAATGCCGAGGTACAAGCACTGGTGCTATGAAGAAATCATGTTGTTGAATTGGGGTGGTATCAAGTATTGCGTATTGTATGGCTTTATAGACTATAATTAATAGTTGTTACTCAACAAGATTCTAGGTGGGACCGAGTAAACAAGATCATATCTGAGATAGGCTATCTCCACCACTAATTAGACTTTAATATAAAGGGCGACGACCGTCGACCATTCATTTGTAATCATATCAGGATTGTTTTGACCTGCAAGAGAGGCCTAGTGATGATACAATATAAAGATTTATTATAGGTCCTACTCTTTTCTAGACGATCATGTTAAGATGCAATTCCATCATGTAACGATCAACCAGATGTGACTAATTATACCCCAGATTGTTACCTCTATATTGACTTACACAATGAACTACTCCAGATAGAAACAAGGAACAAGAAAGGTAAGACACCCTTCTTCATAGCAGCGGAGCGGTCTGATAGGCTGATGTGTAAACTGCTGATAGAGTGGGGAGCTGATGTGTTCACCAAGAATCTCTACCAGAAATCCGTCCTAGAAATGATGAACAATGAAAAATTCAGGTAATTACAGACCTATAATCAGCTGTGAAAATAATAAACTTCGGTAGACAGCGGTCATGATCACCCAATTCCTTTGGTTACGAAATAACGACCTTTGTGTGCACTGGCAAGGGAGGGGTTATTTCGTAACCAACCAATTCCTACCCGGGGTGTATTGAGTCTAGCCCCAATGCCGTGAGGCAACATGAACGATGACGGGTCTAGCTGAAACCATCATGGCTTTTATATCCATGACTTTCGGAAGGAAATGATTAATTGATAAACCGCAAAACACTATTCAACGAGCAGAACCAGTTAAACAGGGCATATTAAATGAAACCTAGCCGGCTGACCGCATATCCAATTACCACATGGCGACCCCAGCTCTATACCGTATTATGTACATAGGGTCCTACCAAAATTATACGTGTAGTTATACGAGTTGCACTGTGCTGCAGGCGAAACCGGCCGGTTATAATGTGGTTCAATTGTACAAGGGGCTGCTGCATTCACTCTCTGCACTTTAATCTTGAAATTGCTAAAGAAAGATGAATTTTTAGAGTTGCGAAATATTAATTCACTTGAAGTTGACACTCTCTTCTGGTGGAGATACCCTTCTAACAGCAGCTGTATCTACTGTCCGCGCCCCAAAACAAATTTAAAGGAGGGTTAGAACAACTTAAAAACCTAACACCCTATCTCTCTCTACCTTTACTAGGGACGTGCTAGTGGAACACTACCAGTACATAAAACAAAGCAGTATCAGCGTACTATCAGGGGACATGGATCAACTTAACAAGTTTGTCCTGGACCACAAGTACAAAGTCAACGAGTTATCCACTACCCGTTCAAGGTAAACAGTGGTAACGTATTCGGCTAATAAGGTCAAGGGCCTTGTAGTAGGACCTTATAGTAGTGTCTTCATCTATTGTAATTAGGCTATTACTCTGACATAAACGGAAACCAAAACAAATCATCCAAGAGCTCTGTCAGCTGACAATGGTCTGACAGTACAGGAGTGAATATATGTTTTTACCAAGGTTAATATACGATTAATTGCAGAGGGGAATATCAAACATCAGATAGTCAATGATGCAGCTGTAGGATATCGTTATGAGAATGTCACATATACACACACAATTCAATCATAACTAAACCTGTAAAGATCTGTGTCTTTGTAAAGAGTGTTTATAACGAGACTGTAGACACCTGCCCAGATGTCTGCTTCAGATCTGTCCTGTGTACGATGGAATTCACACACCGCATGAGAAGACGTGTCTCTCTCAACAACACATGGGCACTAGTTATAATAACTGCACAACAAGCTTACAACATGATATAGACCCCGCCGGCTCAAATAGACGCACGGCGCGCTCAAACAATTTGCACTGGTCTATTGGGCCGTGCACTGCCGTGAGTTTGTGTCTCGATAGACGCACGCCCTCTGACAGATTTGTGTAAAGATCACAAAGAATCACTGGAAACACGATAAAATGACTTGGTAACACAAGAGGGAGTGTGTGTACAACCTAAAACGCTCTCTGTCTAGATTTGGCGCCCGCCAGTCTGTTGCAACTGTTGCTCATGACCCACAATTAACTGTAATCTCTCTCTGCATTCCACCATTTGAAACTGTTACGACGATTGTTACGAGTGTGTAGGAATGTAGAGAGGCACTCTGTAGCTTCATTTCCAACTGTTTGACCCGTTTTGTGTGAGCTCTCTGTGTGTCAACCACCTAATTTGTGCTTGTTTTGCTTCTAGGTGCCCGCCAGCGGGGTCTATAGAACATAACTCTCTCCCTTGCGTGCAGATATACCTGTAAACCCCTCGCTGACGCTCGGGATTTACAGGGCTGTAATGCACGGTCCCTTCGGGACCCGTGCATTACAGCTCAATAGACGCACTGCTCTGCAGTGCGTCTATTGATTAGATGCCCGCGCGGGAGGGAGTTATGTACTATATATATAGTAGGGTCTAAATAACCACACCCCTCCCCCCACCACGCACAGTGTTCTATTGTCTATAATTGTTTAGGGGTAGAGATATTCTTTGTTACAAGGCTATAGGGAATATATATCCGGCCTTTGGATCTCTCTATTATATTTTGGAAATGTCGCGACATCGCGTCGAAGTCTTTGGTAAGCAACAGTGCTCCTTCATAAAATAAAACATCTTAATTCAGGTGTTTTGAGGGAATGACGGCCCTTCACGTGGCAGCAAAGTTTGGTGCTATCCCGGTGATAGAGGTACTAACTGAGATGGGAGTGTCGGTGAGGACGACGGATAGGGCCGGGGCTACACCCCTCCACTATGTGTGTGATGTACCTACCTGCCAGGTAACATTTTAGGTCATTCATAAGTTATCTGATTAACTTGATAGAGACTGGTATGAGATGAAAACCTATTGGTTACCAGATTAGAAAACTTTGGAACATGGCGAGGTGGTATAGATAACAGATAACGTTATAGACACAACTAACAGATCAAGATAAAACTGATAATTATAGAGGGGAGGTCGAGGCTTGTGTGTGTGTTGTCACATCATGAAACAACGGGTGAAGCAACATCACACGACCACAGCAGAAGCAACATGCGGTACGGTGGGTGAGCACACTCTCTCGATCATTAGATGGACCTTAACGTGAATCATTAGAGCTGACCATCCCTAGACAGGGGAGAGAGGCCCCTTACTTGACAACCCTAGACACATGGAGCTGTGACCCCTGCGTCCTATAAGGCCTATTAGGTAGATCACGACATGGGACACCTCCCTAGAAGTATAGACACCATGGGACCCTTATCCTTAGTCTCATGGCTATATCTATCAGACATCATGGCCGCATTTCCACTTTCTAGTACCACATTGGGAAACGGCCGTGAACTTATCAGACCACAGTCAGGCCCTTGCAGCTACTATAAAGACCCATATATGATGATCCTTAGCCATGATAATGGCCATCAAACACCATGTCACTTCCAGTCTGTAGGAGCTAGCTCACTGGGGAACTACAGAGCGTGAAAGAAGCTCCCATCACAATCCTACTTTTATACTAGAGAGATTTCCTGCCAATACACGTGTTCATACTTCACATGGCCATGTGGCCGAGTTTCAATTACAGGATTACAGAACGCAACAATACAGCTGAGCCCTGAACAGAAAATATCATGCTGGAACTTTTGATTATTATAGTACCGTGGTCTAATATTCAAATTAAAAACAACGGTAGTTTTTAAGGTCTAATATTCGGTACTTCATACCATATCCTCTCTCTCCCCTACCAAGACATCCACATGTGATTCAATCGACAATCCTCTCTCTGATCTTGAGGCGATGCATAAAAATAATTCCTCCTCCTCTCTCTAGGTTCTTATTGAAAAAGGAGCACATGTGAACGCAATGGACTCACTCGGTGATACACCAGTGCACTATCTCTGCAGGTACAATCTCCATTGTAATTGTATTGCTTGCCTAGCAGGTCCCCATCGAACACAGGGGGCCGTGCCCAAGGCATTGTAGTTACGAGCTTTCTTTCTGTTTCTAATTTCATTACCGGTAAAATCGAGGGCCAATATTCCTATTACATCTTTTTCTTTCGACCAAAACCCCGGCCTGTATTAGAAACTTTTGTGTTTGTGTGTCTCTCTGTGTGCTATAGCATAGATGCTTTCCCCTGTAATTCTCTCCACTCTATTAGCACCACATAGAAGTATTATATGCACCAACAAAACTCTTCCCTTGCTCTCCTCCCTGCTGACGCAATACCAGCACCAAGAGTTGCTACAAAACTCCTCCTCTTCTGACGCCACATTAGAAAGCACTCTCTCCCCAGGTGCACAAATTATATGCCGTATTGAAGCAATGAAGGTAGTTACTCCCCCGCCCTTTTTATTATAACATATTAGAGTTATGTGCCGAGTAGAATTCTCTTTTCTCTCTCTTTCTTTCTCTTTCTCTCTCTCAATCTGAAGATGTAACTAAACAGGCGCCGCACCGAACAACTTTTCACCACGTTTTTGCACCTGCTCCATGAGAAACTGAAACTTATAAATTCGTTCATAAGTTTCATTTTCTACACGGTATGACGTGTGGACTTGAAGCAAGTGCAGCGACTGGAGCATTCATGAAACTTCTCAATCGTATATTGAATCATTAGAATTGCTCCCACCAATGCAACTAAAATCTACCGTGCTATTGCTAGAAATCACAAACTCAGAAACTAGTCACATGTTAATAGCCATTTTAGAAAGCTACTTTATGGCCACTTTACGCTCTACAGAATACACTTGCTGATCTTGCCCGCGAAGCGGGCAAGCCCCGTAGGGCGCGCGAACATGAGGGGCGCGACGTGCCCAATTGCTGATCTTGTAATGTATATTTCAGTGGACGGTATAACTCCTTCATAAAACACTTTATGTTTCAGTGGTCGGGCGGGGAGTGCTGACAACCAGATAGACGTGGCTGAGGTACTGGCACACTATGGAGCCTCATTAAGTATTGTCAACAATAAAGGCTACATGCCCCTACACTACTGCGCCATTGAGGTATAACACTGATATTATTTGATCTTCACGTCTCTGATAGGCTCTAATCACAGCGGGCTAATTGGCACTTGACAGCTCCTAGTTGGGTAACATGGGAGATACCTGTCTGGCGCCGCGACCCATCTGAGCGCACTGTCCCAATTGGGGTATGGCACCGCCATACAGGGAGATACACGTTCACCAAGGAACATGTGCATCACATACCCTATTGTGGAAAACAGTCGAACCTCCAGGCCACGGCTATTCCCCCCCTATGCCTTTCCAACACCTCTCCAACTCTATCCCTCTACTGCAGGGCAGGGCGGATTACATCATGTTGCTGATGCAGGATAAGCCCGACGAGATCAGGGATATTCTGGAGGAACATTCACAAACTGCCTCCCTCACCTACCTAGCTCTCCACTATGATAACTTTAAATGTGCCCAGTGGCTCCTTAGCGTTGATATTCGATTAATAGATGGTAAGTATACAGACAACTTAGCGTTGATATTCGGTTAATAGATGGTAAGACAACTTCATGAAGACACCGTTTACTAAACAGCAGGAGTATGATATTATGAATAAGGAACTTAAATTGTTTAAACTACCTTACTCTCGTTAATTAAGCTCGCATATTTCAAGAAACTTTTTAGTAGAGTCGATAACTACATCGACCTCTCCCAATTGTTCCAGTTTTTGTCACATCTGTTTGGAGCCTCGACACGACCTCTAAACAGGTGTTACTTTTTCACAAACTGTTTTCATCTTGGTGTAATCAGCAGTTGAAATGTTGCTAATCATAACAAAAACCTGACTAAATTTTTTCAACTTGGGGTAAAACCATGGGTGTCAAAAGTTAGCTCTAGGTCCCCTGAGTAACCATCCGGAGACTCCAAGAGATATTTCAAGCCGTTCTCCTGTAATCATTAATCCCGGTAGAGCACATATTTGAGTATGGACGTACGTGCAATTGCCTACAACCTCAACTTTAATGTATAACGTTAATGTGCGTCTCTCTCTTTTCTCCCCCTTGAGAAAGAGTTATCTCGCGCGGCGCAACCGCACGTGCGGTTTTTCCAGAGAGAGTGAGAGACATACAGTAACATGTAAACAGCCTGCCAGCGCTCACGTACGTCCGCATTGTATTTTTTTCTCCACCGGGATTAATGATTACGGGAGAACGGCTTGAAATATCTCTTAGAGTCTCCGGATGGTTACTCAGGGGACCTAGAGCTAACTTTTGACACCCATGGTTTTACCCCAAGTTGAAAAAATTTAGTCAGGTTTTTGTTATGATTAGCAACATTTCAACTGCTGATTACACCAAGATGAAAACAGTTTGTGAAAAAGTAACACCTGTTTAGAGGTCGTGTCGAGGCTCCAAACAGATGTGACAAAAACTGGAACAATTGGGAGAGGTCGATGTAGTTATCGACTCTACTATTTAAATAAGAAACTTTTTTTCTAGGAAACTACAGGTGTAAGCAATCCAAAAACAAAAAGAATTTCTCCTTTATCAAGAAACTAAATAAGTTAGGGGTGTTCTATTTTGTTGTGGTGTCTCTGAATTGTGTGATTTTCATTTGAAAAGTTTCTTATAAAAAAGTTTCTTACTAAAGCGTTTCTTAAAAAACGAGAGTAAGGTATGCTGTTTTAGGGTTAAGGTACATTGTACTATAAGCTTTTTATTTAGCACAACAAGCACAACAAAAGTCAACCTTTGAACAGTCAACAATGTCTCACTCTGTCACGGTGCCCATGTGCCCACTGCAGCATGTCGCACGAAGGGGGCGGGGAGGTTGTCACATGGGTATTGAACGACATATAGGTGCAAAGTAATAGCTCCAATTGATGGGTGCGAGAAGAAACATGTACCTGTTCAGTATGTCCCTCAGCTCCAATAGGGGGTGCAGCTCTATAATATAGGGCTGGCCCTCTGTTTGGTGCAGTCTCTCCTTTCTCTCTCTCTCTCTCCCGGTTGGGTCATGCAATTTGCATGGAGGTGTTCATATTGACATGAATGCACGTGTGTGAAATTTGTACTTGTCTGCCATTGCAGCGAGTAAAACAGGTCGGGGAGTTGTGAAACAGCTCTAGAATTGATTGGGGTGTGTGTCAAAAATATACAATTAATTTAGAGAACTGAAGAATTGAGAAACAATCTATCTGAAAAGCAAATCTTACAAAACTGCGCCTGACACTTTGATGAAAAGTAGCTTTATAGGACATTGAGGGTATTAATTATATACCCACGATGCAGATAATTAATCCTCTAATTACTCTTCTAATTACTCCTCCATTACCGGCATATATAATGACAAATCCGCCCTGCTTCTCAGACGAGGCGACTGATTTGCTAAAGGAGCTACTGCTGTGTACCGACAGGACTATTCGCAGTAAGACGGAGATGGCAGAGTTACTTATCAACGAGGGAGCAGATGTGAATGCTTGTTACGAGAAAACTGGAGACCCCCTCATTCACGTGACAACGGAGTCAGTAGAGACGCTTGAGGTTTGTGGTTATATTCGATAAAATCACTTTTGGTAGAGACACGTTATTGGATGCATTTTGTCACGATCTGTTCATCATATATTGCAATTTCTCTGTCGACAAATTTGAATTGCTAATGCTACTGCATATAATTCCAAGTTGACTGATTCATGACGTGACCCTCTCTCAGTTTCTAAGTCAAAATATAGTTTCGTCGAAGAGCCCCTCTCTCGGTGAACTCTGGTTCATAAAACCTAATCAGATCACAATTCACATTTCCATGAGCCAGAGTTATAGACAATCACTGGTTCATTCTCTCTCAGTTGCTGGCCCTCTTGGTGAAGAGCGGGGCGAACGTTAACGCTAAAAACAGGGAAGGACAGACGGCGCTATTTGCTGCTGTGAAACACAGGAACATACACGCAGCTAAACATCTCATAGGTTCGTAGACTCGCATTGAGTGTCCGTGCAATTCACATTGCCAACAATTGACAAAATCAACAACAATATGAACAGATAACTATATCAGGCATAGATATCGAGCACAACTAAACGTGTAGCAGTTTTAACTTAACCCCATGATGGCACTAATTCTTGCAGAGAATGGAGCGGAGAAGACGATCAAGGATCTACATGATAAACTACCCTTTCAGCATCTAGACGACTTTTCAGAGTGGATATCACGTAAGGGACAGTTGTACCCTCCCCATGACTCGTGTTTTTCTATTGTTTGTACAGAGTTTTACTTTTGTGTATCTAAAAACACAAAACAAAAGACGGATGTAATAGCAACAAAACCACACTACTAGGTGGTGGCCCAGTACTGTATACATATTCTTTGTACTAAGTGGTTGAGTAGCACAACATGTCATATATATGTACTATTATGACATTGTATGCCGCATAGTGTGCCTTTATGAACATGTCACTATATAATGGACATGTGCCTAATTTATGATGGATCGAGTTTTAGAAATCATACAATAGTTTCCACTCCTAGTAGTTTATATTTTGGATGCATCCTCTGTCCTCTGAAACACACCATGCATATATGGGCATCACGTGACAGATAACACCATATATGGGCATCACGTGACAGATAACACCATACATGGGCATCACGTGACCCCATGTTAGCCGTACAAACTACAATACTCTTTCCACTCCTAGGTTCCATTTTGGATGACTCCTCTGAGACCCTGTTGAAGCAGTGCAGTTTGAACGCGGAACGAAACCTCGTCAGGGACATCAAGGAGAAGCTCAGAAAAGATGATCTGAAGGGTAGAAAAGTAAAATAATAGACTCAATGATGTTGTTGAAAACAAATGAAAGTGTTTAAGTTGTTACAATATTGGCATGCTCCACGCCGAGAAATGAAATCTCTGTGCATAACAATTAAATCTGAGATAGCGGGTCAGCGAAATATTGTTTTCTACCGAATTATCGTTTTTATAACATTCAAATGTTTATGTTCTTTGTCATCATGATTCCACAACTACGCCAAGGGAGGAAATAGTCTCTTTTTGGGGATTGTTTAGCACAGTGCTGCTGTCCCGCATTCTTCCTCCCCACAACCAATCCACCACTCTCTCCCAAAAAGAACGAACTGCTGGTGCGTCCTGATGATCGGAGTTGAAATCAGAAGGAGGGGCGATGTGATGGGATGTCCGTCTTGTCGTGCCACTGCCACTATCCTACACACACAGGGAGGTATGCTGGGCAATGGGGGTCGTGAGGAAATTATACAGCTGCTGCAGGCAAACACACAGCTTCAGCAGATACAAAAAGCAAACAATTACACATTCAGATGCTGAGTCTGACAACATATAAACTTGTTGAGTAACCCCTTACTCAACAATACAACATAATAGCAAGAGGAGAGATGCAGATCATCAACACGTAGAGAGCAATTGAATCAACATGAAATCCTGCTGTGGTAAGAAAAAAGGAACAGCTTGCTTCAGCTGTAGCGAAATATCGGAGCATAGCGCGCTTATGCATGAGGTGCAGGGTAATCGTTTCATTCAATTTTTCATTCAGTTTTGTTTTTCAGCATTTTAGCGCCCCCGCCCCAATTCTCAGTTTGCTAGTGCACATGTAATAATAATAATAATAATAACTATGTTTATATTCCGCCCATATCCGACAGGGACAGAGCAGCAGAACTGCTACTGTCACTGAAGGATGATCTGAACGGTTAATATACTGGTAAGACCTCGCAAACTTATCCCTAATAGAACAAAAAAAAAAATAATAAAGAAAAAATACACCGGCTCACATTACTATCGGCTCACATAACTATCGGTGACTGAATACATAACAGACTGAGTTAGAGTCCTGGAACTCTAAAAATTGATATAAAAGTCCGTAGATTGGAAACACAGAAAAACACTCGTGCTATGAAAAACCCCAATTTATGCTTCACACTTCTGCTCGCCACGAGCTATAATACAGAAAAACAATTAAAAACGGGTACCAGCCAGAGCACATACCTCAGCAAGAAGGAGAGTGTTAAGAGGACAGTCCAGTCTCACCAAAAGCCTCAGTGAAAAGACTAGTCTTGAGCTTAGACTTGAAAGATTCCACAGACTCAACAGCTCTCAGATCAAGGGGAAGCCCATTCCAGACTTCAGGCAGGTAAACCGACGGACGTCTTCTTCTCAACTTGGAAGTCGCATTGACACTTGATAGCTTAGGGTACTTCAGCTTGAGGCCATCAGGCCAAGCATTTCCTCTAGTAGCCCGGATCACATGAAGTCCATCATCAACAGGGACCTGATCTTGCAGGTAGTCAGGGGCCAATCCATGTACAATCTTGTACGCCATGAGGCATGCTTTGAACGTGACTCGTTGTTCCACAGGAAGAACATGCAACTCTTTCAAGTATGGCATGTAGGTGTCTTGGTGACCGTATAGGCCATAAACAAATCTGACACACGAGTTCAAGACTCTCTGAAGGCTGTTGAGAAGCTTCTTAGGTAAGCCATGGTAAAGGACATTACAATAATCCAATCTTGAAATGATGAGCTGCTTAACAAGGAGTATCTTGGTCGATTTATCCAGACATCGGTTTACTTGCCATAGATTCTTCAAAAGCAAACCACATTGTTTCTTAACACTGTTGATTTGTCTCTCCATTGAGAGGTTGCTATCAAGGAACACTCCTAGTGTTTTTCCTGCATTACCCGTAAAGTCCACTGGGCTTATCTCCACTCCACCAAAGTCCACAGTGGGCTGATACACCATCTTATCCAGGGCACTGTTTTTGCCTAACAGCAGGAATTCAGTCTTTGCCTCATTGCACTTTAGCCAGTGCTCACTCATCCACTCTTTCACACTTGACAAGCATTCCTCAGTCCTCTCCTTTGCCAGTTTCCAGTTTTCCTCATCAGTTGGTACAAAGCTGATGTACAATTGCGAGTCATCAGCATAAAGTTTAATCCTCAAGCCATAAGGTTTGACCAAATCTTGCAATTCCTCCACATACAGTAAAAACAACACAGGTCCAAGCAGTGAACCCTGCGGAACTCCACAAATCAGAGAGACAATCCTCGAAAGTTCCCCTTCCACGTTTACCCGATAAGTCCTCATTTGTAGATAGTTGGCGAACCAATCCAAGACAGAACCCCTCACTCCAAACCGTCCTTCAAGAACTTCTAGCAGCTTTCCATGGTCCACTGTGTCAAAAGCGGCGCTCATATCTAATAGAAAGAGGCCTGCGACCTTTCCTTCATCCATATCCCGAAGGAGATCATCAAACATACCCATCAGTAGGGTTTCACAGCTATGATTCACCCTGTAACCTGATTGATGCTTATTTAGTAACTCGTTCTCATTGAGATACGAGTTGAGCTGCTCTAGAACTATCTTTTCAAGAAGTTTGGAGACAAAAGATAGGTTGGAGACTGGCCGATAATTGGTCAAAGTGTCCTTATCGCCATAAGGGTTCTTAATCGTGGGAAACACCAAAGCTTGCTGGAGAAGTTCAGGAACACTGGAACATCCAAGAGATAGGTTAATAAACCTGCACAAGACTGGAGCTAGCTCATGCATACACCCCTTCACTAACCAAGTCGGTATAGGGTCAAGATCACATGTCTTGTCTGGCATGTCTTTGATTATCCTCTTTAGTTTCTCTGGGGAAACTTCCTCAAATTCCTCAAAACAACAGACGGGTGTCTGATGAATAGGGTTCCTCTTAGTCCTCAGATTCTTCTCTCCAATAACAGTAGACCGGATCTTATCAACTTTTCCAACAAAGAAGTCCGCAAAGTCATCCGCTAACCTCTGCTTATCTGTGGTTTCAGGCATAAAGGTCTCAGTATTACCAAGTAGACGGTTCAGTTTCCTTTGAAGGGCTTTAGGGTCATCTCTGGACTCCTCCAAGTCTTCCTTGACGTATTTCGTCCTCGCTTCCTTGTCAACACGCCCAAACTGCCTCTTGAGTTCATTGAAATGCTTCTTCGTGACGCTGGTTTTATTGTTCTCCCAGGCTCGCTCAGCATTCCGCCGCTGACGAAGAACTTGACGCACCTCTGGATTATCTCTCCATGGCCTCAGCGTAGCTCCTCTCTTCTTTCTCCTCTTCAACGGGACAGTCCTATCCACAAGTTCCTCAAGTTTCCTCATATAAATAAACAAGACCTCCTCAGCTGATCCAGATTCCATCGCTTCACTCCAATCCACGCTCCTAAAAGCATATCGAAGTATTTCAATATCAACAGCCTTGAAATCTCTGTACATGTCCACTTTTTCACGAGTCTTGTATTCACTTGCAACAGTTTCTATACACAGCTCCGCCAATACAAGAAAATGATCAGAGGTCGTTCCGTCAGGAAATACTTCAACTGATTGAACCTTAGAATATCTGTCTTTTTGGCAGAGAAGCAGATCTAAAGTACCACCACGAACATGAGTAGGTTGTAGTGGGACCCGCTGATCAAATCCAAGAGAGTCAAGTAGTCCAAGCAACTTCTTCGCATAGAAGTTCTGAGTATCTTGAACCTGGAAGTTAAAGTCCCCCATCAGGATAGGGTTCCCCGTTTTGCAGACCAACTCTGACAAATAATCAGTAAACTCATCCAAGAACTGGGCTTCCGTAAACCGTGCCTTGCCAGTATACGGAGGTCTATAGATATTGCACAGCCTCGTTACATCTTTTCCTCCTCCAATAAGGGCTTCCTGGACTTGAAACGATTTAAACTTGGCTTTTACCGGAGTGTATTTCAACTTGACACCATCCCTGTACAAGATTCCAATTCCACCTCCTGAACGTTCCGCTCTAGGCGAGGAGAAGATATTCCAACCATAGTCTCTGATCTCCTGAAGTTTAGCTGTGTCACTCTGTTTCAGATAAGTCTCCTGTACCAAGCAGATAGTCGCATCCTTTTTCCTCCAAGTGTGTAATTACACCTGACGTTTTATTCATAATAGAATGGACGTTTAGTGTGCCAATCCTCCAAGACGTTTTCCTCTCAGATCCTCCCATGCCCTCGTCAGGTACACGTTTTTTTCCTGCTTTGTTACTCCACTGGTACTCTCCATGAGTCTTCCTTTAGCATTTACATAGAATGGACACATACTGCTGGAGGCTGGGTGACTTTGAGCATGGCGCTTGTCCTCTCTGCTTCCTCCATGATCACAGTTGACACATTTCATCCTGCTCACTACATTTTCCTTCTTGGCATGGCAACTCCTCGTGTCATGATCTCCCGTACAGAAGGCACAAACCGGAGATTTATCCTTGTTTGGGCAGTAGATGGATCCTGCTACATGGCCAAAGCGCTGACAGTGGAAACACTGCGTGACATAAAACCTGTTCCTCACTGAATGCTGTCGAAGTTTCAAGAATAGCTTGTCCTTCCTTTCTGATATCGCCTTCCTCACTTCTGGAGAGACCTGGAACACTGCATATCTTCCTGTTCTGTTTACATGGACCACCTTCACCAGGTGACCCTCCTCAACTAGTCTCTTCACAGACTCATTCTTATCACTGACAATCTCTGACAGAAGGCGATCTTTTTCCAGCAGGTCTTGGTCAAGATCATTGATCATGATGCGAGGATCTCTCTTCTTCTCCTTCTCTACTACAGGAGAAACATCAAGGAACGGTGAAAGAACTTCTTTCGCCTGTTCCAACTGTTCATCGGTCTCAAACATAAGATTTGTCCTCCTCTTGGTGACTGAAAGATCTAGGACTGGAATCTTATTCAATGCTTTCTCCACCTTTGTCTTCACGACAGTAGTCCACTTCTTCTCACACATAGGTCCTTCCTCACCTTTATCCTTGATAGTCAGATACCTCTTAATTGGAGTCACAGGTGTCACAGTTTCCTGTGCTGAGCCAATGCGATTCACAGCGTGAATAGCCAATTGGTCACTGCCAGGAGCTAAGATCTTACTAACCTTGGGGGCAACCAGATCCGGTAGTGTGCTCAGAAGATCCTCTTTCAGCTTATCCAGTGTATCCTTCAAGTCTTCAGCTGTGAATGATGTCACAGATTCAGATGAGTGGGTAGAGATGCGTCGTGTTTCTGGTAACAATCCATATAGTTCCTTGACCATCGTCCATAAAACCGCCTTGGAAGCTCCACTTGGAGGCTCCACTGCATCATCCTTAATGCTCTGCAAAATACTGGCACCCTTACATCTATCAGAGTAGCTCGTGGCGAGCAACTTACCCTCCATATCGTTCCTGCACATTATAACATCATGGGTAGCCACACCCGACATCCTGTCCTGTAAATAGAGGCGCGAGGAACCGTTCCTTGCAAGTCTTGGCGTCCTTGGTTATAACCCAACGAGGTCCTCTGAGATCTGTTTACTTAGAAAAACCAGACACGTCTTCTCTTGTCTTTTCTTTAAGGAGAGGGATAAACAGAAGTCTCAGAAGGATTAACGAGGGGCAGCAAAACGGATCCTCAAATTAATTTGTTTAAAGTAGTGTTGAAAAGTTTGAAACTGTACATAACACACAATGCAATCTGTTACTAATCAAATCCCAATGCTATCAGCAGATGCAAATTACACAGCTGTTATACTCAGTCATGATAACAAGTATTCCTAGGTCCAAATAATGCATAACAACAGGCATCACTTGAATAAGTTTTAATACATGGGGAGATGAAACATTGATCTGCCGAGGCCGTGTGAAACATACCTCAGGTAGATTGTTGTTCTTGGAGGCTGTAGATACGGTATTGTTGTGTTTCTTAAAGTACCCGGACATCTTGCCCATCTTTGTGTCTAGAGTTGAGAAAGACACCTTCCTGGTCCTGTCCGGTCGTCTCACATTGAACAACCTAGTAAGGGAGGGGGAGGGGTTAGGGGGGAGGGGGAGGGGGGAGTGCTCTTGACATTGTGTCGCTTGAAACTGGAATGCTGTGTACCACGTATCTCTAATTAAAATTAAAAATTAAAATTGATTGAGAGTGGACCGAAACAGAATTGTACAAGCTTGTTGTAGGTTCTAGTAGAGTAACTTAGAGTTGACTCTCTGAGCACTTTCACTTTTTCCCGCTCTCAAAAGACTATCCTCTCTGCACGTAAAGGTCACAATATCGCGACATTGTTTGGATATACCTATACTATCACTGTGCGCTCCACGATCGAATCCATCCTTGGGGAACCAAAATTGAAAACCCGGTCCTATTATAGAGATTATGATCTTGGTCATAACCGGTTTCACAACTAATATACCGGTAACCACCCCACTCCCCCGTTTAGTCTCTGAAAGTCTGAACTGATTACGGTGTAATTGGAACCTCAGATATTGTTGACCTAACTAAGTAAACACACGCGAAGTGAATTGTGCTACGTCAACAAAATGGAATACATATTATATCGGAACTGTACTGTCAGAGCATTGGCCTGACCCTACTCTCATTTCTTTCAAATTGGCCTGCCAGCAGAACTATCACTTCTACTTCTTTTCAATTTGTCTGCTTCATACTTTTCAATTGCTAGCACATATAATCTCACATGCACTTTGCGATGATTTCACTTTTCTGTTCTGATTATCAGCTTATCTCGCTTGGAATGTGTGTCGACAGCTCATTGCCGAACATGACTTCACTGCCGGCTTATCACTACCATATTGTACTATCATTTTACCGAGATTGTCATGCTGCCTACTAACTGCCTACAGCTAACCCCTGTCGTTCCACTTTCCTTCTCCGTGGATTGTTTAACTCTAGATTTGATCCTTGATCGATATTACCAGCTAGGCAAATAACTGTTCTGAGCCAAAATGGTACTACCAGTTTGGCCCAGAACAGTTATCAGTGGTATGTAGCCTCCCACCCACCCCACCCCGTAAATATAACATAGAGTATAATCTAGAGACACTAACCTGAAGTGGTAGAGAATGGGGTTAGCAGCGCAGTTTAGATAGACCATGAAGCCGTGGGATAGCATGATGGTGATGTTGTGTTGTCCTTTCACCAGCTTGAATGAGTCTGGCATCTCAATCACGCCCGCCTAGATTAGGGGATGTGGAGAGAGGGTTAGAATATATAGCCTAGCAGACCTAGATTAGGGGATGTGGAGAAAGGGTTAGAATATAAAAGCCTAGCAGACATGTTCTAAGGTTAGGATACTGAATACTGATATATCAAGATATTATACCAGCGACTAAACCATATTTTACATTTAACCTCTATTAAGTCCTCTCTTCTTCTCTCACAGTAAGAGAACAAAACAGCAACTATTTTATCTCTATATCTCTCAATTTCCCGCAAAATTTCTCTCTCACTCGCATGAGATTAACTCTCTCTCTCTCTCCCCTTCTATAGTTCAAGATTCGTTCTCTCTCTCTCTCCCCCACTACGCGATACCCTCCACCCGCCCCGAACCGCCCCGCCCACCACCAATATATACATACTAAACAAAACTGTTGACTGAGAACAAATCCTTGCTAGTTCAGCCTTCTAACCTAATCGGACTTAATTGATCCTAATCAGACAGATAGGTCTCACATTACACATATAATATATACCGCGGTAGCCATCAAGCTAATCGAGAAAGCAAATAAACTCAAGAACCAAGAGAAAGATTAGAAGAACTCATCCCCACCTGTCGCAGGGATAGAGAGCCAAAGATCCAAGACTCATAGGGAAGAAGAATCAATATCCTGCGACTCTCGAAGGAGTTTACCCTCCCGAACCCGAAGCCACCTATAATGGAACCTGTCCTGTGGGCAGTTCCTGATGGTGGGGGAGGGGAGGGGGGCTATTCTCCTAGTGCCGGCGATATCGCTTTGCGATAGTCCCCTGTGGGCTTGCCGTTGGCAAGCCCAGGCACTCCGTAGATAGATAGATAGAAGATATTATCGGATTTATATAGTAGGTTTCCACTTTTCAAGCCCTTCAACTAACAATTATAGTCTCCTCCCTCTCAGTTCTCACAATGACGTCAGCATAGCATTATGCGATTATGCAACCCGTCTAGTGCAACAAAGGCTTCTTCTCAGCTATGTATCCCTCTTCTAGTGTGTATTGTATTCTTTGTCTTTGTATCACGCCTATAGGTACTCCAGCTTGTATAACTTTGTATTCTAGTTTTAATCCTCCTCTCAAATTTATGAGCCGGATTAAATTAATCTAACTGCACCCAAGTCGTGTACTTTGGGCTGGTAGATCTAATTTGAGCACTATAAGATTAATGATATCACCTAGCCTTAAACCTCGCCTAGACTGTAGAATTTAGGAGGAGCTAGCGGTTTGGATCTGTTTAGGCTCTATAATAGATCTCTCAACACCTCTCTCAACCTCACCTCAGCGAGGAGGGTGATGACGCTCGTTATCCACCACATCCCATATGACACCAGGAATAAGGCCGCTACCAGTAGGGTGGTAATGGCAGCCTGGTAGTGGCAATGTACCCTCTTCCCAGAGGGCGCCCGCGGTACCACTGCTGTAGTACCACCAGATGCCATTGCAGTCACCTGGAGAGAGGGGAGGAGGATAATTAGCACATGAGGGGGAAAGATGTTGTGGCCTAGAATTAGTATTAATATGAGGGGGATACTTAGAGATGGGACATGGTTAATTTGAAGGAAGAATCTCAGGATCGAACCTGCTCTAATTAAGCAATTAATTAATTAATTAGTACCTGTGATCTCCTCCGGACATCAGATTGCCTTTGGATACGTTTCAGGCCGGAGAGAACCGCTGCAGTTCCAATCAGTACTACACTACCCGGGATAAAGAAGGGAATCGTATCTACCAGTAGATACCCTGGGGAGGGAGAGAGAGAGAGAGGGGGAGAGAGAGAGAGAGAGAGAGAGAGAGAGAGAGAGAGAGAGAGAGAGAGAGGGGAGAGAGAGAGAGAGAGAGATAGTGAGAGAGAAAGGCAATGAGATTGAATAAGAAAAAACGTTTTGCACAAGTGATAGTGAAACATAATGAATCTATAGGGGCTGGGTTCATTAGCAGTTCAGAACTCATATTATATGAGACCCCTGACTCCAAAAGCTGACCGAGCTATAAAACCACAAATCCCAATCACCATATATATGCGAGGGCCAATTTCCTAGATGAGAAACTGAGAGGTAGAGAGAGAAAGTGAGGTTTACAGGGAGAAAGAGTGAGAGAACTTTCAGTTTGGGCTCATAACATTGATTAGATGAACGTGAAAACTTGAGTTCTCATAAAAATGGATGTGACGTCAGACTTCAGTTATTCAGAAACAATTCAGGGAGGGGGAACATACAATTGCTTGGACACAAACACATACAACCTAATCAGAGCTATGTCCACAAATTTATGACATCTAACAAGTGTAATGTCAGAGCCTATGAATAATCTAACAGAGAAGTGGTACACACTATGGAAGACTCATGATATAGCATATTGGCAGCTGACAGATCTAACAGGGATTCGCACAGCTATTATGTGTACCTGTGATGAATCCATTCTCTCCGAATATCTCGTCGATATCCCACCATCCCATTTCAAGGGGCCTCTCATAGTGGTACACCGTGCTACCAAGGAACGGAATCACAGCAATACCTGAAGGAGGGGAGTTGAGATGGAAGGAGTCGAGTTGTTAATGAATCACAGCAATACCTGCAGGAGTGCAGAGTGTTGGAAGGAGTGTACTGTTGAGTTGTTCATGATGACGGCCCTTACTCAACAAGTGGAGCATAAAGAAATGAGAACTACACGAAAGGATTGTTTACCGGAGGACCGAGGGGTGAACATCGTGTTAACAGCAACATATGTTAACATGTTAACATATTAACATTATGGTAACCCCTCCAGCAACACTGTTACCTATACAGAGGATCCAGAGACTGTAAACAAGATACACCGTGCCAGTGTAGAAGCCACGTACTGACAGCTGCAGGGGAGGAGGGAGGTTAACAGAGATCTATATTTATCTAAAGACAAATTTTGACGGTCGGAGTAATCGAGCTGTAAGCATTAAGCAAGCACGAGTTTGGGGAGACAACTTCAAAAACCTGACTTTACCTTTTTCGGAGAGTAGATTGCTAATGCACGTATGGTGACTAGCAGCATGGTTACAAGTAGGGACATGCGGCACGTGGTACACTGCACGAACCCGGACACATTACACATGTACCGGTGAAGCCATGGGATGTCCGGATCAGTGTTGCCTGAAGCCTGGAGGGGGGAGAATAGAGGGGTCAGTGTTGCCTGAAGCCTGGAGGGGGGATAATAGAGGGGTCAGTGTTGCCTGAAGCCTGGAGGGGGAGAATAGAGGGGTCAGTATTGCCTGAAGCCTGGAGGGGGGATAATAGAGGGGTCAGTGTTGCCTGAAGCCTGGAGAGGGGGAGAATAGAGGGGTCAGTGATGTCTGAAGCCTGGAGAGGGGGAGAATAGAGGGGTCAGTGATGCCTGACGCCTGGAGGGGGAGAATAGAGGGGTCAGCATTGCCTGAAGCCTGGAGAGGGGGAGAATAGAGGGGTCAGTATTGCCTGACAGTTTCCTAAAACACGTGCTAGCTGAATAATAAGTATAGAGTCTCTACCTGAATGACTAGTGTGATGACAGTAAAAGGGGCAGCCAGAGCCCCGGTCAACATGTCACTGAGACACATGTGGAGAAGGAGATGTAGGTTGGTCTTTCGTAAACTCGTCTTGTCCCTATCATTTGCCATCTGAAACACATAGTTAGCTGAGCTGGTAACTTAGGTCGTACTTCTTCCCCCTGCTCCAATGTCATAGGATCCCTGTATCCTCTCACCGTACAGTGTGTGTTGGGGGATCAAAGAAGCTAGGAAGGCCAAGGAGGGGTTTGAAGTAAGAACGTGAACAGATCGGATACTACATCGGAGTGACTACATACCTTGCACAGTACGGATATTTTGATGATTCCGTATAGATTTCCAAATGTGGCAGCTATTGCCACAGCAGCATAGCAGAACGAGACACAAAGGAGGGTTCCAGGGTGAGTCGTCATGGTGATGGCTATATTAGGAATAACGGGTGAGTCGTCATGGTGATGGCTATATTAGGAATAACGGGTGAGTCGTCATCTGCAGCTATATTATGAAGGAATATAAGGGACTCAAGAAAATAACGATTTAGCAGTACAGTCGGACCCCGATTTAACGGCACATTATATACCGGGCTAATATAGGAATGAAGGGGGCGCCCGTACTGATCGGAAGGATTGTTAGCAACGTCACCTCTCTGCGAGACAACTCAGCCCGCTACACGGGCTTCGTATTGGCGTGCTACGCGCACGAGTTGTAAGGGTGACTGCTTCACCAATCGGAAGGGGCTCTTTTATATTCAAGATTCAATAGAGATGGGCTTTCCACTGATTAGCATTTAGACAAACTCTTCATTCGGCAAGCAAACACAAAGGTTGATAAGTGGGTAAATATCAAACCAGAGGAGAAATCTGTCAACAAATCAATTCCAAGCCACTTGCGTGTGGCGGCGTGTCTAGACACACACATAAAGATAGGGCAATACAATTTCAGGTCATTTCAGTTGATCTACTGAACCCTCACAGAGCGTGCTCGCTCTATCATTTTATGAAATAGAAAGCAGTGGGATCAGCTACACACAATTTTAGTAGCTTGGGCCGGCCGCCGGGGTGCCGTCACGCCTACATGAAGTCTAGTCTTTGAAGGTTTAATAAAAATATCAATTTTAACGTCTAAAACGCGATCTAAAGAAAGAACTTCTGCTATCTATATCATTCACCACTCTAGCTTGATATATCGGGGCATGTGCCACATTATATTCGAAACAGATAGGGACGTGTGTTCTGTCTACTGTGCCCACACTCTCTCGTTATGTGATTGGTATAGCTTCTAAGCGGCAAGTGTGGAAGGTATAACTGATATAAAGTAGACCGAGTGCACTGTTCAATGTTCATGTGAGTCCCGAGACTAGATGAAACGAATTCAAGCCAAGGCCACCAGCACTGTCAGCTTGTATCAATTAGAACATTATATAGGCCAACATCTTGAACCCTTCAAGTAACGTGTAGCTATCCACACGTACGTGTGCAGACTGCAGCGTTTCATACGTGATCAGTTAATGAAACAGGCTAGGAGTCACGGGTAAACCATTTGGATAGACTGATTGAACAACGAGTTCTCGCTTTCTATGTGAACTCCGACCTAGCTCCCCCTTCCCGGTGTATAATAATATTAATAATACTAATAATAATACTCCAGTCTCCACTACATAACTAATCAGTTCATATTTCCTAGCAGTATAACAGCAGTATGTGTGGTATATTTGCATGCTTTGGGGAGGACTGTGACAGGGCGCTGTGCGTGGAAAGTGCTTTAAAACAGGTAACTAGAAAATAAACCGGTGAAGAAACAAGACTCCAAACTCCATAATGATAATAGTTAATACCAACATGAATATCTGATATCTTGATTAACATGTGGATTTCCACCTAACCATATAATCAATTTGTTCCTAAATGATAAACTTCAGCTTTCAAAAACAATTTCAGGTACACAGGGGCCCCGATGATTTCTATTGCCACCCAGTTGCTAACGGACTCTTCTGCTTTGTTCGACTCAACATTATGGACAGATCTGACTCAGGTAAGGCTAGTCGAGTACCCCTTACTTAACAAGGTAAGGCAGGAACTGAACATTGAAAAATACTTCAGATCTGACTCAGGTAAGGCAGAAACTGAACATTGACAAATACTGCAGATCTGACTCTGGTAGGTGTTCCACAAAACTAGCTGTCCAAGGAACACTATATGTGACATTATCACGCTTGTGACCTAACAAACACGCCTCTAAAATATCATTATATTGCCAGTTCACGATCCATCTTCTTCCTTCCTTCCTCCCTCACTCTCTCCCTCTCTTACCCTCTCTCTCACATGATGACCCGACGTCTGAAATAATTCAACAGCATATTATAACAAACACTAACCGCCATATAATTCCCCCAGTCCCCACAATTCTCAAGAACTGACCACCCCCCCCCCCCACCCTCACTGGGTAATACCTATATAAATAACTGACCCCCTCCTCCCCCGCTGTAGGTAGACAACCGTTCACCTTTGGCCAGTACACCGGCATGACCAACGGAGAGATCTACAACCACAAGGCCCTGGAGGAAGACCACAAGATCGAGCCGGTGGGTCGGAGTGACTGTGAGCTGATCCCTGCTCTCTTTGAGAAAGTGGGCACTGATCTTCCCAAGCTGCTGAACGGCATGTTCGCTACGGTGGTGGTGGATAACAAGACTGGGAAGGTGTTCATCGCACGTGATCACATGGGCATCATCCCCCTATACTGGGGTAGTGATAGCAAGGGAAGGCTGTATGTGAGCAGTGAGCAGAAATGTCTGGTGGGTGTCTGTGAGCGGGTGGAGAACTTCCCTCCTCGGTGCTACTACCACGGACCCCCAACCATGGGGGCGGTGACACAATGGTATACCATGGACCATTGGGTTCCAGCACCCTTCACCCCAGGAGGCATGGAGGAGGAGGAGGTGTATGATAGAGTTTACAACGCAATGTATAAAGCGGTAGAGAGAATGCTTCCCTGTGATTGCCCAAGTGGGGTGTTACTAAGCGGTGGACTTGATTCATCACTAGTTGCCGCATTCACTAGGAAGATCCTCGGTCCCGAACACGAGCTACACACCTTCACCATTGGCCTTGAAAATGCCCCGGATTTCAAGTTTGCACGTGCGGTGGCTGACCACATAGGCTCCATCCATCATGAGTTCAAGTACTCCCTAGCGGAGGGCATTGATCTTGTCCCGGAGGTGATTAGGAAGATAGAAACACCCCACACCACCACTGTTCGGTCCTCTACGCCAAACTACCTATTGGGCAAGAAGATTCACAGTCTGGGCTTCAAGATGGTCCTCAGTGGGGAGGGCAGTGACGAGGCTTGGGGAGGATACCTCTACTTCCACTATGCACCCAACAACGAAGGTAAGCTGCAAAGGAGGGGTTTCACTTGACATGTTCCCAGTCTGTCGGCTCACACCGGGGACCGAAGACTATTCAACACGCGAAAGATTACCTAGCTAGACTGTGTTTTGTGCACCCGCGCCCGCGAAATGTAAAGAAGGGTTAGAACATAACAAGCGAAAGACAGCCTGCTTACCTCTGCCCCCTAACTATCCCCCTCCTACTAACCCCTCCTGATCTCTCTAACACCTCCTTTATCCCTCTAACAACCCCTCCTTTATCCTTCTCTCCAGAGTTCGAAGCGGAGATGAAGGACAAACTGGAGCTGCTCCACTACTACGACTGTCTCCGTGCCAACAAGTCCATGCTCGCCAGCAGTGTGGAGGTGCGTGTTCCCTTCCTGGACCCTGATCTTCTTGACGTTGCCATGACGATCCCCATAGAGATGAAGTACCCCAAGTTCATCAAGTATAACGGCCGACCTATTGAGAAAGGCGTTCTGAGGAAGGCTTGTGATAGGGAGAACCTCCTTCCTGCCAGTGTGTTGTGGAGACAGAAGGAGCAGTTTAGTGACTCAGTTGGTTACGGCTGGATTGACGGGTTAAAGGAGCATTACGGTGCCATGGGAACCACCGAATCGGAGTATTACCACTCTGTCTACCGGAAGCTGGGGTACGCTGATAACGTGTTGCTGGGAGGCAAGACTGTGGCATGTTCCACTGAGAGGGGTGCTAGCTGGGTGCCCGAGGGAACTAGTAAGGATGACAGTGGAAGAAGCGTCGCCATGGTCCACGATAGTACTAGTTAGGGAGCTACTGGCAGGATGTGAAGCAGGGATTGAGCAGGGGTTGAGCAGGTGTTGAGCAGGGAAGATAATTTAAAGGGGAGTTGACATGATGGAGCAGGGAAGAGAAGATAGGAACAATTTTGGATGGGATCGGGACTGGTTCGAGTAGCTATTAAGTATTATTCAATATATTGTAGTACTTTTAATCCGAATACTAAAACTAGAGTTGTATTATTTCGTTGCAAATAGTAGATCAGAGTTGTTCTCACTTCCGTCACTTTTAACATGTGACAAGCTGTAAGATGATGGAGTCATGTATGACTCCATCATGAAAAGTTCAACAACAGCAGTAAGAAAAATGTGTCCCGGCGGTAATCTCGAATCTCGATGCAGCTGGTACACTTGTGACTTGAAGACGTGAAATACATGGTCCTCTAGAAACAATTGATTTGATCAAAAGTTCAGAAATCCCACGAACCACATTACTACACACATATAATCGTCTCCCTATAATACTGTCTGGCGCCGCCAGACAGCTACAAAACAACAAATATCGATTATTATAATTACCTTACCCAGCTCTCGACAAAAGCAATTGTATTCGGGCCAGTAGGCAGGCTTGCTAATGCTTATGCAAATGCCAATACACAAAGGTGAGATAGACCACAAACTATGTAGACACTGTCAGGCCAATGCTCTGACAGTGAACATAGCAAAGAAATGACATTGGCAGTAGGTATATCTACTGCAGCTTCCTGCCATAATAATTATCCTGTATTATCGGCCTTTAAAATTACGCATCATAATGACTCTCTGGATCAGATATATATGAGTGGTATTTGACAGACCTGGGAAATTACACTGTAGATTAGTGAAGCATAGAACATAGTTCTAGTTACACATGTTCTATTCATGGGTTCGGTGCAAAGTATTACACAGTATGTCATGACTTCTAAAAAATTTTCGGTGTGACTTACTGTCTTCTACGCGTCTGTGTGAAATTTTGCTGACTTACTGTCTTTACTGTCTTTACGAAACGACTAGCAAAAAAGCTTGTTATGCGTGTAGCTCCAATTCAGTTTTCAAGATCTGAGTATGAGACTAAACTTGTCTGAAAGAGCTTGAAATTCTGAAGAATAAGGTGCAAATATCTTAATTTTAATAAAAATTGACTTCCTGTCCTTTACGTCAAAACGGCAGTATTGCAGGGTATTGCAGGGTGTCACTGTGTTAATAGTACTAAATGGTAGCTCGAGGAAAGTGAGCATGCAGCAATGCAATTGTATTGGACAAGTAATTATTGAAGTCACGGCCGGGGACGCATCAATAGAGGAAAGTGGCACTAATGGTACTTTATTGCTAGACATAGGAATCGTACCCTGGTCCCTGCACTTGCACTTGGATATCATCCTATAATTTCTGATCCATATAAAAGCTCTGTGCCTCTGACCTTATAACACACGGCCCTCCTGGATCTTAAGAGGCACCTGACCGTGGGGTTCTGAACTGTAGTGCTATCTGCCCTGCACTCAAGTAAAGTGCATTAGACCCAGCTGGAGTCTTGCCAAATGCTCAAACGGATAAGGGGATGAATGAAGGTAAGTCAGCTCCCATTTTTTGAATATTCTTCTGTTGAATTTATATTGGGTCGGCCCAACAAATTTAGGTTTAGGTTGTCTCATATATGACCATTGACCGTCCTCTTTGTGAGCCTTTTTTTACAAGAACGAATGTTTCTGAAGAGTTGAAATTGTGTAAAACAGTGGCCAGTGCCTGACAAGGTGTAGGTATAACTATTCGTTGTTAATGGCCAGTGGGCTTTGCCCCCAGACCCCCATAATGCCACCGGGCGTCCGGGCACTTGCCAGTGCAGTGATATCGCCAGACATTTTATCCAGATAGGTGTTATCTCATGTAATATAAAAAGTATTGAGTTCCAGGAAACCTGAAACAGATATGCCGCACACAGAGGCGATGGAGAGCCTGAAGCTAGCTGAGAGAGAGAGAGAGAGAGAGAGAGAGAGAGAGAGAGAGAGAGAGAGAGAGAGATAGTGAGAGAGAGTGAGAGAGAGAGAGAGAGAGAGAGAAAGGGAGAGAGACAGAGAGAGACAGAGAGGAACAGAGAGACAGAAGGAATGAGATAAAAGAGTGCCACTGCCCACAAGGCACTAGTGCCAGCCAGGTAACTCTATATAGGTAGTATGTTTCTTATTAATACGCTGAAATTTATCCAACGAGGTGGCGATCCCTTCTCCTTTCCTCATTAAATCTCCTGCAAGGCCATATTGCATTTTGTTTTTTGATCATTTCTGCAAACACACAATTGTTTTAAACCGCACACTCTTGATATATCAGAGCTGAGAATTCAGGCCTAACTCCATCTCCTTTCGTACACTCCGACCAAACATACAACTGTTCCCCTAGTTACGCCTAGCAACCCCTGTCTAGTAGAATGCCAATCTAAACCGCACCCTCTTGATATATATCAGAGCTGAGACATGGTCCGTCAACAGACGACTGAGGAGGTCGTGGACTCCATAGCAGGGAAACCGTCCCCTTCTTATGTCATCCTCTGGCTAGTGCTCATGTCCTTCAATGCGGTATGTTATTATGAGTAAAAGTGTAACCAGTATCTTTCAGTACAGGGAATATACAAGCCTGAACCCCATAAAAAATAGCCCTAATTGATCATTGATCAAATACCCTGAATCCAATCCCTCCCGGGTGCGAGTGCCCCAGTGGGTAACTTCGTAACCAACTTCAATATCCTCCTACAGGTGTGTGCGTTAGTCGCATATTTCCCCAATTTTGGTGGTTACCTGCCCTACACGATGTGGCGGTGCTCCTGGGAGAGCGAGGAGTGCTTCACCCGCCTGGAAAACTTCACTGACACGGCGATATTTGGATCAGGAACCCCGGGAGATACCTTCTATTTGGATAGCTACTGCTCCGTGGTGCTAGCTGAGCCAGCTACCCGTGATTACAAGATGGCACTGTTGGATGTGGAGGGTAAGGCCCTGGGGGAACTAACTACCAAGGCAGGTGCTCTCACCATCTCCAGTGGCAGTGATTGTGTTGGAAAGTGTACAGTTACGGTGGATTTAGAGTACACTTTCACAGACTGCAGATTAGAGTTTCCCACACCCCGGAGAGACAACAACATCCTGATCTGTCACTACACGGACAACACGACAACCAGTATTGACCTGGATGAGGGTGGAGAAGCAGTCGTTGCCCTGGAGAACTCCACCGCTAATATCAGGTAAGCTAAAACAATTAAACAATAAATTAATTCACAGTTCCTCTTTACTTCCTCTTTACTTCTTCTATATCAGGTTCGTCCAGTTTGTCCAGGGGTTCACTGCAGGGTACAAGGTTCACTGCCCAGACAAGGCGCAGTATAACAAGGACACGATGTGTGGGGTGGTGAAGAGTGATGTGAAGCAAGGAAAACTCCAGGATGGAACAGATTTTATCTGGGATCTCGAGGGTAGAAGTTACTTCACACAGGAGTGGGATTTGTTGTGTGATAGGGAGTGGTTGAAGGCGGCAATCGGGTCCATCTACTTCGGTGGGGCGTTTCTGGGGACTCTCGGAGGGGGCACCCTGTACGATTTGATCGGGCGGAAGTATGGAGCACTCATTGGCTACGCTATCGTCACCATAGCAACGTTCGCGGTGTCCGCCTCCCCTAACGTGATATTCCTGTTTGTCTGCAGGTTCCTCCAGGGTGTCGGTGTCTTTGTAGGATTCACGGGCATGTATGTGTTGATGTTAGAGTACACTGCCGGTAGGTGGAGGAGTTTGGCGAATAGCGGGATTCTCATGATGTGGGCTGTTGGGTATCTCCTAACTAGTCTGATAGGGTACACTGTCTACAGCTGGAGATGGAACTCCGCCATTACCGGGTTCGCGTTTATCATTCCTGTAATTCCCCTGGTCCTCATCCCCGAGTCAGCCCGGTTCCTCCTGGTGGGCAAGGACAACGCGGAGAGAGCGATAGAGAACCTCAAGTGGCTGGCTAAGCTGAACAACTCCTCCCTTGATGCCATTGACTTGGAGTTAACGGACCGAGAGCAGCTACCCGAGGAACAACCAACGTTCATCCAGTCCCTCAAGGATTTCTGGGTGTATAAGGAGCTGGCAATACAAACTCTCTGCCAAATGTGGCTGTGGATTGTTAGTGGGTTCGTGTATTACGGGTTCAGCTTTAGCTGGAGTAGCCTTAGCTCGAACATATACATTGGGTATCTAATGGCGGCGGTGGGCGAGGTGATCGCTTATATTCTCATGGTACCCATGTTGGATAAGATGGGTAGGAAGTGGGCCAACATGTGCTTCTTTGGTATCGGTGCTGCATCCTTCCTGGTTGCTATGGCGAATGTGAATCTCGGTGCAGAGTTCACTCTAACCCAACTGAGCTGTCTTATCGGATCCATGGCCATAGCCGCTGTATTCGGCTCCATCTACCTCTACACAATGGAGCTGGCACCCACATCCCATAGAGGGAAGATTCTGGGAAATTGCTCCTTCGCCGCTAGGATTGGCGCCTTCATGGGCCCTCAGGCACCCCTACTATTCAGCTGGAGCAATATTGGAGCTCTGATCATATTTGCTGTTCTATCGGGATCCGCCGCACTGATTCTCTTCCGACTGCCTGACACGGCCAAGGTACCCACTCCCAGTACGGCAGCTGAGGTCCAGGCAAGGAGAGATGGTAAAGGAGATACTGCTGGAACTGTCGCTAAGAACCCCGCTGTTTAGAGATCTGCAGCGTGATGGTGATATTGGATATTGGACAAACAATAATTGGACATTGGAAATGGAGTATAATGGACAAACAATAACCTTGAAAACATTTAGCATGGCACGCTGGTCAGTTACTGAGTAACAACACAAATATACGAGTAATTTTAATTTTTCTTATTCAATTCAAATTTTTGATGTAATGAAAAACTTTAAAATAAATAAGAGTGGTCAGCTTATAAAGATCAGACATGGCATGAAAAAAGGCTTACAACCATTATAATGATTAATGCAGTACAATGACTAGATTCTAGATTGGGTCCTAACTCCTAAGATCACATCAAAACGGGGTAGGCTCCGCCAGCCAGAGAGAAACCCAAATGGCAAATATATTATTCAAGTTCAGTTATGCCATCTTGACCGGTACTAAGTACTAAGTGGTGCCCCCCCCCCCCCTTACTAAATACTAAGTCACGCTTTCTTGACAGTTTTGACGAATGACTGAGGTTCAAAATGATCTGGGTGACAGTTGACACCTGTATGCATGCTGCCGGGTAAACGATCAAGCATAAAAAATCTGCTATTTTTCTCTCTAGGGTAACCTATGGTAGCTACCCATTTGGCCCAAGTTTGTTTGCACTCGAAACTTTCTCGAAATAAAATATTATTAAAATACAACTATAATTGGAACTTTTCTCACGCTGCTCAGAAGCACGAAAAACTCGCGAAAGTCCATATGAGGCAAAACTTATCTTGCATTAAGAGTTCCATGGAATTGTTAGCTGCGGCTAAGCTATGAATTAGAAAGAGAGAAAACACGGATTTGCTCCAGATATAATTCTAATCTTGGGGTCTTACTCAACAAGGGGGGGGGGGGGTCATTCAACAGATGAATTGGAGATACGGATCTGTAATTGTGAGATTGCTAGGGAGGTTGTGAGGGCCGTGGAAGAAAGTCTTTCTTGGAAAGATACGTAAAATATAGTAGATAAAATGAGATAAAATAAGATGAGGGCCAGGAGTGGAAATAGAAAAGAGGGAGAAAGAGATTTAAATAAATGGGAGAGATCAAGATGTTGAGTAACCTACTCAACAAAGAGGGTGAGAGACACTCTTGAGTCTTCTAAGCCACTTTCACTTTTTTTAGATCCTGCCTCTCAGGCTCTCAGGCTGGCAAGTTCATTTCAATTTCATGATTGCTTCTAGTTTAGATTAGATAGCTCAAGCTAGAGTTTGGAAAAACAGGCGTGAGTAAATATACTGCAAATGTATTGGCTCGGCTTTATAAGCAATTCGAGTTCTGGCACCTTTGGTATAGCACCAACATGACCATCAATTAATCCGCTCTGTCTAAAGGAGTCGTGACGCAAGCCATAGTATGCAAGCCGCATATTTTTACGAACACAATGAAATTATATCCGTACACACACGAACTGCGATACAACGCACACAACGAATCGTACAACTACAAAGAAAGAGTGATCGCGGGACGTTATCGCAGCCGTCATCACTCATCTGCACGTGCGACCGCGCGCAATCTACCAGATCTATCCGATCGGCGACTGCGGGCCGCCGGGCCAATCCTATCTCAATTCAGAATTACGGACGTCGGACGGATGGGTTATTCTGAAATTATATTAACCATACCAGCTTGAACCCATGGCCCTTTTAGATGAGACCATAATATCACCATCAGCTTTACCGGTGAGCCGTCAAGTCACGCACAACCTGACTCACTTCCTTCCGGACATCTTCACAGCTTCCTCGGCACGGTCTTGGAGCTGCGCGCTCTGCGTGCCGCGCGCACATCTCTACACCTCAGTCGCGTGGAGATCGCGCTCAGTATCTCAATTCGATATCTGGATTATCCGCAGAAAATAAGCCAGGGTGCAGAAAGATCCCTGAGAAAATCAAATCTCCGGTTTCTAGGTGCATCGTTAGTCAATACTTTCCACCAGTTTCTGTATTCTCAATACATTGGATGGATTGGTGAAACAAGAGAATGGTGAGACAAATTCTAGCCCTTTCTCTTATCTCATTTGCAACTGTATTAATACACATGAGCTAGAGCAACTGGTGCTACTGATAACATATGAGAAAGGGTGATTTAAAACCGAGTTTTAAAATTAAATGAAAGATGCGTACAAACAAACCCACACACACACATATACAAATATGAATTGCACAGTTTGCAGCACAGCTGTCAGGTCTTGTCTGTAGTTGTTCTGTGCTAACTCAATTGTAGTGGTGTATGTAGTTGGGAGAGGGTGAAAACAATGAGAGAAACATAAAATGCGTCATTATTCAAAGTGATCTGATCAGTGATCTGATCTGATTATGCACAAGTTCTTAATATGGTGATGCGATGTGGTCTAATCTGTTATAACAGATACATAAATGTAATCTGATAAGAGAGGAAATAGGAATTTTGATCCTACTCAAGAAACGGTTTATATTTCCTTAAAGTCGTGTGACTTTAAAAGGAAATGTCTATAAATAATAACTCTCTCACTCTCTCCCTCACTCACTCACTCTCTCACCACCCTCTCTCTCTCCCCCACTATCACACACTTGCAACAGTCAGGTGACTCCGCGTGTCTCGTATGACTCTTGGAACTCTTGGAATACTGCCAAGTCAACAGATTACAGTATATTTGTATTGTATGCAACCCCGAGTCCCAAGCAAGTGAGTGACTAATTTTGTAAGAAGTGGAACAGCCACTTCCCAGCCCGGTGAAATGTAATTCCAATTCCCAAATTTGGGAGAAGATGGTAATTGGATAAAGAGGGGGCCGGGAGGGGGACACACTCTGTGTAACAGAAACCAGAGATGATAGCTAGAGATATGGACTTTGCCTGATACAGGTCGGAGGTCACGTTTTTTATAGAGTTTTGGCTTATCTCTTTACAGATGCGGCCAATCTCTCTCCCGACCTGGGAGGCCAGTGTCTAGTGGTGTTTCCGTGTGCGTCTACTGAGAGAACAATCATTGTGCCCCGCCGTGGGAATATGTCTTATAGGATATGGGTACAAAACATGTGTAAATATATGTGCATCTATAATTCTCTCAGGATTATCCCAAACCCACAAACTTTCTCATAGAAAACTTGGCCTGCACCAGGTTTGTTCCTCCTCCAGCAGTCCAAACAGGGAGAGTTTGTTACTTTAACTAAGAGAACAACAACTCCTCCTCCAGTCCAAACAGGGAGAGTTTGTTACTTTAACTAAGAGAACAACAACTCCTCCTCCAGTCCAAACAGGGAGAGTTTGTTACTTTAACTAAGAGAACAACGACTAGCAATGTCCGCCACATCAGCCTCCGCTGGTCAGTGAAGGATATGGTGGAAGAGTGGACATATTTATGTGTCTCACATATATGCACATGCACAAACATTTTGGGTCGAGTAAACATGGAGCAGTAATACAGGGATAGAGAGAGAGAGAGAGAGAGAGTGAGAGTGAGGGAGAGAGAGAGAGAGAGAGAGAGAGAGAGAGACGGAGAGACGAGAGAGCGACAGAGAGCAGAGACGAGCCTCGAATCCGTCTCGCTATCTCTCTCTTCCGTTCCGCTTGCGCGCGCGAGCGCGCCGCGCGCGCGCTGCGCGTTGTCGCGTGCGCGCGCTGCGTCCGCTCCGCGCGCGCTCGCTCCTCTCTCTCTCTCGCGCTCTCTCTTCTCTCTCTCTCTCCTCGCTCCTCGCGCTCTTCTCAATTCGAGATAGATAGAGAGAGGGAGGCTAGTGCTAGGCGGAGCCGTTCTAGCTGCCGACCTATCATACTTGACAAACTAACAACTGTAGAACAACAAAATGAAAACAACTGTGGTTTTGGTCGGGTCAAACCAATAATAATTCACTTTTATCATTATTTTCTCGGATATATCACCATGTAACTTCGTCTAAAAACCAAATAAAAAATTGTTCTGAACTCTGAAGATTCTGTGGGTCCGGGTCTATCATAAAAGTCTGGTATCTGGGTCTGAGGGTATATGATAGTCTTTACCATCAGCCACTGTTGACAACTCGATTACAATGTTCCAAAACCATCTCCATCTCAGCATTATGTAGTGCATTACAAAACCTCTCTACTCCCTCACTCTTACCTTCCTGTGAGAACAACCCAACCACCTCCCTCCACCCTCCACCTTGACACCTCATCCTATCCTCCTCACTCTCCCACTTCCAGCCCTCTCTAACCCTCTCAGCCACCCTCCCAAACCTCCCAAACAACACACACTCAGTGGGGGTCTCACTGAACCATGTTAGAGCGTTCTTCCAACCAATCATACCCAGCTCACCCTCGTGACCTCCCTCTGTCCGGTGTACTAGAGCGTGTGTGTAGGTGGCAGTTGCCATGGCGGCTGAATCTAGGACGGCAGGACCACCCCACTCTGTGTCACAGGGGAGGGAGTGGGGTAGGACGAGATCGTGGGCCTCGTCAACACCCCCAACAAGCATGTGTACTAATCCTGTATATAGTGGGATAGAGGAGGTGTTAGAGACAGGGTAAAATTAGGGTGTTGATCGTCGAGAAATATGATTTTTGATTACAAATAACAAATATTACAATTCTTTTGTTTGAACTACTACAATCTGATATCCATTACCCACCCAGCATGACATCAGCAGTATGCTCCTGTTCCTTTGACCACCCTGTACTGTTCACCCTCTTATCTTGCCTCCTCTCTCCCAGGAACATGTCTTCTCGCTCCTTCACTCCCTCTATAACATCCGGCAACCTGCAGAGATGATCATAGTAGTGGGAAGAAGTTGTAGCAGAGATGTGGTGTTATTGGCTGGCGACCGGCGTCAGACCCCGATTTGAAAACACATTTAAATGCTCAGATGGGGTCTGCGGCGCCAGACAGGTAACACCACACATTATACCAACCACGTCTATTCAAGTGAATCTTTCGTGTGGATTATATGTTCAGGAGAATTCCCTGGTGAAAAGAGAGATTATGTTTCATGAATTGATACATAACGGGTGACAACTAAAAATCTGGACAATTTTCTGTGAGCTCTAGCGCCGGCCCCGCTTGAGATACAGCTTCAGGCCAGTGATAGAACGATTTTTCAGACAATTTTGAATCAGAATAACACAACGGAAAAAACTAAAAAGTTCATTTTCATTGCGTTATCGCATCATTTCCTCTTGACCCACCAAAGCATGTGTACGGAGATTTGAGATTTCTGTGTGATCAGAAACGACCTTCCCGATGAGATAAAATTCTCAAATTTGAAATAATGGTTGTTCATGCCATAACCAACATAACTGCCAAGTTTCAACTTTTAGCTTATCAGGAAGTTGGTTTTCCAAGTCATAAATGTTTCGAGAGATCGTCAAAATGGCGATTTCTCAAATTACCTGTAAACTACGCTTTGAAGGGTTTGTTACAGATGATTCTGTGATTAGAATTGAGTTTATCGGAGTGTGAAACAAAATTAATTTCGTTCAAAATCGTCTGAAAATCATTCTATCGCTGCCCCGAAGCTGTATCTCAAAATAGCAGGCGCTAGAGGTGCTAGAAAAGTGTGTAAATTTCAAGTACTACATGCTTTGGTGGGTCAAGAGGAAATGATGCGATATCGCAATGAAAATGAACTTTTTAGTTTTTCCCGTTTTGTTATTCTGATTCAAAATTGTCTGAAAAATCGTTCTATCACTGGCCTGAAGCTGTATCTCAAGCGGGGCCGGCGCTAGAGCTCACAGAAAATTGTCCAGATTTTTAGTTGTCACCCGTTAATATGATGAACCGGCCATACGAGTATGCGTGTGATAAATTAATTGTGCCCACAATGAATTGGATGATGGGGGACTGGAGCAAGGGGTTGAAAATACGGAGTGAGAATTATACCCAAAAGAGAAATCAAAGAGAATTGTCTCCATACCGTCGTTTGTCAAGTCCGTCCATTGGTTCATATAACATGGGTTCCCCCTGGTAGGGAAGTGGATTGCTCCTAAAGTATTCCACAACAGGCTCCACGGCATCACTGAATAACATGGCTGTAGACACTAGATATGGTTAGTGGTGGGCGATCTACCGAACCCTATTTATAGGGGACACCAAATTTTATTTTATAAAACAAAATTTGGTGTCAGCCACTAGACACTAGATAGCATTGAATGGGGTTGGTGTCGGGCGATGAGCGATCTACCGAACCTTATTAAATAAAATGCAATGTCAGCCACTAGACACTAGATAGCATTGAATATGGTAAGAGGTGGTACTGTGGTAGCTTCTGTTCTAGAACAATATGTTTTCTACTGCCACACTTTGTTGTTGTATTGGGCACACTCACAGTCCTTTAACTTCATTGATAATCGAGTAACCACACACGAAGCTGGTTCACTTTCCAACGACAGTGCTCTATGTTTATTGGTGAGGTTTCAGTGTTTCAATTTAATTTTCCCACCAGCACCCGGGCTAGGTCCGATGTACATGTCTAAAACAAACTTTTCATTACAATTCCATTTGTGTGATGTGTGTGACATACGGTCAGATATACGTGCCGTACGTGACACGTGAGAATGCACACATGCACAGGGAGACGGGGGAGAGAGATGGGTGAGATAGATGGGGGGAAGGAGACCGATCACACATGCATTCATGTAATAATATGTGTACCGACAAGACAAACATAAACGCTGTATCTATAGCTTGTTGAAATGCTTTACTTAACAAATGAGGTTTTCACAATATATATATGGGACATAAAAAAACACAAAAACATTATATCTCTCTTTACTAAATAAATCTCGTTTCTAATTTACTAACTCTAATCAGGTGCACGATGATTCACACATAAATACATAGCAGGAACCGACCGAAACAAGTAAGCAACCAATCAGAACTCTTTGTTTAGGTCACGTGACTGGTTATCAGCCAATCAGGGACCAGTATTTCCTGATTCGGTCGGTTCCTGATACATAGATTATACCTAAGGTAAAGTAAAGGAATTACCTAGTCACGGTCCGTATAAAATTAGTCATCTTAAAACATTAAATGGTCAGTCGGGGCTCACACAATCTTGCAGTGTGTTATCATATATATTGAGTGGACGTCTCTCAGAAACCGCTCAATTTTTATACAGAATTCAAGGAAAGTTAATGGCACACGCAGCTCCACTGGTGTCCTATGTCACACTTTATCAAAAAATACAATTCTCAAGTAGAGAATTTTCAAACCGGAAGTCTTAGAAGTTAGATCACCCTCTCTCTCTCCCTCTCTCAAAACGCTGTAACAGCGAACAAACATACGCATATTTTATACACATCTATCCCTGGGTCTCTCTTCTTCCTTCAGAGTGTTTCTCTCTCTCTCTCTCTCTCACTCTCTCTCTCTCTCTCACTCTCTCTCTCTCTCTCTCTCTCTCTCTCTCTCACTCTCTCTCTCTCACAACTTGACGAATATCCCGCAATGTATGATAGGAAGCTAGTCGTTTTTGCTGGGTGTTTTTCCACAGATGTTCCTCCATAAGACTTCTTTTTTCTTGGGGAGCTGGTTCTGTTTGTATAATATTCTGCGGAGAAGAGAGGTGTGGGGTCAGTAATGGGTAATAAATTATAACACTCCCCTGATAGTATCACAGTGGGGCAACTATCAAGGGATTTAATGATAATTTGATCCGGTTATAGGCCCTATAACTATATTATAGAGTCTAGATGCATCTAGATGATGTGTGAAGTGTGTTCCACACTCGACATGTAAAGTGAATTATGATTCACCCCCTAAAAGTGAATTATGTCATTTCATCACGAAGAGGGAGCTGTAATGTTAAAAATGTGATAATAATGTCGTCATTCATTTGCATCATGTGTATTTGAATAACTGATAAGAAAAGGAAATTGTTTGTACGAACAAGGAAATGTGAAATTAGTAAAATGTGTTATTCATCTGACAACTATCCATCTAACCCACATGTCCTTGTATTATTTGTTCATATATTGCACTGCACTGCAGCAAGTTATTCGCAAGTAACTGTGAAGTCTAGGCGTGGTGGGCTGCATTTTGCACATGACCCAACTCAACTCTAATCCTAATGTTTATCAACATTTCTCCCAGCTCTGCTATAATACCAGCTGCTGCAGCAGATCTTTGGTGACGAAGTTACCTCTCCCTTGCCAGAGGGGTTATTTCGTAACCAACCAAGATCCCTCTATTTCTCCCCCTCCCTCCCGGTTCCCCTACGGTAGGAGAGGGAGGGGTAGGAGGAAAGGTAGGGGCCCTACCTCTCTACCACCTACTACTCCCACCTACCTGTAACTAGGTTTCTCCTCGCTATGATTTGAGAACATGCTGTTTGGAGCATCATCGTCTTCATCCACATCATCCTGTTCCTGGTCCGAGTCAGGAGAACCAGGGATGTCTGGGGCGACCTGCCAGAGAGAGAGAGAGAGAGATAGAGAGAGAGACGAGAGAGAGAGAGAGAGGAGAGAGAGAGAGAGAGAGAGAGGAGGAAGTAGAGATGAGAGAGCCGACGCGAGGAAGTGATGCAGGAGATATCGGAGAGAGAAAGAAGGAGATGGGAGAGAGATCGAGTGAAGGACGGAGACCGAGCTGTCCGGAAATGAGACGGTGGGTATTATTTGCTTGCTCTTCAGTCAGGTCTTGTCTCGTCTCGTCGATGCGGATCTCTCTCTATTCTGCAGGCGATCTCTTAGCATTAACAGTTGCTAGAGAGAGAGACCTGCATTTTGCCGATCTTTCTACCGGCGAGCATGTTTGCACACACCTTTTAAGAGTCACGCGGAGGATGAGATGAGAAGAACGAAGGATGGAGAGAAGAAGAGTGAGAGGAAGGTTTGAGTAGAGATACGGACTAGAGATAAGAGAGAGGACAAGGAGATTCTGGAAGCGAGCTAGCGGAGGTTCTCTCACCTGTCGGAATCTCTGATGTATGTACGAATCCCGTTTGAAAATCGAGTCCGGATCCAGGCACCTCTGGGAATATGGGATTTATGGGTTAGTTATTTAGTTTGATATTGAACTACCTATTGAACAATTATAATTACATTTTTTAGTTAAAATTATTTATTATGTATAGCATGGAGATTTTATGGACATATAAAAGCTTAAATTAATAAACGCGGATTCACGGATTGCGGATAGATGTTTCGAATCTGCGATTGGTTATCCGCATGGTATCCATGCATGATCCAGAATAGATAACTGGATACCAATTTTGACATGATCGCAACTAATCAATCATCCGCGCGGAATCAGCGTTTATTAATTTCAGCTAAAGCTTGATCAAGTGATACACGGTATAGTTCTCTCACTTCTCTCAGAGCTTCCTGCTGCCCTACTGCTATCTAGGCAAGATTGGAAAAAATACGGTGGGCCTCCTGGAATGTGGAATAGTCAACTAAAAACATTCAGAACTAGTCAATGGAATGGTGTTCGTAAAGCAACACATAGTAAAGAGACGCAGCAAATCAGTTATAAATTTGAACACCGAATAGAACTATATAGATACCATATTAGCGACTGCACAGTTTTAGCGAACTCGGGACTTGTCACCCATCATATGTGTATTATTATTAATTAATTAATTATTAATACCTTTATCTGGATCCCTATAACTCATGTGTGATTCAAGAGGACCTTTTGGGATCTCCTCATCTACTTCTTCTTCCTCTTCCAAACCTGGGGGTAGTGGGAGATTACGTGGAGAGGAATTATGTAGGAGACATCTAAAACCGGTTTATTTCATAACTGTGGAATTAGACCATAAGATTTGTATGAAATCCATGGCCCCCTGGGCCACTAAAGTTGCTTGCTGGTATTATGCTAGCTTGCTAGTTCCGACCAGTGCTTCCCCTTAATAAGAAATAATCAAATTAACAAGAGAAAAAGACAAACATGACTTCGAGTGACGTATATAAGGAGTGATGGAGCACATTCCTCTTTAGTTCCAAGTTTATTGTTTTCAGTTCATGACTTCCACAATTTTCTACATATTCCTACTACTGTCTCACACCCCCTCCTTCCAATGATACCCTCCAACGTCAGTACGTGGGGTAAAAATACGGAAAATAAACACACTGCCATGCTGCTACAAAACTCTTCAAAAAAGTTACCTCTTTCCAAGTGCCGTGGCACGGTAGGCTGATATGCTACATAGTGATGCCTGTTGGTAATCCGAATATTAACCCCGTCATCCACGGTCGTTAGAGCTGAGTTAGTCCGCGGACGGAACTTGGGCGGTTGGGCCTCTGATATATCTTTAAAGTCCACCGCATAGGCGTAAGCCATCATGAGGCTGATTTGGTCGCCCTCTGTCAGCTTGATGAAATGACCCGATGGAATTTCCTGGGGTAGTGACTGACCAGCCTTCTTTACATGGCAGGGATTCTTGTGCAACTGGGAGAGGGAGGAAGGGGTTATATTCTAGCCCGGGGCACGGATGGAGAGGGTGGAACAAGGCAAGAAGGGGGTCTGTGTGTAAACTGTTCCACAGAATGGTGTGCAAAACACGGAGGGTGTGGTTGTGTTGGCAGGAATACGGAAACAAAACTGCACACACGGTGTATGTCACACTCTGTTTTATAGAGACAGCATGGGTGCATGTAGTATACTAGAGACAGTGCACCGGTGCATGTAGTATAAAGACAGCGCTGCCCCACCAACAGTCAACACACACACAGTTGATATACACAGCCCCTGGGACTAGGAGTCCTAGAACTAGGAACGCTCAATCAACACACACACACACATGACACACAGCTGCTAAACACCCACCAGTTTAATTGAGAGCTCTCTATCCTGGATCCTGATCCCAAGATGGTTCCTTGAGATCTTCCTGTCATTAATCTGGGGAAATGGAGAGAGCTTATAATGTGATCAAGTATTTTCCATGAGTTTAATAAAAAATAACCCGAATTTGCAGGGTGTACCATAAAGGTGTTGTGTTCGTGTTAGCATTAGGATTTTCTAAAAGGTAAAATGTTCATGTTAGAACATATTTTAGTGTTAGAAAATAATGCAAATAATCTTGTTACATACTCCTAGAATTGCCCGTCCAATGTTGACCTCCCCCTGATCTGGTAGAAATATGTCACCCGTAAAATCCTCAGAGTTCAGTGGACACAGACACCACTGCATTTTGGGTTTCCTGTCCTCTAGTGCGTTAACAATTTGAGCCTCCTGTGAGTATAACACCTCTCCTCTCATACTACTAAATAAAGGGGTTACTCACAAAGCCGTTTTGTTTATACGATTTACACTGGTTTACACTGGTTTAGGGACGCAATTTTCGACCTCCGATGTCCAATTAAATATCGCGCTTCTACCGCTTGTCTGTATTTCATGATGCAAGTACAACTACACATTTCAAAGATCGTCACGCCGTACGCGTTACGTGACTGAGTCGTTAGGTTGGCACTTGGCCTTAGTTTTAGTCCCCTTAATCAGTTGCCGTTAAAACGCTCGCATTGGGCATGGGCGGTGAGTGGCTCTCGACTGCGGAAGCTCAAGTGTGTCCAGCGCTATGGGGGGATATGGGGAACCCGTAGCAGGGTGTGGAACGCTGTCGGGGTTGTAGGGGACGGAGCGACGCGGGGTCTGGGGCGGGGCCGTAACACTTTTTAGGTATTTTGAAAAGTTTAGACCGCCTGAACGAGTTTTTTTTGTTGGCTGCAGGGCCCTCTGATGGGCGCGTAGAGCACTCCAAACATGTGGAACAATAATAAAGTGTGAGTTGTGACCTGAAAAGGAAATCTGTCGGATTTTCAATTCATAAAAAAAATGCCATGCAGATGGGGAAATATCGCGCGCATTAACAAAATGCGTCGCATTCAATGTAACGCGCGAATTATGCCCGAAAAAGCCACTCCCTGATAATTATTTCGTCGCGTCGATTGTATTGATTTTTTTCTCGCGATCACCCTAAATTTTCATTTTTTGACCGAAATCGCCGTTTTCTCTCTTTTCTGATTTCTCGCAACAAAAACTGTGACCTGACCTAGATTCGCCACTGGCACTTGGGAACTGCAGCTCAAAACGGTTCAGTCGTTACACCCAGAGCGGCACAGCTCTATTTTTGCAAATTTGCCGAGTTTCAATTTTCATGATCTCGCGTTTTCTATCAGTTTTGATACGTCACGAGGCAAGTTTCTCAGGTTGCCTATTTGTCGAATCGCTCTCATCTTAGCACAATGAAACGGTTTCTCAAGAATGGCAAGGATGAAAACTCATCTAAGAAGGCGAAGATGGAAGAGAAACTGAACTGCCCACAGATCTCAAGGATATAGATTTCAATCCTGACACGAAAACTCTAGGACGGCAGGGATTGGAATGTTAAAATCATATCTTGGAACGTGAATGGTATCAGGGCAGTCACCAAGAGTGAAAAATTCAACTACTTTCAAGTTTGAAGAACCTGACATTATATGCCTACAAGAAACGAAGTGTGCCGAAAGTGATTATCCAGAGTCTGCAAAACTTCCAGGATACCACATTTTCTACAACTCCGCCCAGAAGAAAGGTTATTCCAGCACCTGCCCTTTACTCCAAAACGAAGCCCCTGGACCGTTAGCCTATGGTATTGATATCACGGAACATGACAATGAGGGGAGAGTGATAACTGCAGAGTATGAGAACTTCTTTCTTGTAAATGTTTATGTGCCCAATTCCGGGCAAAAGTTAGTCCGACTCGATTACAGGAGGACGTGGAACTCGGCATTTCTGGAATTCTGCCAGTCACTCGATAAAAAGAAGCCAGTTATTGTTGCTGGAGATCTGAACGTTGCACATAATGAAATCGATTTGGCGAACCCCAAGAATAACAAAAGGAACTCTGGTTTCACCGCTGAGGAGAGGGAAGATTTTACAGGGTGGTTAGACAGCGGGTTTGTTGATTCCTTCCGGAGTTTCTATCCAGATAGAACTGGAGCCTACACGTTCTGGACCTACATGGGAGGGGCAAGGAAGAGAAACATTGGCTGGAGAATCGATTATTTCGTGACGTCTGAGCGACTAGTGGGAAATATTGCCGCTAGTGAAATAAGGGAGAAAGTATGGGGCAGTGATCACTGTCCTATCATGCTGTTACTGGCCAATCCAAGCGGTGCTGAGGAAAAGATCAATTCTAACGATAACATCGCAGAAGAGAAGGAGAATGAAGAAAAAACTGAGGAGAACAGTAATTCTAGTGACACAGAGGAAAACAGCAATGAAGCCGAGAAGAAGGAAAATGAATGATAAATCAGACTGTCGGATAATGAAGAAAGTGCCAGGAAGAGATAGAGACTCTCAGCAAGTTGTTTTTTTAGCGTATCGATATTTTTACATTAATTTATTTTAGTATTCACCATGTTTTTAACCAAGTATATTTTCATTTTTATGCTATCAACTTATTTTATTATTCGATTCCCCAGTGCCTAACCTAACCAATCCTCTCCATATATAGTAGGGGGATGGAAGGAGGGACGTCAGCAACTGTTGAACTGTTTGAACAAAACAAAGCAACTGTTGAGGGGTTACCTGAATGGCAAGAGCAAGGGTACCACATGGCTGGGGTGATCATTACTTTTACTTGTGCCTGGATAGGAATCATCATAGCACTCACTGTCGACAAGTGCAGTACTGTAGCAACATCATTTCTTAGCGTCTTTGCGGGCGGAGGTAAGACGATGTTGGGGCTCCTTATAATGTTTCACAGGATTTACCAGTCGTTCCTTGTAAGAAATATGTACATAAATGGCCACCTTTGCGCTTGCCAGCACTGAGCACAGTGACATACATTTGTATGTATTACATAGACGCATGGAGAAGCACATTTGACATTAATAAACGTCCCTTTGCAGTGTTGTTTGCTGGAGGTATGTGTCACCTGTTAAGTGATTCGTTGGACATCCTCCGAAAACACTCTGCAGATCGTGGTCAGCTACTTGCCCTGACCCTAACTTCCACCACCTACCTCCTCCTCTTCACCCTACACACAACCGTAACAGGACATATCGGGCAGAAATTACAACGGTACACCAAGCATGGTTGTCTGCATGTTGTGTGCACGCATTCTTATAAATGTGAGTGAAGTGAAATATATCAGGTGGAACTTCACATTGTGTTTTATATGTGTTGTGCCCTACTTGGGAGTAGGGGGTGGCATGGTGAGGGGTCCTCAGTGACTGAGGACTCCTCACCCCCCGGCCCTCCACCCACCGCACTGCTCAGTTGCCCAGTTCCTTCAAACTGTCCTCCTCAGGGTAAAGAAGAAAGTGGATCAGATAAGGCTGATATCCGATGATGATGATGATGATGATGACCATCCTAACTTGTTTGTAACACCCTCATCAGATCAGCAGCAGCATCTGGACGAGAGTCAACTCTTCCTTGCCTCGCTCAGAGCCAGCGGACTCCGGTCAGCGCTCCTCCTAATGGGCGTGCTCAGTGTTCATTCCTTTCTCGCGGGATTAGCATTTGGGAGTCAGCCTGACCCCGCTGAAGAGTTCAAGGTGGGTCAGATGGCCATGCGATCCTACACATACTAACCACATACTAACCACATACTAACCACATGCTAACCACATACCAGCCGCTCCTACACACACATACAATCCCCACACAAAGTATCGCTATTTCTTAGGTGCTTGTACCTGTTTATTCCATAACAAATCATCTTTTTCTCAGATTATGATTCCGATCGCTGCTCACAAGTCCCTCGCTGCAATGGCTCTAGCACTTAGCTTCAAGAACTCCCGGATGCATCGATTCAATATGTTTAGCCTTCTCTTTGTGTTTAGGTGAGTATTAGGAAGAGAGTGACTCTCTCAGGAGTCAGGTAGCTATACTACTTTATTGGAGCCCGCGGACGGTGATATATATTCAACTTATTCCATTTATTTTGTCGTTCACGGGTTCTAAATGTTTTCCCGATAAAAGGGCTGCTAACTGTGTACCCCATCTTCAGTTGCAGTACTCCTGCTGGAACATTTGTGGGTATGATTGTGAGCGCCTCCGTTGAGTCCTCCCTCTGGACTGGTGTGTGTCTTGCTATTGCCGCAGGTGCGTGTTGATAATAACGTTTAGATCAAATTAAATAGTGTTGACCCCCCTCCCGCTCCCAGTTTTACTGTTTAGTAAAGTTGACTCAATTCACACCAGATAGGTGTGAGTTTTTAACAAAAAAAGGTGTTCAAATGGAAATGGAAATTTTTAGGTTGAAACCCCCCCCCCCCCCCCCCCCCCCCCCCCCCCCAAAAAGATCGTCTCGTTACATCGCTGATCAGTGTGAACTTCCACTAATTTCACAAGTAAACCCGTGAATTTCTCGTAGGAACCTTCATCTTTGTGACACTGAATGACATCATTCCCGCCGAGATAATGAAGGATCCCTCTCTGGTGACACGAAAATGTGCCGTCCTGGTGGGGGGTTTTGGGGTTATGACCCTTCTCGCCCTCTGGGTATAGAGGCCATGGATGAGATCTGATTATATGATATCAATGTTTAGAACGGCAGGGTAAATTTATAACCCTAACAAGATACAATATAAATTGTACAATCATTATGGCTCTGCGTCTGATTCTGAAATAAAGTTGATTATTGATATTGCTGTTTTTTGAATATAAACATTTTTTGATTCATGGGATTTAATTCTACATTCTAAAAATCATTGATTATTATTACTGATTATTCAATACATTTTTTTGATTCATAGTCAGGGCATATGATGCCAAAATAAATTAAAAATGGGCATAATTGTTATCAAGCTAATTTCACTTCTAGTAGGCTCTATTAGGTCCCTAGAAACACCAAAAAAATTGGCCGCGGTTTTATCAATGAAGAAGTTGGGTTTTTGGGCCACGCCCTTTTACCTATGTTTTTAGCCTTCTGACGAAACCCAAAACGGGGCTTAGGAAAGGAGAAGAGAGAAAACCGAGGGCACTAAAATGTGTAGCGTCCTCGCATTAGTGGGGGTAGGTGCAGAAATTAAGTCTCTATCTCATCTGGTTAATTAGATAATTGGATAATTAGATATGCGCATAACCGTATTTTGGCTAAATGGCTATAGCCACTTAGGAATGGGTTAGAGACTTTTCACTGGTGCCATTTTGTAGACAATAGCCAAGTTATGGGGGGTCGACGTCGAACTTTTAAGCTCTATCTCCAACCGTTTGACCGCTATTTGGCATTAAAGATGCTCAAAATGAGCAAAAAACGGTAAAAAGCCCGATTTTGAGCATCTTTAAAGCCAAATAGCGGCCAAACGGTTGGAGATACAGCTTAAAAGTTCGACGTGGACCCCCCATAACTTGGCTATTGCCTACAAAATGGCACCAGTGAAAAGTCTCTAAACCATTCCTAAGTGGCTATAGCCATTTAGCCAAAATACGGTTATGCGCATATCTAATTATCCAATTATCTAATTAACCAGATGAGATAGAGACTTAATTTCCGCACCTACCCCCACTAATGCGAGGACGCTACACCTTTTAGTGACCTTAGATTTGTCTCTACTCCTTTCCTAAGCCCCGTTTTGGGTTTCGTCAGAAGGCTAAAAACATAGGTAAAAGGGCGTGGCCCAAAAACCCAACTTCTTCATTGATAAAACCGCGGCCAATTTTTTTGGTGTTTCTAGGGACCTAATAGAGCCTACTAGAAGTGAAATTAGCTTGATAACAATTATGCCCATTTTTTGTCATCATATGCCCTGACTATCATGGGATTTGATTTCTATAATAGTTGATTATTCATAAAGTCGGATTTTTTGAAGTTGTCACCCCCCTTTTCGTGCGCGGAATGTTTTTGCGCGTCACATCATATGTTAACGTATGGTGTGCGCGTCAAAATTGATAAATTTGACATGCGCGGTCATTTTGGGGTGACAACTTCAAAAAATCCGACTTTATAATGTAATGTTTTTGTATTGAGTTTTTTATATACATTTTGGTGAGTTTCAAATATATGTTTACGTTTTACTATTTCCACCAACTAATTCCTGAGAATAATTCTGCAGTCGGACCCCGATTTACCAGGCAAAACCCTTTCCCCAAATTCACACTTTCCCCCTACTCCAGTAAATCAGGGTCCAACTGTATACATGACAACTACTAAGTGGCAATATATATTTCAAGGATGATAAAATGGTATTGCCCGTGGGAGGTCCCCCACTGGAAGATCTTCAAGGATTTCACCTGTTACAAAGAGGATGAATACCACATGACGTGTAGTGCGGGGGAACAAGGTTCAGTTCCCCTTCCCTTTGCATGTGCTTACTCCCCACGACCTGAGGAACAAATAGTAGCTTTCGCTGACGAAGAGGGCAAGGTAATATGATTTAGCTTTCGCAGTTCGCACACCACTGTTTAGGGTTATTAATATATTATGTTTGTGTGGTTCACACCTCTGTGAGGGTTGAGGGTTCGGTAGGTCAAGGTCTTTTTTAGACTCTCCCATACTTAACTATTTCACCGTTCCTTTCAAACCCACATACCCCCATCTTATACTCCTTCTTATACTACTCCATATCATGCATAATGTATATTATATCTCCAATGGTGCAGGTGTATTTTCTGGACACTATGAAACACAAGAACGGAATAGTGGGGAGCTGGCAAGCGCATATTAACGCCGTATTCGATGTAGCATGGGTACCTGGGAGTACAAAGCAGATTGTTACAGCATCAGGTAATGACGTTTAGATAGTGTTTAGATAGTATTTAGATATTGTTCAACATCAGTTGGGAAACATTTACAAATTATTAAACTACAGTCGAACCCCGATTTACCGGGACCCCGATTTACTGGGAGTGAAGCATCCTGGTAAATCGGGGTCCGACTGTAATTGAAAACACTTATTGCAAACACTATTTTTTTTTAAATATTAAAACACTTATCTAACCCCGTACAGCTACAACCCCATCTCTCTCACCAGGTGATCAGACAGCCCAGTTATGGGATGTTGAATCTGGTACCTGTATCTCTGCATTTAAAGGTCACACCTGCAGTGTGAGAACCATCTCATTCCGAAAGGGACATTCCTCCGTTTTTGCAACTGGTTAGTAACCATAGTAACCATAGTAACCATTGTTACCATAGTAACCGTAGTAACCGTTGTAACCGTAGTAACCGTAGTAACCATTGTTACCATAGTAACCATAGTAACCATAGTACTGCCCCTTTTTTTTAGAATGAAGTATTTGCAATTTTGGCGATTTTGAGTTATTTATACCATCTTGATCAGGAGAAAAAGATCTACAAGATGGGCTAAGTCTCGTGTCTCAATCTTCAAAAAATAGAGTGAAGTGTTTTTTGTGAAGTACTTTTATTTTTGAAAAACTGCAGAAAAGTGAAGCAAATGGCAATTGCTTCGCTAATATAATTCGGAAATAAATACTGCTTCGTTAAACTTTTCTACCATAGAAGTAATAACCGCAGAAAAATTTGCTTCAGTTGTTTGCTTCATTTAAAAAATTCTATTGAAATACTTCAATCAGCTGCAGATTTTGTTTGAAGTATTGTCCACTCAGAAGATACTTCACTTCATTTACTTCAATTTGAAAATGCTTCATAAATCAGTTGCAGATTTTGTTTGAAGTATTTTCAAATCAGAAGATACTTCACTTCATTAACTTCAATTTGAAAATGCTTCATAAATCTGTGGAATTCAAATGCTTCTTGTCGCATCCAGAAAAAATACTTCATAACTTAAGAATACTTCATTTTTTATTATAATATGTGCCATTGATAATGTACTACATTAACCGTAGTATTATGCACTATGCTGCAGGGACATCACACACACACATCACCCACACACATGATATTGATCAAGCCTGAACAACAGGTTATTGAATCAATCGACCGTTCAACGGTACGAGGTGCCATCACTGATTTCGTGCAGTTGATCCGAGGATCACGAATTCAATTAATATGTCGTGATTACTGTTTAATAGCCCAACTGGTCATTCCGAAAAATCAGATACAAACACATTAATGTGCCGCACTGTATATGAGTTACTCCAACCCTCCAGTTTCAATGCTTGTTTAACGAAGGAAGTAACCAAGCGATCCACTGGATTCGATATATCTAGGCGCATATCATATTCCCACAGTACTGATGTATTAGCACTATCTTTGTATCGGATATCTCGAACAGCAACAATCCTTGTGTTTAAACAGGGTTCTTGCTTTCTAACCAGTTAGGCGTATTAAACAGGGCACATGTTATCTGCAGCGCTCACATATCATGATAAATATGTACTACATTAACCGTAGTATTATGCACTATGCTGCAGGGACATCACACACACACATCACCCACACACATGATATTGATCAAGCCTGAACTGGCCTGTGTGTCTGTCTGTGTGTCTGTCTGTGATCTGTTTGTATGTCTGTGATCTGTTTGTATGTCTGTCATATTTTATGAACACGGACCTGTGTAGAGGTCGGAAGAAAATTCTTGAATCTCCAATCTCCATGTTTCACTCTGATATTACAAGCCGAACTCAACCAATTTCAAAGTATGACTCGTACCGGAACAGATTAATCTTCCAGATTTTATCTGCAGGTTCGTCTTAGTTTGAGGGTTGCCATAGCGTTTTTCTGTTTTCGCTCAATTTATCAGCACCATGATTTTAACATTCCGCCCGAAGGGCGGGCGGCCCATCTCTTTATGCTGCTGCAGGCTGCTGCAGGCTGCTGCAGTTGTAATTTGTGCGTCTGTTTGTCTGTGCGTCTGTTTGTCTGCAGCTGCTGCTCTGGAGTTACTTTCAAGACTAGCAAGAATTCTAACACATTTTATACTTCACTGCGTGTTAAATGAAAATTAACTTCGTTTGTGATTTTATCCAAAATATTGAAGTAAGATTGCGATTTTGAAGCACATGTACACTTTTGTTCGATTAAGTTACTTTTAGGCATTTTGAATACAGTTCTGAAGAAGTATTTTTAGGAATGAAGTAATTACTGAAGTATATGCAAGTGAAGTACTTTTTAGGTGCTTTTGTTGCTATTATGATGAAGTATTTTTTTGAGTGAAGTAATTACTGAAGTATCTACCACGAAAAATTATGCTTCAGTCGATATCAGTCTAGCAACGGAAGTATTTTCAAAACTGTAATATAAGTGAAGTAACCAACAGAGTAAGGCATCAATTTTGATGCCTGACATCAATTTGAGACAAATTTGATGATAGCTGATAATTGGAAGTCCTGCAGAATTCCTTCAGGATTCTTGTGGTATAAGTCATAAATCGTTTGACGTACTATTTGGGCTTCTATGACAATTTTAGTTCCGAAAAACCCTCTAAAAAACTTTAAAGTCGATTTTCTCGAAACTTAAAAAATGCAAATACTTCATTCTAAAAAAAAGGGGCAGAGTAACCATAGTAACCATAGTAACAAGCCTCATTCTAGGCCGAGTTCACCAGCTGCACGCCGTGTTTGCAATATCTGAATATAATATTGTTCAATCTCTCCAACCTGAATAGCTCAAATCATGTTTCAATCTCTCCAACCTGAATAGCTCAAATCATGTTTCTCTCATCAGGAGGGAGAGATGGCCATGTTATGGTGTGGGACTCGAGGACCCGACCCACCAGGTCAGGGGAGTACAGATCAGTTAACATTCTGAGGAATGTGCATAGAGTTGAGGTTCCTGGTGCTCCGACACGCACACGAAATAACCAGTAAGTCTTACTGAGATCTTTGTGCTGTTGCACCGACCCCGCGTATGAACAATACAATGAGATCACTCTGTTAAGAAGAGCTGAGATCTCTTGTTACCCGGGGTGAATGGGTGACTTTGTTACTCCAACTTATAATAGAGATATTTGTTTAATTCCTTGTTTAATTCCTTAATTCCTTCTTTTATCACTACAGGGGCGGTGTGAGGGGAGAAGTTCAGCAGAGTGTCACCTCCCTCGTCTTTCAAGATGAAAACAACCTTTATACCTGCGGAGCTGCAGACGGGGCAGTCAAGTTGTGGGACATGAGACGATACTATACATCCGTCAAAGGTAATATATAATCATAATAATCCCCCGATTATTTAATCCTGCTTTAGCTGTACATTTATAGTTTTCTCACAGATCTCTTTTCTCTGTATTACATCCCTGTCTATCTTTACCCCCAGGTTCACCACAGCCCAAGCACGTCTACCCCTATGTCGGCACATCGACCCGGCGTAGTGGCATGACCAGCCTCAGCTCCACATCCTGTGGTAGATATCTCTTTTCCAACTGCACTGACGATCTCATTTACATGTACAACACACAGCTGTGTGATCAGAGGTATCTACTAGCTAGTTAGGGGCGGTATTTGAGGCTCGGATAAAAGCAAGAGAATCTCCCCTTCCTAACCCCATTCTCTCTCTCTTCCTAACCACCTCCTCTCCCCTCCTTTAATTGCTTGCCTTCCTAACCCCTTCCTAACCCCCTTTTCTCCCCTTCCTAACCCTCTTCCTAACCCTCTTTTCTTATCTTCCTAACCCTAATCCTAATCCCCTTCCCTCCCCTTCCTAACCCTCTTTTCTCCTCTTCCTAACTCCCTTTCCTCTCTCCCTCAGAGATCCGGTGGCGGTGTTCAGTGGACACACCAACAACACATTCTTCGTGCGGAGTACAGTGTCAATGTGTGACCGGTTCCTTGTCAGTGGATCTTCCAGCAATTCTATCTTTGTGTGGGATATTGCACACCCTGACCTGGCACCCGTCCAACTAGATGGGCACATGGGTAGGAAGCTGGAAGGGTGGGTGGGGTGGGTGGTTAGGGAGGGGTGGGTAGGAAGGGGTGGGTTGGGAGGGATGGGTGGTGGGTACTGGGTAGGGACTAGGGAGGGTTGGGTGTTTAGGGAGGGTTGGGTGGGTTGTCTGGGGAAGGGTTGGATATAAAGCAGACTGATTAGTGGACTAATAGCTGGAATTCGGTGAGCTAATTACTGATTTAGATTGCTTTAGAGAGAGAGAGAGAGAGATAGAAAGGGGAATTACAGATCTGCACAATTTTACTAACACACACACACATACTAACAGCGACTAATTCTCTATCTCCCTAGGTGAAGTGACAAGTGTGGCGTGCAGTCCCCTCGACCTGGGCCAACTCGTGTCCAGCTCGGACGATTACACGGTCCGGGTATGGCGGCTCCATGACCTCGCTTCTCTCGCTCTTGATGGGAGTAAGTGTGGGGAGGGGAAGATAAGTACAAGGCAGCCGGTGGCACTATCCTCACTGAATTTAGTGGACCGAGATACAGGGTCACCCTCTGGTACACCTAGTGGCAGGTGAGATATGGTGGGGAGAGAGAGAGCGCGAGAGAGAGTGATAAAGAAAAGAGAGAGAGAAAGAGATAGAATGCGAAAAAGATAAATGGTATGTAAGAAAATCTGTTTTATTTCTTCCTTCAACCCTCAAATTTTCAGGAAAGCTAGGAGAGCTGCTCAATCGCTGAGAACGCCCTCAAGAAAGCAGGGCACCCTCACAACCACAACGCCAAACTCTAAACGAACCCCATCTCGACCGGCCCATGTGTCTACCCCTTCCCGGACAGCAGCAGCACTTCTTAGACAACAGCAAGGTACAACGATTTAACAATCATACCTACTCAGGTGTCTTTAGTAAAATAGTGAAAACGCCCCTTTCTCTTTGTGAATCTTTCTTATCCTTTTCTTTTCCCCTCTTTATTTCCAATTCTCCACTATAGACCGTAGATCTCCCCTTTACATATCTGACCCTCTACTAAATCTAGTCTCCTTTAGATCACAGTTCACCAGTCCGATCTTCACCAAGACTGCAAAAGACACCAGGAAAGATATCCTCTTTTTTCCGATCCAATGGCCTGTTATCAGCGGAGAAGAACTCTTCTGTAACAGCATCCCCTCTAAGACAGAGTCCCCGAGTTAGCAAGGTACACGTAGACCAAGGTCTCTATTTTTTGATCCACATGATATTTCTGGGTCACTGTCCCAGCTCGAAATGAATTTCTCAGCTTGTGTATAACTCTCCCTTGTCCCCAGGTTACTGCAGTACCTACCCCGCTGGACCTGACGTCTCCTAATAGTCCCCGGAAGCGTCCAAAACGGAAGGAACGGGCTGCTGCTCCAACAAGGGGAGATGTCAGAATGGATGAGGAACCGGGACCGAGCAGTGCTTACAGAGAAAGGGGTGACACAACTCCCAAACGTGGTGACACAACTCCCAAACGTGGTGATACAACACCCAAACGTGGTGATACAACTCCCAAACGTGGTGATACAACCCCCAAACGTGGTGATACAACCCCCAAACGTGGTGATACAACACCCAAACGTGGTGATACAACCCCCAAACGTGGTGATACAACCCCCAAACGTGGTGATACAACACCGAAACGTAGCAACTGGAGAGATGAGGAGACAACCCAACAACTAACCCGCCCTAATCCAGAACCCTCGGACTGTCAAATGAGGACTCATGCTACGAAAACCCCTTCAGACACTGCCGCCCAAGTCTCCACCCCTGCCCAAGTCTCCAGCCCTGCCCCTACCACTGCCCAACACTCCAGTCCTCCCCAACTCTCCAGCCCTCTCACTCTCATGATATCAGTCAGTACCCAAAGCCCTGCACCTGTACCCTCTGTTAGTGTTTCAACCCAGAGCAAGGAGGGATGTAGGGACTCAGGGACACAGACTCTCTCTCCCATCAACTGTGTGGGGGCATGTAAGGCCTGCTGTCGAGCACTGAACCATGCTGCCAAGACGCCCAGTACACACACAGGTTGGTGCCATCAAAATACCACAAATATTTACCAACCTATAGTTGTTAGAAGTTACATTTTTTATATTTCTCTTCAGAACAGACTGTTCCTAACACTTCCAACACCCCACAGGAAGCCCTCTAGTGGCTGATTTAACACCTCGGAGTTGTTCCCGCTCCTCAGTCCCGAGGAGAACCCGAATTCACCCCTCCACCGCCCCTCCACAACCCTCCGCCGCTGCTGCTGCTGTTCCCCCCACATCAGACACAACGCCAACAAAGCGAACTGAGTTTAGAAAGTACACGAAAACAGGGACCCCCATCCATCGGGCCAACTGCCAGTGTACCTTCTGCACCTCCACTGCAACTGATGTCTCAGAACTATCTCGATCCCCTATCAATGAGATGCCCCTGCGGACGAGAAAGAGGGCAAGCACCGCCGAGTTTCAGAATAGCCCTAAAAAACAGAGAGTTTCCTTATTTGGCGACGTGACGTCACAAGACAATAGTCAGGGGACGAGTAGTTTCAAGACATTTTCACCGTTCAGCCAGGAGAAGGAGAACAGAACACCACCCGATGATCAGGGGGCGAGGGTGACTCTTAGAGGATGGTTGGGAGAGAGGGTGACAAAGAGAGAGGAGGAGGAGGAGGAGGAGGAAGGGGGCCATGATCATAGCCAATGTTCTACCTTGCATTGCATTAGGTCCTATTTTACACGTAAATAGATGTACCGATGAGGAATACTTTTAGCAATGGACAGTTTTTAATTTTTGTGATAATTTAAATGTATATGTTGACACCTTTCATGCCACTTTAAGGGTACACCTCGGCGAAATTTTTGTCGAGTGCCCGCTTAGCTCTCCATATGGGGTTGTAGGCCATACCAAGCCGACCTCAAATATGCAATTTTAGCCCTTAACTCGAATTCATATTTTTGCTACAGCCCCTCAAAGTTGGACCCTAAAAACCGGTTTTTAAGGTCCCTAAATTTTATTTTTAGGGCTAGAAAGCTGAAAATTTGGGGATTTATAGAGGATACCAAGGTGTATCAGCTCAAACAGAAATTTTTTGAAATGGAGCTAAATTTTTTGTCTGAGACTATTTTTCTTTTTTTGACTTTGAGGCCATATTTGGACATGTTCCTATGGACCGTTAAGGCTAAAAATTGGATATTTGGTGCTCCTAACAATTGTCAAAGTAGCCACAAATTTTCAGGAGGTCCGAATTTGAAATGTGGCCTACAGGTTTCTTTTTGTAAAGCACATATTTTAGGAAAACTTAAAATGGCTATATCTCAAAAACGGTAAGTCCTAGCGATCTAATTTCATGCTAAATCGATTCAGCGGGTCCGATTTTGGGGGGGTCGTCTCTTAGACATTTTGCTCTAAGTCTAACCGTTTTTTCAGAAATCGTATTTTAAGATTTGTACATGTTTAGCAGAAATGCTTCTAGCTAGAGCTAATCTTACCTATTTCTGCTAAACATGTACAAATCTTAAAATACGATTTCTGAAAAAACGGTTAGACTTAGAGCAAAATGTCTAAGAGACGACCCCCCCAAAATCGGACCCGCTGAATCGATTTAGCATGAAATTAGATCGCTAGGACTTACCGTTTTTGAGATATAGCCATTTTAAGTTTTCCTAAAATATGTGCTTTACAAAAAGAAACCTGTAGGCCACATTTCAAATTCGGACCTCCTGAAAATTTGTGGCTACTTTGACAATTGTTAGGAGCACCAAATATCCAATTTTTAGCCTTAACGGTCCATAGGAACATGTCCAAATATGGCCTCAAAGTCAAAAAAAGAAAAATAGTCTCAGACAAAAAATTTAGCTCCATTTCAAAAAATTTCTGTTTGAGCTGATACACCTTGGTATCCTCTATAAATCCCCAAATTTTCAGCTTTCTAGCCCTAAAAATAAAATTTAGGGACCTTAAAAACCGGTTTTTAGGGTCCAACTTTGAGGGGCTGTAGCAAAAATATGAATTCGAGTTAAGGGCTAAAATTGCATATTTGAGGTCGGCTTGGTATGGCCTACAACCCCATATGGAGAGCTAAGCGGGCACTCGACAAAAATTTCGCCGAGGTGTACCCTTAAAAGTGACACAGATTCAGTTTCCTCCATTTTGGTTTAATTTGGTCTGAGAGACGCTGCTTGTTATTGCCTTGTTCGACCCCCCTCTCTCTACTCTCCGCGTGATAGAACATAACAAGTTGATTGTTTAAAAACACGCAATAGAAATCATATTTCCACTAACCAGTGTGTCACATAATTAGCTATAATTATAGCAGGGATAATTCACAGCTGATCTCTTTCTCCTGTATCTATTTCATAATGTTAGTAGAATTAACTTATCACACACGTCAAAACACACATATTCCCACTTGCTCAACCTTCTCTCTCACCAGGCCCCGTTGTAAAGGAGGGTTTGTACCTCTTGCACCTCTTGCACCTGGTAGCCATTTGCAGTTTGGACAAACGAACAGAGAGAATATATTAGAAGTAGTTAAAACATGTCATACATGATCAAGAAGTGTCCAGAAGAAGAGTTTTAACATGTTTTAACATGTCTTTAACATGATAAGTGTTCACATGTTTGGATCAAGGGGACACTCAGCCACTGGGCACTCTGACTTCTCTGCAACCGAACTAAGAAGTAGTCCACTAATCTCCTTCCCCGTGTAGGGTGTTGAGAGTGTGGTATGGCCGTTATTTGAGGACGAGGAATTAGTGGTGGAGTGAACAATATTGGAACTTGAGGCGCCATGGTATCGTGCTGCTGATTGCCGTTCTCGCATTCTCTTTAGTAGAATGGTGTTGAGAATATCCCATGCTACATAGACAATGTAGAAGAAGAGTAGCAGGCCTCCACCTATCATCATGCCTACCTCGAGCGGGCCTAGCGGGGGAGAAAGTGTTGTGTTATGTTATGGGGGATGTGGGAACATGAATTGGGGTGTGTATGAAGGAACATGGATGGAAAACAGAAACACACACACAGCTTACCTATAGAAACATTGATACTTGGAATGTACCAACCAGAACTGTCATCATCTCCAGAAGTACTATTACCATCCACCGCCATCACCAACAACTTACTAAGCACTTACAAGTACTTACAAGTACCAAGTAGTTACAAGTACTTACTAAGCACGTCCTACTGTGTACTACTACACTCGTGCTGTGAGTGGTTAGTATCACTCCATGAAGTGTAGAACCTAGCAAAAGTATGAGGGGTTATTTCGTAACCAAGCAAAACAGGGGAGTTAGGAATACTCAAGACCCAAGAGTTTTTATTGTCATCTATTATATATATACCATCTATTATATATATACCATCATCTATTATATATATACCATCAGTATTTTTATTTAGCTTGCGAATGAGCTCTCCTAACTAGTTAGAAGTTACTGAGAACAATAATCGGGAATCGACAATCAGGCCTGATGGCATTTTATTATACAGTTTGTAACTGCGTGGCGTTAGGGAAATTATGGAGCAAGAATGTGGTAAAATACAGCACACAATACTAAACTACAAGCCACTAATTAGTCTGGGAGTATTATTTCTCGAGTACATGAGACAGTTGTCAAAAAGGCAACACACAGTGAGAACCAGGAAACACAGAGAGAGAATAACAGAGAGAAATTGTAGAGAAAGAGAAGACACTTTTGAAGAGAGAGAGAGAACGAGAGACACAAGTTTTAAAAAAGTGTCATTAGATAATGTAGCTGGTAATTAGTATGATAAGAAAAGAACGTCCGTGATTTTTATAAAAGATTGGCCATGGAGAGAAATAAAACAAAGAATAAGTTTTTTTTGCCGACGCTAATAATAGGTGTCACCCGGAACTACATACCTGGTGATTTATATGATTACTGAAAGCAACGCACTTCCGTCTTCTTAAATTAATTAAACAATTTTTGTTGTGATGTACAATTTAAAGCATGGACTGCTCACTGCATTCATCGTATCACCTCACTCACGTCTCACATAGCTCCCTCAAAAACACTGTAATCCATACTCTTACCCCCTTTTTTTATAATACCTTACCCGCTCTCTATCTAGTACCTAACCGCCTCTCTATCTAGTACCTAACCCCCTCTCTATCTAGTACCTAACCCCCTCTCTATCTAGTATCTAACCCCCTCTCTATCTAGTACCTAACCCCCTCTCTATCTAGTACCTAACCCCCTCTCTATCTAGTAGCCAACCCCCTCTCTATCTAGTACCTGACCCCCTCTCTATCTAGTAACTAACCCCCTCTCTATCTAGTAGCTAACCCTCTCTCTATCAAGTAACTAACTCCCTCTCTATCAAGTAACTAACTCCCTCTCTATATCTAGTACCTAACCCCCTCTCTATCTAGTACCTAACCCCCTCTCTATCAAGTAACTAACTCCCTCTCTATCTAGTACCTAACCCCCTCTCTATCTAGTAACTAACCCCCTCTCTATATCTAGTACCTAACCCCCTCTCTATCTAGTACCTAACCCCCTCTCTATCTAGTAACTAACCCCCTCTCTATATCTAGTACCTAACCCCCTCTCTATCTAGTACCTAACCCCCTCTCTATACCTAGTAGCTAATCATGTCCAAGACGTTGATAGCAGGCAGCGTAGCAGCTGCAACTTTCCTCTCGTACTGCGTCTACTTTGACTACAAGCGACGATCGGACCCAATGTACAAAGTCAAGCTACGGGAGAAGAGGAGGGCAGAAAGGCAACAGGCAAAGGTGGGTATTATTATATAGAGAGGGGGTTAGTATAATTGTAATGCATTTTATGTGCTCACTTAAATAGCAGTATATCGGTTAGGCTCTTTGAGTATATATGTGCACTGTTCATTGGGCTGTTAAGTGGCAAGGAGAGACTTGTGTGCTTTCAGGGTACCTATTGAAAAGGCAGCTGGAAGCAATATTAGCTGGACGTGCTGGGGTGAGAGAGAGAGAGAGAGAGAGATAGAGAGAGAGAGAGAGAGATAGAGAGAGAGATTGTCTATAAATATTGAGGGTGGTGGAGAGAGAAATAATCAATATTATATTGGCTAGAGAGATGTTTAGAGAGAGACAGGCTGCTAAGTACGCTGATGGATTGTGTAGCATTACATGGCGAGGAAAATAACATGGAGAGCCTTTCCTGTCTGTATTATAGATAGACAAAGAGAGTCTCTCTTAGAGAGAGAGAGGGAGAGAGATTAAAAGACATAAAGATGTAATTGAATTCTACCTCTACTCAGCAATAACTTTCCCTCTAGGACAGCGAGCTGGATTTCCCCATGCCGACTGGTATAGATCAGATGTCTATTCAGAAGTTCTTTATGGAGCAGGTCCAGCTGGGAGAGGAGAAACTCGGAATGGGTAAACAGATGCAGATAGTAAATAGACCGATACAATAGATAGTAAATACAGATTTAGTGCATACTGGCCTTGATCTATATGAAGAGATACTGGCGAGCTTGAGCCTTGAACGAATAGAAAACGAGATGTTTTGATAGTACATACATAGATACTGAGTATCAATACAGGATCTTGAATTGTATTGTATATCCTAGGACAGAGAGAGAGGGAGAGAGAGTGTAACCCCGGGTGTGTAACACCATTGTTTCAGGAGATAACCTTGGGGCATGTAAACACTTTGCTGCGGCGGTAATGAACTGTGGACAGGGCTACCAACTTCTCCAGATTCTACAAAGCACCATGCCACCCGAGGCCTATAAAATGTTCATGGAGTACCTCCCCAAGGCTCAGGCCAAATACAGCAGGGTAAGTTTGCAGGATTGAGTGTGGCCCACATCGTCATTTTGTTTCATATAATGTCCAAGTTGCCCCTCTGTGGCACACTTTCTGGAGTGTTATTGACGTAACGCGCGGGTATCGCCCTACAGTGGTAATGGCGCGGTACTGATCACGCGCGAACAAATCTGCCCCCATTTCGAGAGGTTCAACTTCCAAGCCGGGGTTCGAGCTCCTTTATCATGTGACTCTTAGTAAACCCTGTATTCCTAGGTTATGATGGGTAAGAATGGAGGAATGAGGCCAGGTGCTGCTCCAGGAGGGGGAGGAGGACCTCCTGGACCTGCTGCTCAACCAAAAGTTTCCAATGATCGAGTTATAGCCGAGGAAGCAGTCGATTGAGAGAGAAAGACACTTTTTTTAGCGAAATCTCCACAGCTCTTACCTTGTATCTGTACTTATAGTTTTTTAATAAGTGTGGGTTTCAAAATTCCGTTTATTTTTTTATTGTTGTTTTAATTTTCCCAGGGGTTTTTGGGAAGAGGGGGTTCCCTATTTTTAAGGGGGTTTTGTTTAAAAACGCGGAAATTTGGGCCCCCTTGGGGGTTCTGTTTTTGGGTAGATTCGAATAAAAATTTTTTTAGTTTTACCTTTTTTAAATTCCATTTTCCCGGGTTTTTTCTTTTTGTTTTCCCCTTTTTCCCTTGGTCCCCGGCTGCTCCAGGAGGGGGAGGCCCTGCCGGACCCGCGGGCCAACCAAAAGTTTTTAATTTATCTTTTTTAAAAGCCTGGGGGAACGGGGGTTTCCGATTGGGGAGGAAAAAATGCATTTTTTTTAAGCGAAACCCCCTCCCTTGTAGACCTAGCCTTTACCTTTTTTACACCTCCCCACTCTGGACCAGTTTATCTGTAACTTATTATACAACCGACGTCTGTTTTAATTTTGGCCCCAAAATTATCTGCTGTTTTTATTTTGAGAACGGTGAACTAATTGAACACTTTTGAACCCGTGTTCAACTGAATTGGACGTGTATTGGGATTTTGACCTGCTGAACACGATCCGGTTCATATATTAGTTAACCGTTCTTTCACATAGTGTTTCAAACTCTGTCAAAACTCTGTTTATTTGATTTTGAGGGCTCATACGGCCCCCATAATACGGCAAAATAACTTTAAGGGACACATTGGACAAAATAGAGCCCCGTTTCCCCTCTTACTAAACCCCTCATTTTCTACTCCCTTATAATATATCAAAAAGGAGATAAAAAAATCAAACGGGAATTTTATATGGATTTGCCCACCCCTTTTAACTTTTAGTAAAAAGTTTTGCCCCAGATCAGATCATATAATAATAATAACTTGTTCTATAACTCAATCTACTAAATCATGATTTGTAAGAACGAACAGGCGTCAGAAACAGTATACAAGCTTACGGTAGAAATCTAGAGACGCAATAACAAACACACGGATATCGGGTCTCTCTGATGACGTCATTAGACACGTTCCACGTGACGTCATTGCACACGTGCCCAGGGTCATCACTCCCGGGGGGGACTTTCTTCCACGTGAAAACGCCCTCATAGTCCCCTGTCAAACACCCCCTTCGGTCGGGGTTTTCCCGGGTTTTAATTAATTTTTGGGAAACCTGACTTTCTTTCTAACTGAAAGGGGGGAAAAGAGGGTGGATCTCCGGGTTCCCTTTATATCATGGAACTTTCCTTTTCAAACAAAGCCCCCTTTAAATTTTCATTTAAACCCAATTTAAAATAAAAAGCCCCCGGGGTTTAAAGGTCGCTCTGTTCCATAAAATAGTTTGGGCCGAATGAAAATGAAATCCAGTGCCCCCAACCCCAGGGGCCCTTTGGGTAGGGTTAAATCCGGGGCCAATACATACCTGCCGGGTTTTATCTGGTAGCCCCCCTTCTGATCCCTCCGGTAAAATCCCCCTCTGGAAGAGAAGGGGGAGGAAAATTTCTCGGGGAAAAAAAGCAGGAAAAAAATTTTCCCTTTTGGAAAAAAAGGAAGGTAAATTTATCTCTGGAAAGAGGGGGGGAAGGGGGAAATGTTCTCGGGAAAAGAAAAGGAGAGTAAAATGAAACCCCCCTTAAAGAAAAGGGAGAGGAAAAATTTGGTCTCTGGAAAAAAAGGAAGGTAAATGAAATTTTCGGGAAAGAAAAGGAGGGAAAAATTTTAATCTCGGAAAAGAAAGGAGAGGTAAAATGTATCTCTGGAAAGAGAAGGAGAGGTAAAATGTATCTCTGGAAAGAGAAGGAGAGGTAAAATGTATCTCTGGAAAGAGAAGGAGAGGTAAAATGTATCTCTGGAAAGAGAAGGAGAGGTAAAATGTATCTCTGAAAGAAAAGGAAAAGGAAAAATGAAATCTTTTGGAAAGAGAAGGAGGAAAAAATTTATCCCCGGGAAAAAGAATTTAGGGGTAAAATGTATTTTCGGAAAGAGAAGGAGGGGTTTAAAATGTACCCTCTGGAAGAGAAAAAAGGGGTAAAAAAATTCTCGGGAAAGAGAAGAGGGGTAAATTTAAATCCCCCGGAAAAGAAAAGGAGAGGAAAAAAGTATTTTGGGAAAAGAGAAGGAGAGGAAAATGTACCTTTGTGTAAAAATATTTTGATTTTTCCGGGATTCTTTTTAGTGAAAAGTAAATTCTTTTAAAAAGTTTGGGAAAAATTTAATTGGAAAAATTTTTGTTTTGCAGCAGCAGCTGTTTGAGGCAGCTTGTTACCTTGCCCCCCCAAGCAAAAAACCTCGGAATAAAGGCATAAATTTTGTTCAGCTTTTATCAGAAACCCAAAACGCCCCCCTGGGGTCAAAAAGGGCCAAAGGCCGGAATTGACCTGCCCAGTCTACCCGGGGTAAACCCATTGGAGACCCCCCAAAGCCTCGGGGTCGCTCCCAAATTTCTGCCGGCGTGGGGGATAAAAGTGTGTGAGGGCCAAATTGGGGAAATTTTGGGGATCGGGATTTTTTTGTCTTTTTTGGGGGGTATATTGGGTGCAATTATTTTGGGTTTTGAAAAGTCTAGGGTTCCGTTTTACCTTTCCCGATGATCTGTCACTGTAACGCTGGTCTTTTTGGGTTTTCCAAAGGAGTTTCTCTCTCAGTTTGGTTCGCTGACCGGGCCTTTTGCCCTCCCTGGTCTGCCCTGACTCCCCCTTCGGGAGTGGGAAACCCCTGACTGCATCCTTCTTTCTCACTGTAAACTTTGAAAGGTTACTTTTTGAAAAACCCCTGTTTTTTTGGTTACTTTTCAAGCTGTGTTTTTGTCATGGTTTTATTTTTTCCCAAGCTGTGTTTTGGCCCAGGTTCCCTTTTTTGCCCAAACTGTGGTTTTCATGGTTACTTTGTCAAACTGTTGTCATGGTTACTTTGTCAAGCTGTGTGTTGTCATGGTTACTTTGTCAAGCTGTGTGTTGTCATGGTTACTTTGTCAAACTGTGTGTTGTCATGGTTACTTTGTCAAGCTGTGTGTTGTCATGGTTACTTTGTCAAGCTGTGTGTTGTCATGGTTACTTTGTCAAGCTGTGTGTTGTCATGGTTACTTTGTCAAGCTGTGTGTTGTCATGGTTACTTTGTCAAGCTGTGTGTTGTCATGGTTACTTTGTCAAACTGTGTGTTGTCATGGTTACTTTGTCAAACTGTGTGTTGTCATGGTTACTTTGTCAAACTGTGTGTTGTCATGGTTACTTTGTCAAACTTTGTAAAACTGTGTGTTAACTTTTCATGGATTTTTAAAAAGGGTATTATCATATATTGCCAAATGAATATACATAGGTGGTCCTCACTTAACAAATCAACTGAAATACATACGTTATGATTAACAAGATGTTCCTCAGTGTCCACATTGTAACCAAGAGATACTAAACACGCTCTGAACTCAAAGTGATCCAACCTGAGAAGGGGATGGGATGGGGATTGGGGGTCAACATATTGTAACCAGACCTCGCCTAACAGCAAATTGATGGTTCTCATTCTATGGACACGGGCCCGGGTGCAATAAATTCTCTCGCCATTTAATAAGATAAACAACGATATATAATTCAGTCTCACCTTCCATCATCATTCTTGTCAAAGTGGTCGAAAGCTCCCTTCATTTCCCTTACTTGTTCCTCGTTAATTCCCTTACTGTCTCGCACTAAGATCTGGTTCTCTACCGCACTCTTTTGCCTTGCAACGGCTGGACAAGGGGGGAATTAGTCAAGTAGTGAAACTCAGGTTAGATAGAAGGTCCATCTAACATCTATCTTTAGGCTGTGGCCCTAGTAAGAACATAGACTCAGTTATGAAGCCCCCCTGGTGCCCCCCCCCCCATTCCCGGGCTGTTCACCCACAGTAATCAGGGTGTGAACTGCATGTCGTGTTTGCTAGTCGCGAGCGCACTTGCGAGACAAGCAAACACGTCAAGGTTCATTAACAAGCATGCTGCTCAGTCATTTTAGATTTAATACACAATGTAAGGATACCATGTAATAGGTGAGACTCTTGCCGTCACCCTCGTTCAAGTCCCGTGAAAAACGGAGCAGTACACGCAAACTGATGCCCATTTTCCTCGCGTGACCCCGATTCAGCAGTTTGAGACACCAACTCTTTAGGGGGCCATATCTCAGGAACCAGACAAGATAGGAAAAATCGCCGTCTAATGAGGCGTACAGTTTTTAATCTAGTTTACCACTGTACCGGCCGTTTCACTCTCCGACCTAAAACAAAAATCGCAACCCCACAAAACTTCAAAATAATGAAATTCGCATCTCGCATGTCGTGTTGCATGTCGTGTTGCATGTCGTGTCATGTTATTGACGCGCTCGCGTTCAACTCTCACACAGCAGCTGCAGAACATGGCGGGAAACATCGAGGAGTAGAGAGAGGGTCGGTGCCGAATCAAATATTTCTTGATCTTGATCTACTCCATCTCTCAGCTATCCTACCCCTCATCAACTCGATCTCTCAGCTACCCTACCCCTCATCTACTCCATCTTTCAGCTACCCTACCCCTCATCTACTCCATCTTTCAGCTACCCTACCCCTTATCTAGTCCATCTCTCAGCTACCCTACTCCTCATCTACTCCATCTCTCAGCTTCCCTATTAGGGAAGCATAGAGATGGAAACGATTAGGGGTAGGGAATCCCTATCCATAATCGTTTCCATCTCTATGCTTCCCTAGCCCTCATCAACTCCATCTTTCAGCTACCCTACCCCTAATCTAGTCCATCTCTCCGCTACCCTACTCCTCATCTACTCCATCTCTCAGCTACCCTACCTCCCATTTACTCCATCTCTCAGCTACCCTACCTCCCATTTACTCCATCTCTAAGCTTCCCTACCTCCCATTTACTCCATCTCTCAGCTTACCTACCTCCCATTTACTCCATATCTCAGCTTCCCTACCTGCCATTTACTCCATCTCTCAGATACCCTACCTCCCATTTACTCCATCTCTCAGCTTACCTACCTTCCATTTACTCCATCTCTCAGCTTCCCTACCTCCCATTTACTCCATCCCTCAGCTTCCCTACCTCCCATTTACTCCATCTCTCAGCTACCCTACCACCCATTTACTCCATCTCTCAGCTTCCTACCTCCCATTTACTCCATATCTCAGCTTCCCTACCTGCCATTTACTCCATCTCTCAGATACCCTACCTCCCATTTACTCCATCTCTCAGCTTACCTACCTCCCATTTACTCCATCTCTCAGCTTCCCTACCTCCCATTTACTCCATCTCTCAGCTTACCCTACCTCCCATTTACTCCATCTCTCAGCTTCCCTACCTCCCATTTACTCCATCTCTCAGCTACCCTTACCTACCCATTTACTCCATCTCTCAGCTTCCCTACCTCCCATTTACTCCATATCTCAGCTATCTCTACCTGCCATTTACTCCATCTCTCAGATACCCTACCTCCCATTTACTCCATCTCTCAGCTACCCTACCTTCCCATTTACTCCATCTCTCAGCTTACCCTACCTCCCATTTACTCCATCTCTCAGCTTCCCTACCTCCCATTTACTCCATCTCTCAGCTTCCCTACCTCCCATTTACTCCATCTCTCAGGGGTAGGAATGTTAGGATAAATGAGAGATGGAGTAAATGGGAGGTAGGGAAGCTGAGAGATGGAGTAAATGGGAGGTAGGGAAGCTGAGAGATGGAGTAAATGGGAGGTAAGGAAGGTAAGCGATGGAGTAAATGGGAGGTAGGGAAGCTGAAAGATGGAGTAAATGGGAGGTAGGGAAGCTGAGAGATGGAGTAAATGGGTGGTAGGGTAGCTGAGAGATGGAGTGAATGGGAGGTAGGGTAGCTGAGAGATGGAGTAAATGGGAGGCAGGGATGGAGTAAATGGGAGGTAGGGAAGCTGAGGGATGGAGTAAATGGGAGGTAGGGTATCTGAAAGATGGAGTAAATGGCAGGTAGGGAAGCTGAGATATGGAGTAAATGGGAGGTAGGTAAGCTGAGAGATGGAGTAAATGGGAGGTAGGGAAGCTGAGAGATGGAGTAAATGGGAGGTAGGGTAGCTGAGAGATGGAGTAAATGGGAGGTAGGGTAGCTGAGAGATGCAGTAGATGAGGAGTAGGGTAGCGGAGAGATGGACTAGATTAGGGGTAGGGTAGCTGAAAGATGGAGTTGATGAGGGCTAGGGAAGCATAGAGATGGAAACGATTATGGATAGGGATTCCCTACCCCTAATCGTTTCCATCTCTATGCTTCCCTAATAGGGAAGCTGAGAGATGGAGTAGATGAGGAGTAGGGTAGCTGAGAGATGGACTAGATAAGGGGTAGGGTAGCTGGAAGATGGAGTAGATGAGGGGTAGGGTAGCTGAAAGATGGAGTAGATGAGGGGTAGGGTAGCTGAGAGATCGAGTTGATGAGGGGTAGGATAGCTGAGAGATGGAGTAGATCAAGATCAAGAAATATTTGATTCGGCACCGACCCTCTCTCTACTCCTCGATGTTTCCCGCCATGTTCTGCAGCTGCTGTGTGAGAGTTGAACGCGAGCGCGTCAATAACATGACACGACATGCAACACGACATGCAACACGACATGCGAGATGCGAATTTCATTATTTTGAAGTTTTGTGGGGTTGCGATTTTTGTTTTAGGTCGGAGAGTGAAACGGCCGGTACAGTGGTAAACTAGATTAAAAACTGTACGCCTCATTAGACGGCGATTTTTCCTATCTTGTCTGGTTCCTGAGATATGGCCCCCTAAAGAGTTGGTGTCTCAAACTGCTGAATCGGGGTCACGCGAGGAAAATGGGCATCAGTTTGCGTGTACTGCTCCGTTTTTCACGGGACTTGAACGAGGGTGACGGCAAGAGTCTCACCTATTACATGGTATCCTTACATTGTGTATTAAATCTAAAATGACTGAGCAGCATGCTTGTTAATGAACCTTGACGTGTTTGCTTGTCTCGCAAGTGCGCTCGCGACTAGCAAACACGACATGCAGTTCACACCCTGGTAATTGTGAAGCCCAATCCACCAATAATAAGCCACTCCCCTCATTCCCCCCATTCGGCATTCCCACTCACAGTTGTGCACCCAGCCCACATTCCACCTCCCCCCCATTCCCTCGCTGTGTTATTGCCCACTCACAGTTGTGTAGTTCGTCCCAGCTAACATTGAGACTCTCCATGGTGTGTTTACAGTATGGATTATTAAAGATAACCTCATTTTGAATCTTCTTGTTAAGGTTCTCCAGCTCCTCGTAAACAGGTTTGTAGCTCTCCACCTCTTCCAATAATTCACCTGGGAGAGTTGTGGGTGTGTGTGAGCTCACTGCACATGTGTTTTAATCAGGAACCGACCGAAACAAGTAAACAACCAATCAGAACTCGTTATTTAAGTCACGTGACTGATTATCAGCCAATCAGGGACCAGTATTTCCTGATTCGGTCGGTTCCTGGTTTTAATATAACTTGCCCGGTACTTGTTACAGCTGGGGCTGGGGCTGTTCAAGTTTGTTCATGTTTGGCACATACCAAGATATGTGAGTTGTTCATTGAGCGTCAGGTCAGGGCCCATCGTGCTTTGGCTGATCTTTGTCTGTTCCTCTGTTGACCAGTTTGCAAACCAATTAGCCTGCTTAGCAAAGGTTTTCCTCAATTCATCTTTCCTCTCCTCCTTTACAAGCGCATCCTGGGGGGACGTCATTGAGTTAAATATATATCAGCTGCTGGGGACTGTCAGTGCGATGCCGGGGGAGGGAGTTACAATTACAATATATCTTATAGGTTGAACCCCCCCCCCCCCCACGCGAAGCATGGCCACTCTCATCATCTCTGGCAGTTCTTAGCTATGTTTTGTGTAAAATAGCCTCTCCCTATTCCCCTCCCTATTCTCTGTACCTGAAGGAGTTGGTCTCGCTGGGGTATAAGCTGTAGCAATTCATTCCATCTGTTCCCCAGGGCATCCACGTCAAGGTTAGTGTAGGGGTTACATCCAAATGTAGCTACCACGTCTATCTCCTGCTGCTGGGCCTGAGGTGTGTTTTTTAGTTATTGAGGGGTTATTTAGGGTGTATGAGTGTGTTTTTTAGTTGTGGTTATTGAGGGGTTATTTAGGGTGTATTTAGGGTGTATGAGGGTGTGCTTTAGTTGTGGTTGTTTGTGGCCACGGTGCACCAGAAGAGTCATCAACCTAAGCTAAAAAACTGCCTGCTGCTGATCCAGACGGGTGTGTAGTTTAGTTGTGGGGGTGGTTGTTTGTGGTGGTTATCGATTTGGTTACGAATTCACTCGCCCACGTCGAGGGGCAATTTCGTTACCAAATGTCTGATCACCTTCCTTTATTACCATTTTAGTTTACTAGTTTTAGTAAAATAGGGGCGAGCAATGCAACTATATTGTTTACCTGAATGTCGATGAAAATCTGGTGGAACTCGGGAAGACAAGCCTTGAATTCCTCGTGAGCAGTGATAAGCGAGTTCACTTCCTCTATACTGTGGCACACAAATGTGTCCAGTAAGTCCTCACGGGCACCCTCTAACCAGTTGTTGAACGGCTGAGGAAGGGATGGGGAGTTGGTTCATGGGGCGGTGTTAGGTGAGACACGGGATCGGTAGGTGAATTTATTATATCTAAAGTTCATGTGCTGCTACTTGGCTCCCTTGATATTCCAGCCCCGAAAATAATTGATATTCTCGTTTAGTCCACAAAGAAGAATGAACTAAATGCATTTCTATTGATGGTGTACACATTATGCTCCCAACTATACAACATGACCACATATGGCCCCAACCATGACCATATATGGTCCCAACTATACTACACTCACATTAGCCTTCTTGGCGAACTCCAGCCTCATCATATCGATTTTCTCCTGAGTCTCCCTCGCGTTCTCCAAGTCCTCCCTGTGCTGTGTCCGCGCCACCAGCAAGTTCTCCCAGAGCCCATTCATGGCCTGGGCCCGGGCAGCTACCTCTGAGGCCCGGCTGAATCCCTGGGTTACCATCTCTTGGGTCAGGTTAGTGATCTGATCCAGTCGTTCTCTGTGCACACCCATGTCCGTGTCGAAGGCATCGTCACTCTTGATTTTACCCTGGTAAAATAAAGGGGGTGATAGAGGGGTGATATATGGAGGGGGGGGGGGGGGTGATAGAGGGGTGATATATGGAGGGGGGGTGATAGAGGGGTGATAAATGGGGGGGGGGGGGGTGATATGGAGGGGTGATATGGAGGGGTGATACAGAGGGGGTGATATAGAGGGTGTTATAAGAAAGAGAAATAAAATGAATGTCAATCGTACTAACTCTGGAAGTGATCTGAACTGTGAGTGACGATGACATGTGTCATGAATGTGATGAAGACGTGTCATGAGTGTAACCATGGTAACGTGGTAAACTTGGTAACAAGGTGTGACTGGGATTACCAGCAGCTCGTTAAGATCACATTCGGCAACGTTGTCTCGTCTAAAGAACGCCTTTGCATCTGTAACCCATGCCGCCAGACTGTCACATTTCTGGTTGAACCGCGTGAACAGGTGCTCCAACCGCTCCAACCTGTGGGAAAGGAGTGGTAGTAGTTGGGGGTGGTGGGGTAGAAGGGGTGGTGGGGCCGGGAATAGGGAGGAAGGGGTGGGCGAACAGGTGCTCCAATCGCTCCAACCTGTGGGAAAGGAGTGGTAGAATGATTGTTAGGATGCCATTCGCATATAATACTAATTCGGGGCCGGGTGGGGTGTTTGGCTGGGGCGGGAGATGCGAAGATGGAGAGGAGTGGGAGATTGGGTGGGGTTTGGGAGGATTTACGACGTACTTTCTAGCCAGTCTGGGATGAATATGGTAGACACCCATTCCTGTCCACTATGTGGTACAATCTAGTAATGACTGGAACATAACCTAAGAGGTGTACTTTCTAACGCAAAACAAGAGTTACACATAGGATGTGTACTAAAATGCTGCAAGTTATATTCATTGAATATTAGTACTATTTTATCTGAATAATGTATGCTAATAGTCGGGTAAACTAACATTACTGGTCGACAGAACGAAATAGTGTGCAAGTAAAATACACATACAGTTGCTGTTGTATGTAGTATTATGGAAAGAAGCTCAAACAACAACCCTTCAACACTCTGAGCACGATTCTCTACGCGGGTGGAGAGAGAGAGAGAGAGAGAGAGAGAGAGAGAGAGAGAGAGAGAGAGAGATAGCGAGATGGGAGAATAGAGGGCGATATAGAGAGATATAGAAAAGTTTCATACATTAGACTACATGACTGCATAACAGGGGTGGCGGGCGGGGGGATGAGGGGGTGGGGGACGAGGGGGTGGAGCTGAGGCGGACTAAGATATTGGCCAACATGAGCTCAAAACACTGACTTTTTGCCGTATTGGATTTGCACTGGAAAAAGGGCAAGGTATTTTAATTCGGATTTTCCCCGCCCGGGTGAAGGCTGAAGGAGTCATTTTTCTTGGAGGTGGATAAGATTATCTATGGATAAGATTATCTATGGATTTAAAATGCTTGATCTTTTTTAAAGATTTAGCTAAAAGGGAATTACAGTGAAGAAACACACATGATACTATAGGCTGAAGTTAATGGAAAATAAAGATCTGACCATTACCACTTCTCATCGCATTTCTGCTGAGAGACGGCAGCATTTAATACAAAATAGAAAGTAACTCTTTTTAATTTCATACATTTAATTTATTCAACATTTATGTTTTATATCTTATAAAGATATCTCAAAGGGAAACGATGAAGGAGCGATACAATGATACGTTAATTAACTAGAAATTACAGTGACTTAAACTATAATACATGCAGTGATAGACATATTAGTAGATAGAGACAGACTAGAGATAGAGGCAGACAGCTAGAGATAGAGGACAGAGATAGAGACAGCTAGAGACCTGCTGTGCAGCTACCCCTGTGCTACTAGCAGGGATCAGTCGTGATGGCCACGTTGATGCGCCAGTAATCGACCTAACAGACACACACAAACACACATGGCTCGCACACACACATATACTGGCTGCAATTAGCTGTGTAGAAAGGAGCAATTCGGACGAATTACAAGAAAAGTAACTGAAGAGCAATGGAGTTCACTTATATTTATTCAAAAAATGTATTGCAGGGAGGTCTCACACGTATACGCTGTGCGGGCGTCCGAGAGAGAGAAATGGTAATTTTAGCAAACATAGCTCTGTGTATATCTCGATTGAGAGAGGGAGAGAGAGAGAGAAAGAGAGAAAAAGAGAGAGGGAGAGAGAGGCAAGTACGAAACTCAGAGAGTACGCATGTTTGTCAGGAGGTATGCCGGTATTTGCCCAAAATAAAGCCAGTATTTATCCATGTGCCAAGTACCAAGAAGACAGCTTACAAAGATACCTTTCCTAAAACTGGTGAGCATCTATTGATAACGAGACTACTACTACTACAGTTAGGGGGTGTGGGTGGTAACTAAGTTGACAGTCCCAACTTTACTTGAGTCGTCTGACACTGTGTTCGCAATATAAAGTATGAACAATTGAATTCTTGTTCTGTTCAAACACTTCTTATTTACCTGATCAGTTCCGTCATGAGGTGCTGTTCCACGCCCCTTTCTGTAGTCTCCAGGTTATCCCATGCTCGTTCGATATCCTGTAAAAACAACTGAATTAGGGACCAACTTACAAAAAGTACCCAGGTATGTGTTTACCAAAAGGTCGCCCGTGAGATATTTTAGTGCTTTTTCTTCTTCCAGCTCTGATCCACCGATTACCCAACTGCCAACAATTATGACGTCACACTTACCCTGATTAGTTTCCCGTATGACGTCACACTTACCCTGATTAGTTTCCCGTATGACGTCACACTTACCCTGATTAGTTTCCCGTATGACGTTACACTTACCCTGATTAGTTTCCCGTATGACGTCATACTTACCCTGATTAGTTTCCCGTATGACGTCACACTTACCCTGATTAGTTTCCCATCTGAGGGGAGGAAGGCAGGCCTGTTGCTCAACCTCAACTTGGTCTGCAGTGTATTGTAGTCTGTTATCAGTTTCCCCTTTTCTTCTGTCTTGGGAGGCTTCACGGTCAACCTGAGGGGGTAACTATGGTAACTAGGGTAACTATGGTAACTAGGGTAACCATGGCAACTAGGGTAACCATGGCAACTAGGGTTAGGGGGACGCTCTAGCAGGGGCTAGAACTAAAATAGTAGGGAAGATGAAATCTGGCAAGATCAGAGGGGGGTAAATCGTAAAATGAAGATCTGGTGAATACAAAAGAAATGCTGGTATATTTAATGAGAAAAGGCACAATAAGAATCAATGGTGGAAGAAGGTGTGTATTATATGGAAAGTGCATTTTAATTAAAGGGTTACAATTACCTAGATACACCGTTAGGAAACCTGAGATTACACATATTTGTTGGGTTACATGCAAGTTTAACAGATAGGTAGTCATGCGTTGTTTTGTTCAAAACCCTTTTTTGAGGGAGTGTCGAACAAGTCAAGTCATGCGTTCGATAACGGATAGCAAAGCTAATACAGATTGCTGGTTACGATGTAAACAGCATGCAATAAACCATGTCTTAGGACAAGCTGAAACACACCATACAATCAAGACATACCGATAAGTTCGGAACACTCCCCCTACAATCTAGACATACCGATAAGTTCGGAACACACCCCTACAATCAAGACATACCGATAAGTTCTGAATTCCTCCAGCCTTGCTTTAACCTCATCGATACTAGTGGCCCTGTGTTCCCTCATCTGGTCAATCCAGGGGATCATGTGGTTAATCCACTCAAGCAGCTGAAATGGGGAGAAGTGTTAGAGAGAGAGGGAGCAAATCATGTTACTTGTTAGAGAGGGGAGGAAATCATGTTAGGGAGAGAGAGAGGAAATCATGTTAGAGAGAGAGAGTAGGAAATCATGTTAGAGAGGAAGAACATCATGTTAGAGAGGGGGAAATCATGTTAGAGAGGGGAGGAAATCATGTTAGAGAGAGAGAGAGGAAATCATGTTAGAGAGGGGGAGAAAGATTCTCTTACCCCACCCCCTCTACCTACCCCTGATGCGAGTGACTCGTACTCCTCCATAAGGTGCTCATTCTCCTGATTCACGTGGAGCACTTTGCAGATCCTGTTAGCAGCTTGGGAGGCCTGCTGGTGACTTGCAAAGGCATGGTAGTACGAGGACACGTAGGTCATGATGGCCCGCTCATCCGGTCGCATTGTCGTGGCGATATCTGTAATGTAAAATGTTATATCGAGGTTGATAATTAGACAACAACAATGATTCAAGATCTTCGTGGCCCAAACTCAGGAAGTTGTGCTAATAACACAATTGATCCCTGATGGGGAGATAACCCATGGTAACCATGGTAACCATGGATACTAGACCCCAGACATACCATTTGCGTCCAACATTATTGGGATATCCAGTTCCTTCTCAGCGACCTCAAATGCGTATTGGAGGTTGTAGACGGGGTTATCCTTTCTCAGGTGATTATAATCTATCAAATCAGGACGGTGTCTGAAGGGGAGAGGGGAGGGGTAACAATAGGGCTATGATATGGGTGTTTGATATGGGGTAAGGGGGTTACAACAGGGGGTATCATATTGGGTTAATGGATTTTTAACGGAGTTAACCGGGAACAATTATTGTTTTCAAATCGGCTGGTAAAATACCTGTGAATAAGTGCACAGAAGGCGAGGCCATCTTTGAAACTGGTGTGGAAGTTGGTTACATTCACATTCTTATACGGAGCAGTCTTTTTCTGACACCACAGCAGTAGACCCTCCTTGGCACTCATCTCTGAGGAAGGAGAGAGGGGGGTTAATATAGCATAGGGTTGTTATCATTGAGGGTCTACGATGATCATCCCCCACCCCCTCATGAGAATCAGAACCAATTGTATACAGTCCCAATTCCCAATAAGAAAAAGAAGTCCCAAATCCTATATACACCATTATACGCTAACCCGGACACCCCCTAACCCATTGGGCAACTGTAACCTGTCATCTCCACGAAACCCCGGCCCCACGGATATAGCACACATCCCACATGCCCATAGATCACGCACCCCATGACCCAATGACCCCCATTATATCACGCACCCCAAATGTAGCTCTCTGGGTCGATGTGAGAGAAGAGGAGGGCAAGTTCCTCCTTATTGATCTTTCCATCTCCATCAACATCACAACTATCGAAGGACATTGCCCAAGGTGTCCGCGAGGGTGGTCGCATTCAACTCAATACCAAACCGACTCATGAGATCTCCCATGAGTAACATGAGCTTCAGTTACCCTCAATAAATCCGTTCATATCCGCGTCATAGTGATCGAAAAACTCGCTAAACTCATTCCGCGTCAGTCTCTCTCCGTTCTTGATGCAGTTCATAAAGGTCGAATCAACGTTGAGGAGAAATGCCATATCAGCCATTTTCACCTTTGACCCAACTCTGAGATCTAATATCTCGACTACATTCCGGGTCAACTCCGTCAGTTTGGATCTCGTTATTTGCTGCATATCACAAACCTGCCCGATAATGTCCAACATGAAATCATGTATATCAGCTAGCTTCCATGAGCCCCGCTCGGAAGGGATCATATTTCCGCCATGTCGAGGTAAACTGAGGGCCAGGTGATTGCCGTTTGGGTCCTGAACTTGAACAGCAGATTCTCCTCCACTGGTACAATCTCCGTCAGTTCCCACATTTCCAGTTTATTAGTGGCAGTTCCTGTCAAACTGAACCAGCACCCCCTCCGCCATCATCTCCATCTCATCCCGGGAGAAGTGAATGTCTCCGGTTACCATGAGTAGCTCTGCGAGGAACATCTCAAGCTCCTTTTTAGTGAGATACCCGTTCCGTTGGACATCAGTACCGGCACCACAACAAGAAGAACTTGCTTGGTGGAGAGCTTCGCCTTGGCCCCGGAACTGCGACAGAAAGGATGTGGTGGTGTTACAGGATGCGGCGTATTCCTCGTCTGCCATGACGGTGTTACGTCATCAGTAATGACGTCCATAATGAAGAGGTAGAGGATGCTACTGTTGGTGCTGTGAGAAGATTCAAACGGGGAGTTAATAATTTAGAGTTTAGCAGGAACAAAGAACAAATTATGCTAACGAACACAATGCAAAACAAAAGGTTAAGTTGTAAGCAGAATTCGAAAAACTTGGCAAATGGTAATGAGTCACGTGGGAATTAGAGCGAAAAGAAACGCGGGAGAAATAAGACACTCATGTTGTACACTTAGGGAGAACGGAAGTGGGGCGAGCAGAAAAGGGAAACAAAAGCCACTAAACGCTCCCCCCCATTTCTCTCTCTCTCTCTCTCTCTCTCTCTCTCTCTCTCTCTCTCTCTCTCATACTCTCTCTCTCTCTCTCACTCTCACCTCTCAGTCTCCATCTCTCTCTATCCCTCTAATATTAGCCTGTAAACGTGGGCACGTGATCTAAGGGAGCCATCAATGTACATCGGCCGTACATAATTGCGCTTTGTAGTGGTTTCCTCTTCCACGAGGGAGGAGAGAAGGGCGGAGGGACGAGGAAAAATGGAGTGGGGGATGTGAGAGGGACAGAGAACGAAAAAGCGAGTGAGATAGAGAGAGAACGAAAGTGTCTGTAAGGACTAAGGGAAGATAGAGAGATCTTTGGAAAGTGAACAATGCACAGAGAAAATAATATTCAATGAGGGCCAAAGCAGTCTGAGTCACAAATACAAACCGTAGAAATGTATATGGGATCTCTTTCTCTCTCTATCGCTCTATCTCTATCTCAAGAGAGCAATCGTTTAAACATAACTACTTGTCTGATAATTGAACCCTGTAGGGGGTTTAACAAGCAGATCACTTTACAGATCACTCTCGGCTTTACGAAATACCATCTCGTGTAGGTACTCGATTTCAAATAGGATGTGTGTGAAATGGATCGTTTTTCAAAGATTGTGTGTGTAACGGTTTTTGACCACCACATCTTTCATGTGATTAAAACTGAGCCATCTAGATGCCCCTCTCTCAGAGTGCGAACGAGGGATAGTATACCATGAGGCTGGAAGATAAATTTAGCTCTCTCAGTCCCTTTAATAATAGTTATTCCAGTTACCATCCCGTCTCAGTCTGGGGCAGCATGAAACATCTCTCTGAGAGTCTTTTAGAGAGATGTTTCTCAGTGAGAGAGTGTTTCTTGTTGTCTCATATAAGACCGTCCTCTTCGCACCGGGCCGAAGGCCCGGTGCGGCTACGTGAGGCCGCAGCTGGTCAATGGGGACACTACCAGTCCTAATGCTACACATTTTGTCTCCCGAATCGAGAATACCCATGTCACAGACCAGTATTTCTTATCTATTCACTAATAGATCTGATTTCAGGGTTCAGGTGGAAAACCTCTTCTATCGTCAGTGACGATTCGTCACGGTTTCTGCATGTGGTGTCTTTGAAAAAATAGTCATGCGAAGCGCGGGAGACTCGTATGCGCGTTCTGCGCGGAGATCCCTACTTGTGAGACCCGGCGCCCTCCGCGACACACACCACATACCGGTATAGGGTTTCAAGCTGCAGTGGGTTACCCGGTGGTTGGACCGGACCGGGGTAATGCTTGAATCCAAGCGAAAGTGACGGAACCTAGCCAACCTTAAACAAATTATATTTTTAGTTTCACAACTTACGTTTGCGTTGCTTCTGTTCTTATTAGAACTGAACAGAGATTCATAGCTAGAGAGGAATCCAAAGTGTTTGTTTGGACATTCTAATTAACACTGAAGAAAGGAAGATAAAACATGCTACTGGATAAGTAATCCGCTTGGACATAAATTAAAGATCACTTTCGATTATATTGGCTGGTATTTTTCTTTGTAAACAGGGGAATATATTGTATCCCCCTCGCTCCTCATGAGAATACAGGTCAGAGTGTACCATGTGTATCACTGGTGATATCTCTACATCTCTTTCTCTATCACTACAAACTCTATCACTACATCTCTCTCTCTCTCCTTTTCTGTACTTTCTCCGTATATCAAACACGCCCCCCCCCCCTGGCCCATATTATAATCAAGGGAGGGAGAGAGATACCACTAACGCTGATCAAGGTGTGTGTTTACACAGGGGGGGGGGGGCTCTAAATTAGACAAGATCTGAGCTGCGTGCATTAACGAATCAGGGCGATCCCTGCTTGTGGGTGATGGGCGTGAACCAATGAGAGAGCTTCAATCAGTCACGTGTAGTGTGGGATTGACCAATCATGTGCCACTAATCGACAAAAACAGGTGAAGAGGGACGGTACACTGACATGTATAACCTTAATTGGGCACGAGGGTAGGAGGAAGAGAGAGAGAGAGAGAGAGAGAGAAAGAGAGAGAAAGAGAGAGAGAGAGAGAGAGAGAGAGAGAGAGAGAGAGAGAGAGAGAGAGAGAGAGGGAAGTTAAAGGGCGGGTGTACCAGATGTTTGCGTGTAGTGTTTCATACTAACACGCTTAGTTCCACATACACACCCTAGCGTCAACCAGGTCCCGTGTAACTTGGAGGAAGAGCTAGGACAAGGGGGAGTCAGGGTAGAGACGGCTGGCGATGCATTCCCCCACCCCCTTAGCCCTTGATTACGAAATAACCCCTCCCTTGCCAGCACACGCGAAGGTCTGTAGAGGGATTATTTCGTAACCAAGTCAGCCTCACCCCCTTAGCCTGGGTCCATCCCTAATCTTGCTAGTAATAGACAGTTATTGAGTCTGTCGAGTTTATACTAATATATTGTCCAAATAGGTCAAATCGTTTCAGGTAATTATTGCACACCGTCTTGATATGGTAGTACAATCTGGTTCTAGCTAGACACACGTAGTACAAATTATATTAAACTTGGAGAGAGTAGCTGATAGAAGTTAGAGAGCTTTGAGACTGAAATTTGACCAAGAAACTGCACACCATAGTCCGCCGAACCCTCAGTGTGAGCTACACAACACCATGGTGTATGGTGGTATACATACCATCACGTTTTATAACCCTTCTCAAATGGTCATGGAAGCTTTTACTTTCCAGTTTTACGGCCCGGTGTTACATTACAGCAGATGGCTAGAAGATAGCCGCCGACCAGAAGAGAGAGAAAGAGAGAGAGTGAGAGAGAAAGAGGGAGAGACACTATTTCTTTCTCTCTCACAATGTATCGTTCCCAGCCATCTCAACCCTTCATCTCCACGTGGTTATCTCTACAATGGATGGCAAGTCGCCATTTACATGGTTCAATCATGAGACGGTAACTCAATCGCCGCTCAGTCACGTCATCTGGGTTATCTTACCCCTTCGTCATCCCAGTCACGCACAGGTCACAGTGGTTTATCTATCTATCTCTCTCGCTATAGTCATTCTGTCAAATTGACAGTTTCGATTATAGGAGCAATCCAGATCGCACCCTTGTCCAGCCAGATAGAGGTGTTGGTTTCACCTAGTCTTGGACTAGCTCTCTTGACAGTACTAACAAGACAATCCACAAACCGAGAACGAGTGCTTGAGGAGTGAGAACTGACCCCGTCGACGACAGACACTATGACCGATTTTCAGTCCTTCGGGGCGTGCTCTTATTACCCTTTCTTTTGCATCCCCTGCATGTTTAAATCTTGACACTGTGCGAAGGACAGAGTCTCGCTAGCTTTATACTTTTTTCGGCTTCACGTACTTCCTACACACGTATCCGTGTCGGTCAACTCAGACTGTCTGTCTGATGTGATCGTGATCACTGGTCGGCATCCCGTCCTACTCCCCAGGATGTAGGGATCTAGAACCAGCCCAAATCCCTTCCATAGTTCTGCCCCTCTTCCCGATCTCAAACTGAAATCTTACACTTTTCAAAATCCCTTTATATCTGAAGTGTTGACAATATGGTGGTACTGAGCACCTGCGTCTCCTTCGGGTCTTTCATATAAATATTATAATAACACGGTGCCGACAGTAGCTGGCTGCTTAGTGGCTATACCGTAATCCTACCAAACCAAACCAAACCAGAGAGAGAGAGAGAGAGAGAGAGAGAGAGAGAGAGAGAGAGAATAAGAGAGCGAGAGAGAGCGAGAGAGAGCGAGAGAGAGAGAGAGAGAGAGAGAATAAGAGGAGGATTGAGAGAGATAGAATGATAGGGTGTACCATGCCAGAAATGTACTCTCCCTGTGTCATTTGTGCAGGAAATACCAGATTTATCTCTCACTTTGCAGCGCTCTATTTCCCTCTCTCTCTCCTCTTTTCTATACCTATCTCTCGCTCTCTTCCTCTCCCTATTCTCCGGTACTATTACAGACAGCAATATGAAATAGAGACAGACAAGCAGTTGTTCCTTCACAGACAGACAGACAAACAGAACGATAACAGACAAACAGACAAACCAAAATCCAAATAATCATACAAACAGATCTACAAACAAACAAACAGATCTGATAATAACTCACCCTCAGCGCCAATTCCAATCAGGTTGACTCCCTGGCCAGACACAAAATCCAGAGCTTTCCTGACATTGTTAACCTTGTGAATTCTCATCCTGCCCGTCTCTAACCTGGCGATCTCGCCCCCAGAAATCACCTAGCAAACACAATCTGGTTAGGGATGTGGGAACCTAAGTTTGTATCAACTGGTAAACTGGGTTGCTAGTTTCTAGCTATCTCTTTGTCTGTCTGTTTTCAACATTAATATTACCCTGTCACTCTGACAGTCAATATAAATCCAACTATCGGTTTGTCTGTCTGTCTAAATTCTCTGTTAACTCTATATGGTGACGTGTAAATGGATTGTCTACGCAATATTATTACTGCATAAATTATCCAGGATTTCCAACCGCACATGAGAGATCGATATATAGCTCTCCTCCTTCTCTCCTTATTTATGGAGCCCCTGTCTCTTTTTCCAAATTGGAAGATCACTTCATTATAATACACCCCCTTCTGTAGAACTCATTTCAGAATCTGTTTTCTCAGTGAATATCTCACACCTACTATAACAGCTGTTAGGAACCACTCTTTACAAGCCAAATCCCTAGCTAAAGATTCTCCTATACACCATAATTGCCAATTAATTAAAACCTTACCTAAAAGATAATATCTAGTAACCATCTTGAAGATATCCTTAATTAAACTTATTAACCAGGAACCGACCGAAACAAGTAAACAACCAATCAGAACTCGTTATTTAGGTCACGTGACTGGTTATCAGCCAATCAGGGACCAGTATTTCCTGATTTGATCGGTTCCTGTTATTAACTCACCTCCAAGAGTTTCACCAAGTTTACACCACATCGGAAATCCTGAGTTACACTATCAATGTGAATCCCGACCTTCCTCAAATGTGAGTTACACCACGCTGTAAACGTCTGAGGGGAGGGGAGGGTGTTACATCTAGGGAGTTTGAGGGAGGAAGTGGTGTTACATAGGGGGTTTGAGGGTGTTTGAAGGGGGAGGAAAGGGGGAGTTAGAGGGGAGGAAAGGGTGTTAAACAGGGAGATTTTGTATTTGCAGAAATCTTGAAGTGCTGTAGCTCTAAATATGCTGATGATCCAGCACTGAGAAGTGAACTATACTAAGAGTCGTCCGGCTGTTTATCAGTATGGTTATATAGCCCGGTTACAGTCGGACCCCGTTACTGGGCCTCGATTTACTGGGCCCCGATTAAGCAGAATATAGCCCGGTTATAACCCAAGAATCCAGTTCAGTGGTTTAGCCCCCAGCAATAAATTGAATAATGAATATTTTATGCAAATCTGGGCGAAATAGACAGATGAAGAAAGAGTAATAGGACGAGAGGAGGGATGTTATAATAATAACGTGTTTCTCAATCCTGGACACCAAATATTCTTTTGTCCTCTCTTTATTCAGTCATTTTCCTCTCTATCACCCTATTATTATTACTACAGCCCATGTTACTAGGCCCCACTAACATTCCAAGCATATATTTGACGGCTTCCAAATGAATATATGTGCCCCCCCCCCCCCCCCCCCGGTGTGTAAGGGACAGCTTCCCCTTCTCCCCTCTCTCTCTCTCTCTAACTCAGCCCCCTCTCTCTCTCTCTCGACTCTCCCTCTCTATTTCTCTCCCTTTATCGAGTGTATATTAGGAGAGATGAGTGAATCTTACATCCTCTGATGGCAAGCAAGCTTTCCATAAACTGAGATAGGGAGAGAGAGAGAGAGGGAGGGGGAGAGACAGGGGAGAGAGAGAGAGAGAGAGCAAGAAAAAGAGAGCAAGAAAGAGAGATATAGAGAGAGGTACGTCTACTGGATGTACACACATCTGATGACATGTATTTGCTAATTGAAGCGATGAAAAGGAGCTTCTCTCCAGGGAATAGACCTCTGAAAGTAGAACTCTGAAATGTCCCTAAACTAACAACAGCCGCTGTTATTGACTCTTGTTGTCCTAATATGACTGATACTGAGAGTGGTTATCATTGTTAGTCGGTGTCTCTGTCTGTGTCTGTGTCTGTCTCTGTTTGTGTCTGTCTCTGCGTCTGTTTCTGTCTCTGTCTGTCAAAATTAAAGGTTTTTTATAGAAAAGTGAGATGGCTAATTATTTCAGCAGTAGTGTGGCGCTGATTAGCAGTCCCCTCCCCTGATATATGGTTAGCGGCTAGAGCTTCCTAAAAAAGGAGCTTGTTTTGTTCAAAAGAGAGGATCGAACAAGGCAAAGTAGAGCGCTATTAGCAGCTAGAGCTGCCTATTAGAGCGGGGGGGGGGGTCTCTTTACTAACAACAACCAACATGAGACCCCCCCCCCAGTAGAGCGCTATTAGCAGCGCCTATTAGAGCGCTATTAGCAGCCGGCCCTGCACCTTTAACTCCATCTTCTCCCATTTGCTGTCGAGGTGGGGAGTGGTGACACCTCTTAGTAGGTCTGAGGCGACCTTGATAGAAACAGCCGTCATTTCGAGAAATCACTATATATACCGAGCTGGAGAAGAAATCGTAATGTAGTAAGGATGAGATATGTTTCAAGATGACTAGATGGGAGTTTGATACAATTTAAAAGCAAAAAGGAGTCCACAAGATAGTAGTATAACTTGCCTAGCTAGACTGTGTTAGAACATAACAAAGTATAACTAAGCTATGCACTATAATGTTCTAGCTGATGGTATACAAACGAGAGCATATAGGAGCTTCTGGAGAGACGTGGTGTAGAGGATAGTGAGAGACCAATATAGACAGACACAGAGAGAGAGAGAGAGAGAGAGAGACAGACAGACAGACACAGAGAGTGAGAGAGAGCAAGGACAGTGAGGATAAAGAGATGGATACATGGAAAAGAGATTATAGAGACGCCTCGAAAAATACACTTTTTTATCTCCCACAGTCCCCAAATTCTTACTTACAAAATGTTGCTGTCTGTCCCACTGGTTGTACTTACAAAATGTTGCTGTCTGTCCCACCGTTTGTACTTACAAAATGTTGCTGTCTGTCCCACTGTTTGTACTTACAAAATGTTGCTGTCTGTCCCACTGTTTGTACTTACAAAATGTTGCTGTCTGTCCCACTGTTTGTACTTACAAAATGTTGCTGTCTGTCCCACTGTTTGTACTTACAAAATGTTGCTGTCTGTCCCACTGTTTGTACTTACAAAATGTTGCTGTCTGTCCCACTGTACTTACAAAATGTTGCTGTCTGTCCCACTATTTGTACTTACAAAATGTTGCTGTCTGTCCCACTGTTTGTCTAGGAAACCCATGCCAACAAGAAATTGTAGCAACAAAAGTAGTACGAAGCTTCAAAGAGTGTTCTATATTTACCTGTGCAGGTCTCTGCTATACAATCTAAGTAAGTTTATTCTCTCTGTTATTACTCTATTATACTTCTCTCTCTCTCTCTCTCTCTCTCTCTCTCTCTCTCTCTCTCTCTCTCTCTCTCTGCTAGACTTACTCTCTCTGTCTCTGTCTCTCTAAGTAGGTCTTGCGGCCAATACGAGTAAGTTCTGCTCAGAGGAATAGAGAACTCTATTTTTCTAACTTATCCTCGATCTATCTCTGTCCAATTTCTTTGTCTTCCCTCTACTTCTTAATTTCTTTATTTGTAGCTCCTAGAACTTTTGTCCCTGGAGAAACTAAGAGGACATTGGGAGGAGTTGGGAGCTATTATCTTTTAAGTTTTAAGACTTCTGATAATAAGCAACAAACCTAGCACATTGTCTTCTTTAGAAACGGGAAATTATTGGCTAATTAGGGCTCACAATATATTCATGGGAGGAGGCTTGGATAGGTCACGTTGTGTCCTACAAAGAAGGGTGTCTAGGTAGAACACCACACAAACGATAGGAGCTCACACTTGGTAAGCGGGCTATTATAATGCAAATGTGCCCCCTCTACTCTCAAATCCAGGGGAGGAGATCACCATAATTTATGGAAAGCCTCTTCGAACAGGAGAGTAGTAGTGACAGAGCTAAGGGGCGCCGTGCTAAGGAGAGAACTCAGCAAGTGGTTAGTGGGATAGATAGAATGGGGGGGATGGTGTTGAGAAAAGCAACGAATGATGTGTAGCAGTGGGAGGGAAAGGTGGGAGAGCAGAGTGGGTATGTACTTTAGAGAGAGAGAGAGGGGGAGAGAGAGAGAGAGATAGAAGGAGAATGAGAGAGAAAGAGAGAGAATGAGAGAGGGATAGAGAGAGAGAGAGAGAGAGAGAGAGAGAGAGAGGGAGAGAGAGAGAGAGAGAGAGAGAGAGAGAGAGAGAGAGAGGGGGAAGTGAGACTGAGAGAGAAAGAGAGAGAGAGAGAGAGAGAGAGAGAGAGAGAGAGAGAGAGAGAGAGAGAGAGAGAGAGAGAGCAGAGTGGGTGTGTACTTTAGAGAGAGAGGGAGAGAGAGAAAGAGAGAGGGAGAGCAGAGTGGGTGTGTACTTTAGAGAGAGAGGGAGGGGGAGAGGGAGGGAGAGAGAGAGGGAGAGAGAGGGAGAGAGAGGGAGAAAGAGAAAGAGAGAGAGAGAGAGAGAGAGAGAGAGAGAGAGAGAGAGAGAGAGAGAAAGAGAGAAAGAGAGGGGAGAGAGGGAGGGAGAGTGAGAGAGTGAGAGAGCTGAGAGAGGAAAATAGATAGGTATAGAGAGGTCACAGACTAACCTGAAGGTGAATGGACTGCAGACAGAATACAGAAAGACATGAGTCGAAGAAGTGGAAGAGGGTGGGTAAGACCCTTTTTATGGGTAAACGCGGTATGGATTTGATCCATGCACACTTCATCTATTGTTTTTTAATTGCACGCCATCTACTATTTACAGCTAACATGTTATACAATTAATCCAAGTTCAATATCAGGGTGAAAGGACAATGACCTGCACCACCTAGTACAGTAGCGGGTTGTGGAGATAAAACAAAGAGGGACCGCCCCCGGCCCCTTCTCGTTCACGCTGTGAAAGTCATCCGCAGAACACGGTCAATGAACTTGACATAGACACAAAAAACACACCTGGTATGATTCTGCTCTGATTCTCATTACTTTGATTTTAATTGTAGTTTTCAATATTCATGTTCTTTCATCCCCCCTCATGTTGGTTAGTCCTGCTTGGCTGACAGTTCCGTCTAAATCACCACACTTACAACAGCTGTTTGGATTACTACATCATGTGCACATGAACACAACACGAACACAATGTGATGTGGTAGGTTGTCCCAGAGGTTCCGGAACAACCTACTACTGTAGTCGGATCCCGATTTACCGGGATGCTCGGGAGAAAGAGTTACGGTAATTGATAAATCAAGTTACCTTTTCCTGCTGTCTCTGCCATGCGGTGTCTAGCAGGCCCGCCTTGTCATTCTCTTCTTCGTTCTGTGAGTCCACGTCGCGGTCACTCATCGCTACAAACTGGTGTGACAGGAGGGGGAGGGGGTCAGTACTGTAACACTGGGGGTCAGCACTGTAACACTGGGGGGGGGGGCAGCTAGCACTGTAATACTTGGAGGTAAAGTGTAAGCGAAACTAAAACGAACCCCCTGCACGGCTCAAATTGAACGTTTTTGGTCATAACTCCGTCAATTCTTGACCAAATCGCATAGATTTGAGCTCGTTGGAAAGCCCTGAATGTCCTCTTGCCAATAAATCCAAGTTCGTGCTATTTGGTCAAGAATTGACCGAGTTATGACCCAAAATCACCCAATGTACTTTTTCAGCACTGTTTGGCACGTTTTGGGTCATAACTACGTCAATTCTTAACCAAATTACACAAACTTGGATTCATTGGCAAGAGGACATTCAGGGCTTTCCAACGAGCCCAAATTTATGCGATTTGGTCAAGAATTGACGGAGTTATGACCAAAAACGTTCAATTTGAGCCGCGCAGGGGGTTTGTTTTAGTTTCGCTTACACTTTAGTCATAGAGTGACAATCAGTACTGTAACTCGGGGTGGGGTTGTCATTTGTTGACAGTCAGCCCCCTTCTCGAGCGCAACGGCGCCATATGCAGAAGACGGAGGTAATGGTCATAAAAAGTGATGGCCGTACATCTCAATAAATAACAAACAAATTTATAATAGGGTTTGAACAAAACAACCCCCCTCCGTGGACTGACATGTCCATAAAGTTTTGGTTTCAAGATTTTTAAAAACCACTAGGGGCATCAGGCATATTCACTTAGTCGAAAGAAACTTGGACACAGGGTGAATGTGAATCAAATTCTTCATAAGCCCCTAAAGTCCATTTTTTTCAACTGTTCACCCAAAAACTGAAATTTAGAATTTTTGTCGCGCGCAAAACAATTCCGCGCACGACTTTGGGGGTGAACAGTTGAAAAAAATGGAGTCTAGTGGAACGGTTTGTGTGCAAAAAACCGAAAACAAAAAAATGAAATAATTGACCAAGTTAAATTCAGTTTCGTCCAAAGGAAGATCAGTGATCACTCGGGGCTCTCCTGTAAATACTGACTGGAACTCGGCCAGGTCTTTTGCTGAGTTTACCTTACCTCACTTGGTAAAGTATTTTACAGTCTGGTTGCTCTAGAGGCAAAGGAGTTTTGAAACTTCGATCTTCTTGACAACAGACGATTGGGTGCAGTTGGTGGGGCTTTGTAACTTTGGGTCATGTTGGCACCTCCGCTCGTTTTCCAAAACGATTACAAGATTACAAGATTACAAGATTACAAATAAGTTTTAGTATACATAACAAATGAATACAACGCACTCAGCAGAGCTTCCGCGTGATAAAATGATATTCCCTATATGAGTGAACTACTTCCCCTCAGTGAGCAGGGCAACAAGGGAGTTATCTCTAGGGCTCGAGTATCCTCTGACAGGTGGAAAGTCTGGTATGGTAGCAAGGAAGTCTCCAAGTGTGACTTTTAGGTTCTCGATTGATGTTGCCAGCCGTACTTCCTCGGGCATCCTGTTAAAGAGTTGAACCGCTCTAACTCCGAATGATGCATCCCGTAGCGTCTGCACTGATTTCTGTGCCGATGTGATGATCCGAGGGACAACTGCTTTCGGACCGTGTCGATGGTGGACGTAGAAGGATATGTTCGTGCTATTAGGTGCTAGCCCCTTGTATATCTTCCACATATGTATGATCATGTATCTTTCCCGTCTTCTCTGCAAAGAAAGTATCCTGAGGTGGGCTAATCGTTCCCAGTAATTCATGCCTTCACAGTCTGTGATTCTCCGTGTGAAGAAACGTTGGATTCCCTCGATCTTTGCAATCTCGCCAGTTTGGCATGGCGACCATAGTGGCGAGCAGTATTCTAGCTTCGGCCGAATGAGCGATTTCAGTAAGGTAACCATGGTTGCTGTAGATCTGTCTCTGAACACTCCTAGGACCCATCCAGCTAATCTTTTGGTTTCTCTGGTGATGATACCGATGTGTGTTGTCCACGATGCGTCATTGGTCATGTGGATACCCAGGTCTTTCACACAGTGTGCAGGGCTAATGTCCTCACCATTTGTATTGTAGTATCGATAGTTTTCCACATTGAAGGGAAGAACTCGTAGAAGCTTTGTTTTGTTCAGGGTGTAGTTGAGAATTTCGAACTTGTCCTCATGTAGAAGCATGTTGTTCTTCTTTGACCAATCGGCGATTCTGTCGAGGTCTCCCTGAAGTGATTTCATGTCCTCTGCTTGTTCGATCGATTGCCTGCTCTTCGTGTCGTCTGCAAACGTTAGTGTACCACCCAGCGTGCAAGCGGCCAAATCACTAACATAGATAATAAACAGAAGTGGACCCAGCACTGAGCCCTGGATCACACTACTGATGACATATTCTGGTCTGGAGCAGTAGCCCTCCGTCACTACCGTCTGTGCTCTACCTGTAAGGAAGGCCTCGATCCAGTTCAACAGTTTTCCTCGTATGCCGTATCTTTGCAGCTTGCCCAGTAGGATTCGAATATCGACTTTATCGAATGCTTTAGCAAAATCGATATAGGCCACATCTACTTCGTGGCCATTGTTCAGATCCTCTAGGATTGCATCGTAATGGTTGAGTAGTTGCGTCAGACAGCTTCTACCCGACCGGAATCCATGCTGCTCCTCGTTTATGATCCCTGCCTTTTCCACAAAGTCCGCTAGTTGACTTCTTACCACTCGTTCGAAGGTTTTAGTGACGTGGCTCGTCAGTGCCACTGGGCGGTAGTTCTCTGGCAGACTCTTATTGCCCTTCTTGAAAATGGGTGCAATTTGTTGTTTCTTCAGTTCGGCGGGAATGAACCCGCGGTGAAAGGATTGGTTCCACAATATCCATAGTGGATAGCAAAGTTTATCCCTGGCCTCGTGGAGAATCAGTGATGGAATATCGCCTTTGGGTGCTGCGGAATGTGGGTTTAGCTCCTTCAAGGCCCCTTCGATGATTGCAGGGGAGAGTTCAATATCTGTCAACTCGGCTTTCCTCTCTTCGATATCCATTAGGGCGTTTTCTACGTTGACTAGGGAGGGGTCACTGAAAACTTTAACATACTGGTCCTGGAGTATTTCAGCTTTCCTCCGTGGATCATCCGTCAGCTCTCCACTCTGTGACAGTAATGGTCCAACTGTCGACTGTACTTTTCTTTTCCTCTTCGCAAAAGAGTAAAAAGCTTTGGGATTCTTCTTGATCTGTGCCACTGCTTTGTCTTCCTCAGCATTTATACTTCGGGTAATGTGTTCCTTGATATTGGTGATGATCTCAGCTGCAAGGGCTTCTAGTTTAGCAACTCTGGTCTGGCCGGCCCCCTTCTTCTGTAGCTTCTTTATTCGTCTGTCGATCCTCCTCCTCTTTGATTTCAACTTGGTTAGTGCATTGTCCTTAACAAGATGGGAGTAGTCCTGGATTTTCTTCAGTGGGGCACTGGAGCATGTGACCTGAAGGACAGTGAGGGTTAGTAGGTTTGTGAATGCTGTGAGCCTATCAATGTTTTCAAGTGATTCACACAATTCCCAAAGAACATCCCAATCAATATCACTAAGCAAGTCCCTCAGTTTATTCATATCCGATTTGTGATAACACACTCCTTCGAATGACCAACGATCTAGTTTTTTCTTCTTAAAGTGTGGAGTGCATGTCATGTTATACCCTAGTACACCGGCTACTGTTTTGTGATCTGACATACTAATGGTTGCTTCAACCTCAGTTTTGATAAAGTAGTCCGGTCTATTAGTCAAAATTACATCAAGCAAACTGGACTCTCTTGTTGCATCGTCGACAACTTGACATAGGAAATTTTGTTGTGTAAAGTTCTCTGTTGCTGCTGATATTCTGTCTTCTCTGTCTCCCCCCAGGGTTAAAAGATCCCAATTGTGGTGTGGTAGGTTTAGGTCCCCCATGATGTAGAGATCAGGGACAGTTCTTTCGTGGGAGTGCTTGTTTATAAAGGCCTGTAGTGTCTCAAGCAGGTCTTGGTAATCACTGGTGCGGTAGATTGAGGCAACTATGGTGTGACACCTAGCAATGTACACAGCAACCATGTTGTTGAAGTTGTCTCCCCAAGAAGTTTTATCAGTGACTATCAGCGAGCCATGAACGAACAGAGCACAGCCTCCCCCGGTACTGCCTACTGGTCTCCCTATCTGCTCGCCACAGACTGTATCCCGGTATCTTTACTTGTGCGTCCTCCACTCTTCCATCCCACCAAGTCTCAGTTAGGCCCACTGCCATTACAGGTAGATCAGAGCTGGTGATTTGGTCCGCAAGGTATCTCATTTTCCACTTTGTTTTGCTAGTGGCGGCAGGGTTGAGACTCCTGCCGTTAATAAGGAGAAGCTTTGATCCGCATACTTCTCCTTTGGTGCCTTTGTTTAGCGTGCACCCTGTGTCAATTGCGTGCCGGGTGGAATGTTCCACGATATGTTCGAGACTGGCCTGTGTTTGTGTATCTCGGACGCCACAAGCCCTGGGAGAGAGATTGTTAGCCTCTCTAGGAGGCGCTCGAAAAAATCCTCCTCTTTACTCTTGTTTGTGTCCTCCCTGGATGGTTCCCTGGACCTATTCCTGTCAGCACTGGAAATGTTGCTGGCGTTCCTGGTTCTGGAACTAGATCGTGATCGAGTCCGGTTTTTAGGCTGGTACTGGCCGGAAGTGTTGCGGTTCCGTTGCCCGGCTATCTTCCATCCTTCGTCGTTGGATCTTCTGGTATTCTTTAGGTGTTGGTGTTGGCAGTCTTCCTTCAAGCACTCATGGCGAGTTTCCGATGAACGGCACAATGGTACATGGTAGAATCTGCACTCTGCCCCTCGATTACAACCCCCGCGTCTCATGGTCCCATAGTTACTGTATTTTCTACAGATTTCCGGGTGTTTTTTCGGGCATTCTGCCCCCTTCCACTTCTTGGTGCCGTCTCTCCCATGCCGACATTTCCTCCTGAGATAGAAAGAACATACCTCTGTAGGTTTGATTGCCTCCTTCTTCTCCTCCGGCTCGTCTTCTTTGTCAGTGGTGGTTGCTGCTTGAGTAGATGGGAAACTGAATTTTCTCTCGCTGGCGCCGCTCTGAGGCGGTTCATCTACATCATCCGTGCCTGAAAGAGTCTCCAGACTAAACTTCTTGGTGCATCCGTCGCACACCCACACAAAGCCGGGGACGTTCAATGCAGGATGACTCATCACCTGTTCACAGTCATGGGATCCTCCTCCACAGCTGGCACAGGTAAACTTGGCTTTAGCTCCTCTCTCTAGGGTATATGACCCTTTACACGCACTGCAGTCTTGTTGAAACAGACCTTCTATGGCCATGATTATCCAATCTATGAAGCTGGTTCGGGTCCTGTACGTTTTCTGCCCGGAGTCGTTAAGGGGTTTCCCCCCGAGAAACTCTGCCACAGCATGAAGGGCATCGTCGTTGATTTTGGCCAGATTTTTCAGGTTAGTATCGTGTTTGACCTTGACGCTGTAGGCCTTTAGCACGCGTTTAACATCGTTGCTGGCGTCCTCATGGTTTCTCAGCTTCTCCATAACAGCCTCATTCCGCTTGTTCTCCTCCTCCTTGCACTGCTTAGTCGTGTTCATCGTCAGCGTTCCGAGGGGGGTCATTGAGTCATGCTTCCTGAAACTCAAATTAATTTGTTTAAAGTAGTGTTGAAAAGTTTGTAGTGTAGTGTTGAAAAGTTTGCTTTGGTAGAAACGGGTTCCAATGTTGATTTGTGATTTTCCGTTAGCCATTTCCCAAGCCATGATGATGGTATATCTTTCTTGGCGACGTTGGAATCCCTAGTTTATTCAGGCGATCCCCAGGAGGAGCATCTGTTAGAACTCAGGGGTTGTTGGGGTGGGACCACTCACAGCGGTAGTAGAGGCAATAACTACACTCACCTCCTCTGATTTCTGTAAAACTTCTCCCATGCTAAAGCCTAAAGGGTGGTAATGGAGGTTCAAATACCGCTGAGTTTAAGTCTGGAAAATGTTCGGTTCGCCAATTATCGATAATTGAAAAACGCCAAAATGGCCTAAACCGGGTAGACTGAATTTTGGTCACGTGACATGGATCCAAAATCACTTTTTTGCCATTTACGCTCTTTTCGTACCGAATTCGGGCGAATTTATGCTTCCGTCCGATTTTGGTGCATATTGTCATCCTAGCGGACATCTCCACGAAGTCTGGAGTCACAACTCTAAAATTTCAAATCCGAACTTAGCGCGATTTAGGCCATTTAGGCGTTTTTCAGTTAGCGATAATTGACGAACCGAACATTTCCAGACTTAAAGTTTAAACTCAGCGGTATTTGAACCTCCAATACCACCTCTTAGCATGGGAGAAGTTTCACAGAAATCAGAGGGGGGTGAGTGTAGTTATTGCCTCTACTACGGGGTTCAGACGCCTTCCAACGCCTTCTCTGTAAAATTTTTTTTAAAATGTCGCATTTTGAACAAACAAAATATATCACAATGGGGAAATATCGCGCGCTTGAATCAAGTTAGCTATGCGTCGCAATTAAATGTAACGCGCGAATTAAAAACATTATGTCCGGACACAATTCGACGAAAAAGAAAAAAAGTTCGACTCCGGGGGAAAACGTTAAAATCTGGGTGCCTTTCATTGCTAACAATTCGTAGTTTTAGCGCGCGCGACGGGTTAGGGCTATCCATAAGGGTCTGGTTATGGTTTGATTTAGAGTTATCGGTTAGGGCTATCGATTCTCGGCCAGCGTTAAAATCTGGGTGTTTTGGGAGTGCTGACAAACGGTTTTTTAGGGTTAGGGCTAAAGTGGGGTTTGGGTTGGGGTTAGGCCTTGACATTCCCTACCAGATAAACTTTGAATCAGCCAAAACGGTTGAGTGGTTTAGCGGTTAGAGCCATTTTAGTGAATCAACTTTTTTGGCAGCGCGCACCTGTAAACAGGCCTCCAAACACCCAGATCGTAACGGCGCCCTCGATTCTCTAACAGATACCGTTTAGTTTACTCAAATTGGCCATGTGGTTGCGTGGCTATAGCCGTTTGAAAAAAGTCGGTCTAAGTGTACTCTTTTGGTAGCGTGCACCTGTAAACAGGCTGCAAGACACCCATATTATAATCGCGCCCGACTCCGGGTCGATAAAGATTTTTCATCATCATAAAGATTTTTCATCATCTTTTATTTTTATTTTTACAGGCCTCTGAATGCGCTCGGAATCACAGTTTCAGCCAATCTTGGAGCTTCAGTGGAGCTGTTCTGTACTGTGATTGCAATCACAGTGCAGAACAGCTCCAAACTCCAAGCTCCAGGCGTGCATCTGGGCCTAAAATTTACAGTTTAGGCCAAAAAGTGTGCCTTGGACACATTGACACATACAGCGTGTGGTTAGGGTTATTTTAAGGGTTATCAGTTTTTCATGAAACTTTTTCACGTGCTGCTGGACAGAAATAAAACGTTTAGATATCTTGGTTATTTGGTGGATCTTAACCTTAAGTCTTAACCATAAATTCACCTTAAGTTCCATATCCTAAATATAAAATGCAAGAGAACCAGGCCGTAGGCTGCGGACTTTCAACGGCCTGTTGATAAATGATGAAGCGCCAAGAAGTTGAAAATGTTATAAGAATTAAAAGAGGGATTATTGTATGATAAGAATAAGATAAGATCTCAAAAGAGAAATAGCAGCACATACCAGCTGCACACTTTGGTGCATCACTTGACCATGATCCATCCTCTAGACAAGTTAGAGCTACACTTCTCACAGGGATATCAGTGGTAGCACTATCACATTCGATGGTAACAGATCTCCCTGATAGTGCAGCCCAGCTTTCTTGTGTTGATCCCTCAACAGTCAGGGTAGGACACTCAGGTGCTGAATAGAAAGAGTAAGGTGTGAGTTCCATGGAATATAATAACAGACCCAGCTCCTGATTATTGACTGGTAATCTCTGTGTTGGTCCTTTTTTGTAGTTAGGATGCAGTTAAAACAAACACTAACTCATATATGACCCCAGCCTTGTTCAGTACTAATAACGTGGTTTGGATTACATTTAAATCAATGTTACCTGCTCTATAGAGTTTAGATTGAAGGCCGTAATTAGGAGAGAAAGAGATCTTTCCTACAACATTACCACCCAACTTTGTGTCACAGCTGCTCTTTTGATTTGCGAACAGGAGCTTTAGAACCTCAACGTTGTTACATGTGAGGAAGAGGGTGGTCTCTGTTTTGGTGATGGTCCATGTCTTTTCCATTTCCTCCGGTGGCTGTATGTTGAGCTTATAAAAGCCGTTGGTACAGTGGATAATCTTATAATCAGCTGGGGTTCGGGAGTACATCATTTGGATATAACCGATAGAGGAGCCGGCGTTATTGTAAAACGACACGAAAAAACTGCCTTCAGTATTCGTCGTTATCTGGAGAGGTGTTGCCTCCAGGTCCCAGGGTATTTTCACGTCCCGCTCAATAGCTGTCCAGTCTAAAACGAAATAAATTTACCAATCAGATCATGGTATGAATACACGAGTAGCACACTTTCTATGATATGCATAAAATATTAACAAAATCGGAGACTAACCTGTTACTGCAAGAACAAAATTTCCTGTCTTACACAGTGCAGCTGCGAAGAGAAGGAAACGTATCATTTCCATACACATATATCACTAAATAAATGATACTAATTATATTTAGACTGTTTACAGCGGTTAATTAATCTCTGCTAACTAGCGATACGATTTCGTAGAAGTCACTCAGCACTCTTTCAAGAGTAGTGCTGTCTACATCTCTCAATCGTATTATTTCCCATGCATAGAATCTATAAATTCACTCTCGAATGTTTATTTTGACAAATAGACACGTTTATCAAAATGTATTTAAAAGAAACCTAAAATTTTACTTTTTCGATTTTTTGTCGTGTAGAAAAATATAGATACAAAAAGTGCTATGCAGAGTACAGCGGCACTCATTGTCAGCACGAGCTATGAGTGTGCAGTGTGCACTGTGCATAGGGCTAGGCTGAGCGCTGGAAAGCGCTCTGAATCTGCTATTTTATTAGATTACTTTTCTACAAAAAATGCTTACAATCCCAGAAAAATATAAAAGTGGAAGAAAATTTCTAGGTTTCTTGTCAACCTTTACTGTAAATAATCAAGTCATTTGACTCGATTGTTAAATCAGCCATAACAGACAAAGGTAAATTGTTAGAACTGGAATCAGTTATAGTCCGAGACACAAGTTGAATAGCCCAGACAAAGAACTGACCTCTCTGCCGTGGTGTTGAATAGGGAAAGAGCGTGATCTGGACTTGTGGAAGAGGCGGCCATTAAGACTGGGTACAATGCAATCCCAATAACTCTCTCTGCCAACAAGTTCAACTGCTGCATCCCTCAGCTCAGTGTTAATGGGCCGTTAGAAAGAATCGGGTGATATAGTGGTTATCTCCACTATATTTTGTATGTATCTCTCCTCTCTATTCATCTTGAATCATATAGCTTGCCAAGAAGAAGAATTGCCAAGAGTTGCCAAGTAACAATAACATGTTTCCCCGTATTCTGTTATCTAAGACAGACAGGGCTCAAGCAAAGCGTTAGCGAGAGAGAGGGAGAGAGAGCAAGAGAGAGAGGGAGAGGGCAAGATAGAGAGCGAGGGGGAGGCGGGAGCCATAACTCAACGTGATAGTTTCCATCTATAACCCATTATCTATAGAGATGTAGATTGTTGTCCAGAAAAGAATCATGTCTCTGACCCTATACTAGATATAGGCCTCCCTCTCTTTCTCTTTCTATCACTCTATCACTCTCTCCCCCACTCTTTCTCTCTCTCTTTCTCTCTCTCTCCCTCTCTATCTCTCTATCTATCTATATATCTCTCTCTATCTCCACCTCTCTCCCTTTCCACCTCTATCTCTCTCTCTCTCTAATCCTACCAGGCTCATTTCCAAATCACTTCTTTAGTTATGATAACACATACAAATGAGTCGTCCTCGTCTGGCGATGAAGAAATGTCAACATCGGATGGAGGAAACAGTGAAACGGAAACTAATGTCTTGCCACCCATGCCCGCGATGGAGGTAACACAGATTGAATTCGAGGCGTACCCACCGGCCGATGAAGATTGGGATGGAGTGAGGGCACTTCTTGATGGGCTGGTGAAGGGATTAACTCTGGATGTGGGGAACTTTAGTCAGACACTCATTGATAACTATAAGGTTAGTATTGTATCCCATATCCCCCCGTACCTCCTGTTGGTACTGATACATTGATAACTATAAGGTTAGTGGGAAGTGATTTTGATACCTCCTGCTGGTACTGATACACACTCATTGTACAATAGTTGAATGGGGAAATCTCACACATACTTGGGTAGATTAATTGATTATTCTGAATGTTGAGATCTGAGCAAGAATTAGTTTTGTAATATCTCGATGGGCTGAGTCAGATAACAAGTTTAAACAAACGTCAGACCGTCTGACGTTTGTTTAAACTTATTATCTCTCATAACTCTCTCTCTCTCTCTCTGAGCTAACTGCTGAGTTGATAAACTACCCAATTTGTATTCCCAGGTTGGCACCGTTATCAAAGGAGCTGATATCGAGGAAGGTGAAGATGACCCTGTATTCGCTGTCGCCTCTATCCTCCCTCTCTCCCTTTTCCCTGACTCTGCCAAACTAAAACAGTTGACCACCTCCCTACTCTCTAAATGTGACGCTGACACAACCAGTGATGTTGACAAGATTCTCTCCTGCCCAGACACTGCATTCCTACTGAATGCCAAGTTCAATAACCTCCCTCTCCAGATAACAGCCCAGCTGTACAAGGCCCTTAAAATGGAATTAATCACAGAACGGAGGGAGAACACTTCTTATAACGTGAGGAACCTTGTCATGCTCGCTAAATCGTTTCAAGAACCGGAACAGGGCCGTAAGGTGAAACGCTCCAAGCATGCCACCCCCTCGGTCCAATATGAAGGAGCTGATTTGTCGATGTTATCGGAAATTGCCACACACTCATTCTCTTGGAAGGTAACGGATGAAACACTTGCCCCTATGGACACTACAAAGAGAGCAGAGGAGGTTTCCCAGGGTTATAGGACTGTCCTGGTGGTCCCCACTGACAGGTTCCTGAAAAGTGTTGACAAGATTGTGGAGACTTTGAGTTCAGAATCCTGAGGCCTTATATCCGGGGAAATTTGATCTACCGAACCCTCACAGACCGTGCTAGCTCTGTGATGAATATATGATGGTGTGAGCAGGGAAATATAGATCCTGAAAACGGAAACTGCAGGGGTTTTAATAAGCCATCATATTACCGAGAGACAAACATACTGACTGATTTCACTGTGTTTTACCAATTGTTAACTTATTTATCATGTTTTTTTTGCAGGTTTCAAATTCCTGTACTTTCAGGAACAATAACCACGATATTTGTCTCATTTATTAGCGTCTCTTTTACCTATACCCACATCCACCATCTTCTTATCTAGGAGTATCTTTCTTTTAAATTTTAATCATCCCCTTCCTTTTGTTTATAGGCCAGTCATATGACGTCGATATGACGCTGAAAAAGGAAGTAATTGATCTAAAAGCGATTCCACTTCCAGGGCCCTCCAATGGGTCTCTACAACCACCAAAAAAATTTACCGCGGGTACCGCGATGGAGAAATCGGTCATTTCCGGGTTTATTTTGCACCTGCATAAATATAGGCTAGGACGAATGCGATATACGGTAAAAACCGTCTTTGGAAACAAATAGAAAAGAAATCAAGGGCACTAAAGTGTGTAGCGTCCTCGCATTAGTGGGGGTAGGTGCTGGAATTAAGTCTCCATCTTATCAGGTTAATTAGATAATTGGATAATTAGATGTGCACATAGCCGTTTTATGGTTATACGGTAAAAACCATCTTTGGAATGGAGTAGAGAAAAAACCGAGGGTACTAGAGTGATCAGCGTCCTCGAATTAGTGGGGGTAGGTACCAAAATTAAGTTCCTATCTCATCGCGTTAATTAGATAATGGGATAACTAGGTATGCGCATAACCGTTTTTAGGTTACATGGCTATAGCCACTTAGGAATGGTTTAGAGACTTTTCATTGGTGCCATTTTGTAGGCAATAGCCAAGTTATTGGGGGTCGACGTCGGACTTTTAAGCTATATATTCAACCGTTTAGCCGTTATTTGGCTTTAAAGGTGTTCAAAGTGAGCAAAAAAGCGGTAAAAAGACCGATTTTGAGCACCTTTAAAGCCATATAACGGCTAAATGGTTGAATATAGAGCTTAAAAGTCCGACGTCGACCCCCCATAACTTGGCTATTGCCTACAAAATGGCACCAATGAAAAGTCTCTAAACCATTCCTAAGTGGCTATAGCCATGTAACCTAAAAACGGTTATGCGCATACCTAATTATCCAATTATCTAATTAACGCGATGAGATAGGAACTTAATTTTGGTACCTACCCCCACTAATTCGAGGACGCTGATCACTCTAGTACTAGTTAGGGGCGGGAATGGAAAATATCACCCCGAATTGGAAAAAAAATCGAACCAGCCAATTTCTTCACCAATGTATCCCAAATGGTCCCCAGAAACACCAAAAAGTTTTGTCCGGCTCGGGATGAAGGGCAGAGGGTCCATTTCCGGGTTTATATGCATGCGCGTCAAGTACTGTGAGGGGGGACACAAAAATCGTAAAAATTGGAGTTTTGGACCCGGAAAAAGGGTCTACCCCGACCGGAAACACCGTGTTAGTGGGGGTAGAGCATGTCAAATTTATGATTAAACCATTTGCTAATGAGATAATTACATAATTAGTCAACTAATTATCAAAAAATCGTAAAAATTGGAGTTTTTGACCCAGAAAAGACATATTCCGACCGGAATCATCGTGTTAGTGGGGGTAGAGCGGGTCAAAATTACCCTCAACCCATTTGATAATGAGATAATTGCATAATTAGTAGACCAATTATCGACAAACTTCAAAATTAGAGTTTTGAATCCGGAAAATGGCCGTGCTAATACCCCTCCGATCCTACCTGATACCCATCAGACCGTGCTATATACCCCTCTAATCCTACTAAAAACTCCTCTGACCCTACTAGGTAGCCCTCTGACCCTACCCGATACCTCTCAGACCCTACTAGATACCCTAAGACCCTCCCAGATACCTCTCTTGCCCTACCTGATAACCCTTAGACCATGCTAGACACCCCTCAAACCCCATTAGATACCCCTCTGATCCTACCTGATACCCCTCTGACCCTCCCATATAACCCTTAGACCATGCGAGATACCCTAAGACCCTTCCAGATACCCCTCTGGTCCTCCCAGATAACCCTGAGACCGTGCTAGATACCTCTCAAACCCCATTAGACACCCCTTTGATCCTACTAGATACCCCTTTGATCCTACCTGATACCCCTCTGACCCTACCTTATAACTCTAAGACCATGCTAGATACCCCTCAAGCCCCATTTAATACCCCTCTGAATTTACCAGATACCCTAAGACCCTCCCAGATACCTCTCTTACCCTACCTGATAACCCTTAGACCATGCTAGACACCCCTCAAACTCCATTTGATACCCCTCTGATCGTACCTGATACCTCTCTGACCCTCCCAGATAACCCTTAGACCATGCGAGATACCCTAAGGCCCTCCAAGATACCCCTCTGTCCATATTAGTCTAGTATTACTAGATACCACTCTGGCCCTACTTGGCTTGATACCTTCAGGGTGCTAGGGTATCTAGTAGGGTCTGAGGGGTATCAGGTAGGGTCACAGGGGTATTAGGTAGGGTCAGAGGGGTATCTAGTAGAGTCAAGGGGGTATCAAATGGGGTTTTAGGGGTATCTAGCATGGTCTAAGAGTTATCAGGTAGGGTCAGAGGGGTATCAGAGAGGGCCTTAGGGTATCTAGTAGGGCCTGAGGGGTATCAGGTAGGATCAAAGGGGTATCTAGTAGGATCAAAGGGGTGTCTAATGGGGTTTGAGAGGTATATAGCACGGTCTCAGGGTTATCTGGGAGGACCAGAGGGGTATCTGGAAGGGTCTTAGGGTATCTCGCATGGTCTAAGGGTTATATGGGAGGGTCAGAGGGGTATCAGGTAGGATCAGAGGGGTATCTAATGGGGTTTGAGGGGTATCTAGCACGGTCTCAGGGTTATCTGGGAGGACCAGAGGGGTATCTGGGAGGGTCTTACGGTATCTAGTAGGGTCTGAGAGGTATCGGGTAGGGTCAGAGGGCTACCTAGTAGGGTCAGAGGAGTTTTTAGTAGGGTTAGAGGGGTATATAATAGCACGGTCTGATGGGTATCAGGTAGGATCGGAGGGGTATTAGCACGGCCATTTTCCGGATTCAAAACTCTAATTTTGAAGTTTGTCGATAATTGGTCTACTAATTATGCAATTATCTCATTATCAAATGGGCTGAGGGTAATTTTGACCCGCTCTACCCCCACTAACACGATGATTCCGGTCGGAATATGTCTTTTCTGGGTCAAAAACTCCAATTTTTACGATTTTTTGATAATTAGTTGACTAATTATGTAATTATCTCATTAGCAAATGGTTTAATCATAAATTTGACATGCTCTACCCCCACTAACACGGTGTTTCCGGTCGGGGTAGACCCTTTTTCCGGGTCCAAAACTACAATTTTTACGATTTTTGTGTCCCCCCTCACAGCACTTGACACGCATGCATATAAACCCGGAAATGGACCCTCTGCCCTTCATCCCGAGCCGGACAAAACTTTTTGGTGTTTCTGGGGACCATTTGGGATACATTGGTGAAGAAATTGGCTGGTTCGATTTTTTTTCCAATTCACAAGCCCCCCGCCCCTAACTATACCCTCGGTTTTTTCTCTACTCCATTCCAAAGATGGTTTTTACCGTATAACCATAAAACGGCTATGTGCGCATCTAATTATCCAATTATCTAATTAACCTGATAAGATGGAGACTTAATTCCAGCACCTACCCCCACTAATGCGAGGACGCTACACACTTTAGTGCCCTTGATTTCTTTTCTACTTGTTTCCAAAGACGGTTTTTACCGTATATCGCATTCGTCGTAGCCTATATTTATGTAGGTGCAAAATAAACCCGGAAATGACCGATTTCTCCATCGCGGTACCCACGGTAAATTTTTTTGGTGGTTGTAGAGACCCATTGGAGTGCCCTGGAAGTGGAATCGCTTTTAGATCAATTAGTTCCATTTCACAACGTCATATGACTGGCCTATTACCCACTTCCTTCCCTTTCTAGTATGTTGTCATCCGTAGTCGGATTTGACCTGGGCTTCAGCTCTTGCTACATAGCAATTGCCCGGGGCGGAGGAGTGGAGATCATTGATAACGAGTACAGCAAACGGGATAACCCGTAAGTAGCCTGGGATGTGCAGAGGGGGTGTTGTAAGTAGGGGAGATGGGGTTGGGGATGTTGTGAAAATGAGAGAGGGCGTTCGGGTTGTTAATGTTCTAACCCTCCTTTACAATCCGGGATAACCCGTAAGTAGCCTGGGATGGGGTTGGGATGTTGTGAAAATGAGAGAGGGGGTTCCTTTACAATCCGGGATAAGATGGGGAGGGGAATTGGGGGTTCGGGTTGTTAATGTTCTAACCCTCCTTTACAATCCGGGATAACCCGTAAGTAGGGCCTAGGGGGGATGTTTTGAAAATGGGATGAGAGTCGAGAGATACATGTAGAGCTGAGAGATGGAGAGTGGGTTTAGGTGCTGATGTATGCTGATGTATGCACATTGCACATATCGGAAAAGAAGAGAGGGGGCTAGCCGCCGGGAGTTAGTGGAAGCTGGAACGGATCGGAAAATCGCAAGTGCTATTTCTAACCACATTTTACAGGACGTATGTAGCATACGGTGCGTGTAACGATGGTCGAAAGATGGCTCTCTCTGCTAAAACACAGGTTAGGTTACACACACAGCACTAGATGGCCATGGGCAGGTGTTTGAAACTGTAGTAACAAGTTTTTCTAAAGCACATTTTTTCTCTTTCACTTCACAGCTTCTTGTCTTCTTAATTTCTCACCATTGTAAATGATTGTTCTGCAAACTTCTTCAAACTCCCCTTCCACCCCTGCAGACTTCTTCAAACATCAAATCCACTGTGATGAAGTTTAAGCCCCTGATTGGACGAAAATTCGATGACCCTTGGATTCAGGACGATATGAGGGGGATGTTCAATGACATCAAGAAAAACGAGGACGGCTCCATCGGATTCCATGTAAGTAGAGAGGGGGTGAGAAAAAGAAAGAGAGGGAGAGAGATCGTACACACGCCTACACATATTGTATTTTGCGACATCCTGGCAAGTTTGTATAAAATTTCCGTGACCGAACCCTCACAATGTTTTCTAACAAGGATCTCAACAAATATTAAATATAGAGAAATGGATTGATAGAGAGATAGTTTGACTGCCATTTTAATCATTGTACTAATTATTTTGCACACTCACTTCTAGAACGCATACCTTACTCTACGAAATTAAGATCCAGATAATGTAGCAAACTATAATTAAAGTATCTTCTATTAAGCAATCTTAAATCAAAAACACTAAAATTCAAAACTGAAATTAAGCAAAACAAAAATTACGGTAAATTAAGCAACTCGAAAAATAAGAGCCCCCTTTTTTTTAAAAAAAACCTGTTTTAAAAATATCACGTGATAAAATCACTAAATAAGACGGGAGAGAGATTTTTTTGTTTGGCAATCTAGAGATAAGGCTCCCCATCCCGCGGCGTTCTGGCACGTCAGTCTCGGCTGGCGGAAAGGGGGTTTAAAAACGAAATTTTCATTACGTCACCCTTACCCAACCGGTCACTTTGTCCCCCCTTTTCCCCCCAACCTCGAAAAAGAGGGAGGGAAATGATAATTTAAAGAAAAGGGGGAGATAGAGAGATATAAAAGAGAGAGAGGAGAGAGAGGAAAAACAGAGAGAAAAGAAGAAAAGAAAATTTTAGTTTGAGAGAGAGGGGGAATTTGGGGAGAGAGAGAGGAGAGAGGGGGAGAGAGAGAGAGAGGAGGGGGGATTTGTTCCACCTGCCACCCCCTTCCTATGGGTTTTCCCCCCGGGAAAAACGGGGTCCCACATACCTTTTCCCTTTCCCAAAATTTTCCCCCCTTGACCCGATTTTCAGGTCCGTGGGGCCGGGGCCCTAAGGGGGCTGTGTATAAAAAATAGGGAAAAAAAATCATAAAATAAAAAAACCAAAAAGTTCTTCTTGGCAGGGGCCCACAGTGAACGACGCAACTTTTAAATTTCCCCCCCAAACCCCCCCCCCTTTCCCCCGGCTTAGGGTTACTCGTGGAACAGGAAACCTTCCAGCCCCCTGGGGACCCCCAAATTTCCCCCTTTTCTACAAAACCCCAAACCCAACCCTGATACTAATTTTAAACCCCCTTTAAACCCTTCCTTTAAACCCCTTCCCCCGGGTTCCAAGAGGATAGCCCTCCCTTTTTTTCCTGAGGGGGATTTTTTAACCCCGCTCCAAAAGGGGAAAGGGTTGCCCCGTTCCAAAGAGGTATTCCCCCTTTTTCCCCTGAGAGGATTTTTTTCCCCCCCTCCACGAGGATATTTTGCCCCTTTTCCAGAGGGGGTTTTTTTCCCCTTGTTCCTAAAGAGGATATTTTCCCCCCCGCTCCACAGGGGATATTTTTTGCCCCTTTCCAGAGAGGATATTCAACCTTTTTTTCCGGGAAGGATAAATTTACCCCCGCTCCCAGAGGAGGTTGCCCCGGGTTCCCAGAGAGGATAGCCAACCTTGTTCCTGAGAGGAAAATTTTACCCCGCTCCACAGGGGATATTTGCCCTTTCCCGGAAAGGGGACGTCAAAACCTTGTTCCTGAGGGGGATAGTTTACCCCCGCTCCACAGGGGATATTCCCCCTTTCCCAAAAGGGGATGGTTCCTTTTTTCCTGAGGGGATAGTTTCCCCCCGCCCCAAAAAGGGGATATTTCCCCCCGGCCCAGAGAGGATGGTCTACCTTGTTCCTGAGGGGAAATTTTTTTAACCCCGTTCCATTTTTTTAAAATCATAATCCCTTCTCCATAAGTCCCCCCCAGATCCACCATATAACTATAGATACCACCCGAACGCTAAAAAGTGTGGGTTCTTGCTGAAAAGCTGCAAGGAGGGCCCGGAAAAAAACCACTCCCTAAGGGCCCAAAAATGTGGCGGTGGGTTTCCTTTTACCGCTGTGCCCCCGGTGGAAAGGTTAAGCCCCCCAAAAACCCGGCTTTTCTTTTTAAAAAAACCGTGACTTGTTTACCCAGTGTTTGGGGTTTTAAAACTCCCCCCCCAAATTACCCCCATCTTATTCGACAAGTACTAAAAACCCGAAAACCCAAAGGAAGGTTGGCTAAGCAAGAAAAACCCTAGATTTGGGGTGTACTCTACTACAGCAGAAACCCCAAAGGCACTTCCGGATCCGGGAAGAGGCTCAAACCCCCTTTGGGGAAACCCAAGGGACCGACCCATTAACAGGTCCCAAAACCTCTCAAGCCATTTCAGATCAATGGGGGGAATCTGGACCGGGTTTCCCGGGGGGAGATGGCTAAATCGCGAATGCTAGCGGGCTAGCAGCATCGGGCCCCTAAACTTTACCCCCAAGGGTGGTTCTCACGGTGAATGAAAAACCCCTTGCGGGTCCGAGTCCCCTGGGGAAAATTTTGGGACATCCCCGACCCCCCCAACCCCCCCCCACCCCCCAACTAAGCGGCAAAACAAAAGGGGACCACAAAAATGAACATTACCTCGTTTCTTTCCCACTCGTACCCCAAAAACCCCCCCAAAAGAGGGATGGAACCCGATTGGGGGGAAAGGGGGGTCAAAAGACAACCTCCCCTTCCCAAAGGGACTACGACCAGCTTGCCCCCAACTGAACAAAAACCCAAAGTCAGGACTCCCCTTCACCACAGAAGCTGTTTGGAAATCAAAACAGGGCCCATACCCAAACCCCGTAAAGCAACTGAAGGGAAACGGCAGGCGGAAACTAAGGATAACCCGCCCCAAAGCCACTGAACCCCCCCCCCCCCCCAGGGGAAGAGGAAGGGGAAAGGGGAAGGGGCCCCTCACCGAACCCTGAAACCCGTGGAGCAGTTCAAGAAACTACTGGGGAACCCAAAGCTCCACAAGTCCCGCTTGAGGCATGTCCCCTGGGGGAACTACGAGTGGCAATTGACCGACTCCCCCGGAATCCCCCTTTTAAAAAACCCCAGACCTTACCAAAAACAAACACGCTACGTGCCGTAGCCCATTGGCCCGAAAGATGGGGGGTTTAAAGGGCCCCAAAGCGAACCCACCAAACCCAACACCCCCAGAAGGAATAAAAAAACCTATGTGGCGCGCGACTCAAAGGGGTGTCCCCAAAGCTTCGCTCAGACCTCTCCCGGCTGACCCGGGAAAAGAGCAGAGGTCCACCCAAAAATTCCCAAAATTTTAGATATTATCTAAGAAGATACCCCCTGGGCCCAAAAAGGGCTAAAAAACCAAATTATAAAAAAGGTTTAAGCAGAGCCCGCTAGCGAAGTGCCGGAAAAATTTAAAAGGAAAACAAGAAGAAGCACAGACATTCGTTACAAAACCTGGCCCGAAAAACCAAAAGAAAATTTTACCGGAAACTTTGGGGAAAAAGTTGGGTCGGACCCCCCGCCACTCGATTGGGAAATCCAGAAACCAACCGGGCGCTTAACTTCTGGAAAATATCGGGAAAAAAGAGGGGTGGTTTATAACACTTTAAGCAGAAAAGGGTTTGGGCGGAGTCCAGGAGAAAATTTTTAAAAAAGTCCGCCAAAAGGGAAAAGTTTTTAATCACCCGGGGAAAAAGTTCAGCTCGGGTGAAGGGAAAGACCAATGGTTTAAACCCCCCTTTTAGGGGGTGGTCTCCACGCCCTTTTTGGATTAAACACAACCCCAAATTGCCTCCATGGTCGGGTAGCTGAATTTCTCCCCTGAAACCCCATACGTCAAATCCGGCATGGATGACTGAAAGGGAGGGGCCTTCCCCCTGATAAAAAACCCCCAAAAAGGGGATGTCAAACCCCGGGGGGGCTTTAGACCCATAAAAACCCCCTTCCGAAAACCCCTGGGGGAAACGGTATACCCGGGGTATTATCAGGGAAAACTCTACCGGCACCTCGATGTAAAAAAAAGCTCCTTTCCGGAAGAGGGAGAAGGGGGGTTTTTTTCCCAAAAAAGCCCAGGGGTTTAAAAAACAAATAGCAATTGGGCCAAACCCTTTCCTACGTCATTGCAAACGCTCAAGTCTTCCCTTTTTATGGGGTTTAAAGACTACCAGAAAGGGATTAAAGACTCGATCCCCCCTCCGGGTCCTTAAGTCGGGGAATTTTGCGGGAAAAAACCCTCAGAAATCCGGGCTATTTAAATCATCCCTTCCCGCAGGGATTGGGCAACAAGTCCCAAACTGGGTCAGAAATTAGGTAAAATAAACCTCAAAAGAGGCCTCCCTTTTCCAAAGGGGACCCCCGTCTCCCCTATTTACTTTATTATAGGCCTATCCCCCCCGTCCCCCCCCTCCTAGTGCCCAAGGGGAAAAGGCTACCCCCCAAAACTTTAACCCCCGTAGCTCCAGAAAATGATATTTTGTATTAAAACCCCCCCCCAACATTACATCCCTTTAAACTGTATGCCCGCTCGAAAAAGGACCTTCGCAGCTCTTAGCGCCTGAGAAGTTTAGCACGGGCTCAAAATGCCTTTTTTGGGGCTATCCAAGTGCGGGGCTTTTTAGACATTTGGACGGATCAGGGAACGGATCAGGGGAAAAAGCCCACCCCGTGGAGACAGAATTTCCCGAGGTGGAAGATTGGGGGCAATAAGACCTCGGCCCTCCTGGAGGTTTACCGTTTTTCTTTATCCAAAAAATGAAAGGGTAAGGTCAAACCGAATACACCCGAAGAGTCAAAAACACTGTCCCGAGCCCGCAAGGCAAGAAACCCCATAACACAATCAACCATTGGGGGAAAAACCCGTGATTTTTTTACGGTGCCGGAAAAACTGGACTGGCCACTTTCCGAAGCCCGGGGATAGACATGGGTGACTAGGGAAAAACCTGAAAAAGAGGAGTCATCAAAAACAACTTTCATTTAAAAGGGCCCGTATGTTAGCAGGAAAAATTTAGGAAGGGGTCCCAAAAGGGTTTTGGAAAATGTCCCTTGTGAAGGAAGGGGACAGGACTCTACATTTTTCACCAAATTTCCCCGGACCCCCAAAATCCGTGCCCCCCACAAAGGGGAAAGCAGTCCTTTAAGATATGCTAACTGGACCGAAAAAGACGCAAAAAAAGCCCTGAAGGGAAAAAACTACAGACGGAACTTATAGAGAAAGGAAAAAAAAAGTCCCCTTTCATTGGGAAAATTTTTTTCCCGAAGCAAATTTAAAAAGGGGGTGGGGACCCTGACGCGACCTGGGCCTGGGTCAAAAAGGACCTTTACGGGTACACGAAGGGCCCTGTCTTTGGGTGCCCCGGATCAAACCATTCGCAAGAAACTGGGTTAGAGCTGCCATACCCAAAAAAGACTGAAAATGACTGAGAAGTGCCGGATCTGTAACCCAAAACAAACCCAGTCGTGGAAAACCTCCAAACGGTTCCCCGAAACTTTCCAACGGAGACTAAAAAAACTCCCACACGAACGGTGCTGCTGCCCGCACGGGGGGAAAATGCAAAGGGCCACGGATTTCCACCGAATCAAAATGGTGGACCACTAGAAAGAAAGGGCTCGAGAATGAGAAAGGCAAGATTTCCCCTTTGGGGTTTCCCCCCATTCCCACGGAAACCCCAAACGAGGCCCCTTAAAAACCCGACTTGGTCCTTTTAACAAAATAAGAAGGAAGCGTTCTGATCGATGGGGGGGTGTTTCCAAAAAGGGCAGGGGCAGTCTCGGGCGGGGGATGGAGAAGATCGAGAAATACCAAGAAATTCGGAGGGGGCTCCACGAATTTGGGATCTTAAAAAGGCCCCGGGCACCCATCCCGGGGTCGGAGCTCTTTGGGGAGTCAGCCCCCCCTGGAGAAGTACCTGACTGCTAAACCCCCCCAAAATTTTTCCCCCCAAAAGCTTCAAAAGTCAGTCCTCTTTAAAAATCATAACCCCGCTCCCGGAAAATGTTTCGACATGTAATATACCTCCCCAGCTGCTCCCCCGGGAATTGTCGTAAAATTTTTTTAAACCCCTTTTTTTACCCCTTTCCCCGCTTGCCCCCAGATTTCTCTAGTTTTAAACGATTTGCTTCTTCCCTTCCTGATAAAATTTTACTCTTTTTAGGGCTCCGTTCCAAAGGGTTTTGGGGTTTTTCCAGATAGTTTTTGGAGGTTTTTTTTGCTCCGCCACCATGAGCTTTTAATCCCCTTTTTAAATTTTTTTTTCCCTTCTTTAAACCCAAAATGTACATTTTTAACTTACCCCTATGTACCCTTGTTCTTTCCCTACCCTTTTCTTTTCCCCAGGCCCTCCGGGCCCCCAGATCCAACAGGGTCCCGGGGTCGGGGGTTTAACCTGCCCCACGCATGGGACCTTCCGGGGCCCCCCGCGGGGGTGGTGGGTGTAGTGGACCGGGGGAGAGAGAGAGAAGAGAAGAGGAGGAGAGAGAGAGGGGGAGAGAAGAGAGAGAGAGAGAGAAAAAGTGAGAATAAGAAAAAAGCGAAAAAAAAAGAGAATTTAGTAGAGAGAGAGAGGGTGGAGAAAAGAGGAAGAAGGAGAGGACGAGACAGAGACGGAGAAAATGGAGGCAAACCCCTTTCAGTTTAACCCGTCCCTTTTCCATCCCGTTTCTTTTTGGTTTTTCCTTCATCCCCCCCTTTTTGGGTTTGGGTTTTTAAATTAAAGAATGACTTTGATAGTGAGGGTGAGAAAAATTTTTTGGGAATGTATATCATGAAGGAATTTTGGGTTTTGTGATAAAAAAAAATGAAAAGGTACCTAGTACCCCTAGCAAAACGAGCTTTTTTCGTTATCACATTCTTGTTTGATAGGGAGAAAGAGTCCCCCCCCCGAATTTTTATAAAAACCAAAGGCAAACCCGCAACCAGTGCCGGTTTTGGTTTTGGCTTAGGGGGGAGATAGAGGAAAAACGGGGCCCAAACCCGAGAAAAAGGGGGAAAAGAAAAATAGGGCAAGCCCTCGATCGTTTATGGGTGTCAATATGTAATAGTTTTTTTTACATAAGGGCCGCTGGCCCCTTCGGGTTAATTAGGGGTCATTTTGGGGACATTTTGATTTCGGGGTCAATTCAGAGCCTCGTTATAGGAGTTAAGTTAAGTGCTATATTTCTCGTTCTCTCTCAAGAGAGATACATAGATCACCGCTCGGCGCTCACGGCCCAGGGGGGGGGGAATCGACTCGGAGTAGACTGGGCATCACCAAGGGCCGAGGGGGACTTCAGAAGGAACCACAGCAACTCAACCCTATCACGATCAATGTGACATCGATTGATGATGATACAGTAATTGGTGCCTTTCTTTCTGTTAAAATGAGTGTTGAATTACGAAGATGGACGGGGAGACCGATAGAGATGAAGGAGACAAAGAGACAGATGGAGAGACGGACAGGTAAACCGACAGGGGTGTCCTCCACTTCTCTGTCTCTGTCTCTGTCTCTCTCTCGGTCCACTACACGCACCACTCCCACATGGGGCCGTAAGGTCCCATGGAAGAGCAGGGTTGAATCCCCCGGACCCGGATCCTGTTGGATCTGAGGGCATTCTCTCTGTCTGTCTCTCTCTCTCTCTCTCGCTGTCTATCTCTCTCTGTCTCTCTCTGTCCCTCTGTCTCTCTCTGTCTCTCTCTCTCTCTCTCTCTGTCTCTCTCTCTGTCTCTCTCTCTCTCTCTCTCTCTCTCTCTCTCTCTGTCTCTCTCTCTCCCTCTCTTTCAAGACAGATAGACCGATAGACTGATAGATAGACAGACATACTGTAGTCAGAAAATGGATTTTTATGCATTTTAATTTTTTCTCAATTCTCAGTTTTTAGTCATGCCCGAGATTGCTTTATATTATCTCGATGCTTTGCAACACAACCATGACTCCCCTTTCTACATCTTACACTCGCGCGCTATTGGCTGAAAAGAGTCACGTGATGTGCATCACGTGACTCTTCCCAAACACTCTCTCTGTAGGATTTCCCTAATAAAAGTTTGCTTAATAACAGGTTTCTTAATTCGTGATCTGCACCCTCCAGGATTGCTTAATTTTGCTTAATTTTAGAGTTAGTAATAAGAGGACCCTTAATTTTCCTATATTTTAATTTTGGGTTGCTTAAAAGCTTGTTCTTAATTTTGGAGAGTAAGGTATATTCTTACAAGCATACTGTCTGTGAGTCTGCAGAGTGTATAGTATATAAGTAGACCCAATTAGATATAACCAACTGATAGAAAGATAGGAGCAAACAGCAGGGACTATTTTAGAGGGACTTGATCTACTCTATTCACCCCGCCCGTAGGGCAGCCACAGCTAGTTGAGAATGTTAATGATAATTTGAGGCTCCTTTAGGTGACATTGCAATGTTACACATTGTTAGGTTAAGTAAATCTAACACACAGACACCTACATATTTAATAAACCTGGTTAGTAAAGTGTGTAGCTGTGTGTAAACTACTTACTCGCTCTCCCATGTAACCTACCTGCCTGCATCAGGCAGACACAGTGTATGTCTGACACACACTACACGGGGTTCTGGGTGTGCGCGCGAGAAACACTCGACGTGTCTGTATTGAAAGTACAAATGGTTAGTACGAGAAATAAGCCGCGCACGGCGCCTCCCGAAAATTCTCTCTGTCCAAAGCCCATCTTTCTGGAAGATTCCTACCGCGTGTGTGTTTCTCTCAATCTGACATGAGAAGGGTGGGGAATCTGACGTCATTTAGGAGATATTTTGTGCAGTAGCGGGGGGGGGGGGGGGGGGGGCCTGCCGCAAAAATCTCAGCTACCCTGTTTTTGGCCGATGAGATTTTTGAGATTTTTGGGAAAATTTGCTCAATTGCGATTGAGATTTTTGAGATTTTTGTGGTGAATTGGCACAATTTTAGCTGCCAATACTCAGTCTTTCGTCATAATTTTTAGCTTAAAACCAGACCATACTATTGATTTAGTAACTTTATCTGGTCAATGTTGTATTTTAGCTTCTTTTTAACTTTTGTATTAGAACACAAGGAAAGTTTCTATTCAGAATTTTCATTTTTGAGAAAAAACACAAGGATTGTTTCTATCCCAAATTTTAGATTGGAAATTTTTCCTTTCTATGAGATTTTTGAGAAAAATTTGCGATTTTCCTTGGAAAAATCGCAAATTTGCCTCAAAAATCTCATTAATCTCACGGTTTCTGGCCAAAAATCGAAAATCTCAAAAATCTCAGCTACCCTGAAAATCGCCAATGAGGCATGAGATTCTTGCGGCAGGCCCCCCCCCCCCCCCCCCCAGTAGCTCACATCACATTTCATTTTTGTGAGGGTTCGGTAGATCAAGAGATGTTCCGAAAAGTTCTGCAACAAACTCTTCACAATTACAATCCATCTAAATTATACTTCGGATCCTAACTCCTAGTCCTCCACTAATACTATTTCCCCACCTCACAGGTCCAATACGAGGAAAATACAATTGTTATGACCCCCGAACACTGCACTACATCTCTCTTTAACTACCTGAAAGGAGTTGCTGAGCTGAAACTGGGATTCTCTGTCAACGATTGCGTTATTTCGGTATGGCAGCCCTCTTGTTCTCTACAACACTTTTCCTTTAATTTCATAATACGACTTTAATGCCGGCCCGGTTTTGAGAGGGCAGTCTGTTAAGTTGTGAGACAACCTCACACATAGTTCATCATTTTACATCTCTCTTCTTCAACAGGTGCCCCTGTACTACACGGACTACCAGAGAAGAGCAATGATCTTCGCTGCCAAGGCAGCGGGTTTGAACATACTAAGGCTTATAAACGATACAACGGCAACTGCCCTCGCTTACGGAATCTACAAACAGGTACAGAGTATAATGATGAATCTTCTCTCTCTCTCTCTCTCTCTCTCTCTCTCTCTCTCTCTCTCTCTCTCTCTCTCACCCTCCCCTCTCTTCCTCCCGATTACTACTTACCTCCCTCCAGGACCTCCCTGCCGAGAAAGAAAAGCCCAAGTTGGTTGTGTTCGTTGATATTGGAGATAATGATACTCAGGTCCGTATGATCATTGTTCAGACACAGTACAGTATTAGCTTCGGATTAGCATAAATTGTTGGATAAAATATGAGATATGTGCTAGTTTTTCAATAACTCAATGGAGATCTAGGAAGAGTTTCTATGCTTCATAGTTCTGTAGTTTGTAGCTGTTGGCCTTCCCAAACACGACCAGCTGTTTAAAACCTCTCTCCTGTTTCAGGTTTCGGCTGTTGGCTTCAACAAAGGAAAACTCGAGGTGAAAAAAGCCATCGCAGACCCCCAACTGGGAGGCCGATATTTTAGCCAAAGGATAATCAACTATTTCAAAACTGAATTTGGCGTAAGTTTGGCCCCAGAATTTTTCGATTTACGTCATGACTCATGGGTATTATTCATCTACGTTAAAGAAAAAGAACATTTATCTGATCCCAATAAACCAAAGCAGACAATGATTTCCAGAACAAATACAAGTTGGACATTGACAGCCGAGCGAAGACCGTCCTCCGACTGGAGACGGAGTGTGAGAAGATCAAGAAGACGATGAGCGCCAACTCCACATACGTTCCCCTCAACATCGGTGAGATGTGGGAAAGTTGAATAGTTGTTTGGTGTTATCCCAACCCCAAAAGTTTTGAACTTAAACGCACAGAAAAAAAACCTCCTCCTCCCCCTCCCCTTTCTAACGTTTCTCCTCCTCCTCCCCCCCACCATTTCCAACGTCTCTCCTTCCCATTTCTAACGTCTCTCCTCCCCTCCCCCACCATTTCTAACGTCTCTCCTTCCCATTTCTAACGTCTCTCCTTCCCCTCCCCCACCATTTCTAACGTCTCTCCTTCCCATTTCTAACGTCTCTCCTCCCCTCCCCCACCATTTCTAACGTCTCTCCTTCCCATTTCTAACGTCTCTCCCCCCCCCCCTTTCTAACGTCTCTCCCCAATTTCTAACGCCTCTCCTTCCCCTCAGAATGTTTCATGAACGATAAGGACGTCAGCGGGAGAATGAACCGAGCAGAGTTCGAGGATCTTAGTGCTGATCTGTTTGATCGACTCAAGTCCCTTCTCTCATCTCTTCTCGTCGATGCCCGTACGTTTCACATGACAGCATTCAGTATCCCTGTCCCAGGAATCTTATATCTTTCCATCCGAATAATCAACCAGAACCTATAATTCCGCTTCTGGACACTAATAACTACCCTTCCACAGCATTCACAGTAGCGGATATTGACTCGGTTGAGATTGTGGGGGGTGCCACCCGGATCCCCAAAGCGAAGGCTATTATCGAGGAGATTCTGCAGAAGCCATGTTCCACCACTCTCAATGCTGATGAGTGCGTGGCGAGGGGCTGTGCGCTCCAGTGCGCCATTCTCTCCCCTGCTTTTAAAGTAAGGGAGTTTGCTATCAATGACCAGGTTCCAGCTGGAATTAAACTGGTGTGGTACGATCCTAACGGTACTGTGGGAGGTGAGTTCTTGAAAATATAAAACCTTGTTTAGCTAAGCGTTGAGTAATTATCCATTATTATATGCCCAGTGAAGCCAATATTTTACCCTGAACAGTGAATTGCGACTCTCAACACTTCCCAGTATCTCTGTCAGGCCAATGCTCTGACAGCAGTATCTTTGATACGGTGATTGCGAGAACTAAAAGCCTCTATCTCTCTCAGGTGATATGGAGGTCTTTAAGAACGGACACGTCTTCCCCTTCTCTAAAATGCTTACGTTCTACCGAAAAGACAACCTCATCTTGGAAGCATCCTACATCACACCCCTACCGCACACCCAAACTGTCATCGGAAGGTTTGAAATTGGGCCAATTAAACCGGCTGAGGATGGGCAGAGTGTCAAAGTGAAAGTGAAAGTAAAGGTTGATATTCATGGTATTATGGTGGTGGAAAGTGCTCACATCGTTACCAGGGTGAGTTTGTTAGATCAGTAGTCAGTACTAAAATATGTACTAATCGAAATGAGATGTTTTGTTTACTCTGTTAATGACCCACCCCCTCCTGTTGAGTGTTGATCAGTTATCAAAACAATCAGTACTAATGATAACTTATATCTTGTTTATCAGATCCAAGTTCCTGTGGAGGAAGAGAAGAAGGAGGAGAAAAAGGAAGAAAAGAAAGAAGAGAAGATGGATACTGAAACTAATGGGGTAGGGCCCTCTGTAAGTGTGTGTGTGATCGAAGCTTTTGTTTGTCCTACTGTAAAGTAGAACCCGAAAACTTGGGGGGTCCCAAAACTTGTTAATTTTCAATTTTTCAAGTGATAAAAATTCAAACGAGGGATGTTGTAAGATGTTTCAGTAGTTTCTGTGTCAATAAGAGTGAGAGAAAGCATGATTTAATATCACTGTGTAATATCTTCTAACCCCTTGCTTTTGTCACCCAGGAGCCCGCTGAGAACCAGGCGGAAGAAACTGCAGAAAAGATCGAGAAGTCAGACTCGGAGATGAAGGAGGGAGACGGAGAAGTGATCGATGAGAAACCTAAAACTAAAACTAAAACCATCCAGACCCCTCTTACTGTGACGAGTGCAAAGGAAGGTTTCTCTGACAAGGAATTACTCGCGGCTCAGGAACGAGAAAACGCTATGGTAATTATACTGACACCAATGACCATACTACCATGTCCACTAAAATAATATACTTTTTCATTTTGGTAAATTAATTTTCCCTTCACTGTCCTGTGTCCATTTATTCAAAATGTTGATCAAGTTTTCCCTGGCCTTACTCTCCCTCCTCTCCCTAACCAGATTGCCACTGACAAGTTGATACGAGACCGACAGATGGCCAAGAACTCAGTTGAAGAATACGTGTACAGCATCAGGGACAAGCTGTACGGGAAACTAGAAAAGTTTATGAAGGAGCAGGAGAAGGAGGCTTACATGGCTGAGCTAACGAAAACAGAGGACTGGCTCTATGATGAGGGAGAAAACTGTCAGAAACAGGTGGGAACAAGAAATATACATTCATTTATATGATATCGAGTTTGGTTTTCATGTTATAATAATTATAATTATAGCTCCACAACCCCAAACTAGCCTCGCCCATCTGCCATTGCATCCCTCCTCTTGTCACTTTCCCAACCCCTCTTGTTTAGGTTTACATTCCCACCCCCTCTTATTCAGGTTTACATTCCCACCTCTTGTTTAGGTTTACACCTAATACTCTCCACGCATTCACACATTCCCAACCCCCTCTTGTTTAGGTTTACATTGACAAGTTGGCTTCACTGAGGAAGCCTGGAGACGCCGCGGAGGTGAGGTACATGGAGGCTGAGGCGAGGCCTGGTGCTCTAAACCTCTTAGCACACAGTCTGGTACATGTCAAGAAGGCCATTGATATGATCGAACAGAAGGATGAGAAATACGAGCATCTAACTGAAGAGGACAAAGCCACTCTTGTCGCAAAAACCACCGAAATCGACCAGGTTAGCCGCCCCAATTTTCTTTCTTTCATAGATCTACCGGGATCTGTAGCTAACAGTCAAACTGCATGACTGTAATGTCCCGCACGCTGCACCTTCTACCCGGTTCGGAGAGGGCAGTCTTTTGTGGGACAAGTTTCTAATAACAGTATTCCAAAGTAATACAAGATTTTTTGAGACAGCTTTCGCTGTATTGCCTGCCACGGAGTTATACGGAGATCTGTTAGAGTCTCGCGGCGTGTTCCGAACCATGTTGTCAGACATTGAAAACAAGATTTTTAAGCGATATTTCGGATTTCTCCTTAATCATGCAAAATAAAAAACGCAATCAAATGATAAAAATGTCAATCCTCGCTTCCTGCTCCTTCATAAAACTTAGTACACGTATCCATTGCCACACTGGGTGTTGAGTTCCGGCTGGTGTTTCTTGATTTGCTGGTCCTCTAGGATACATGTACCAAGAGTGTCCGCACTTCTTCCCAGGACATCAACCTTGTAGTTGCGAAGGAAAGAGTACCAGTCCCTCCTACCCCTCGAATCCTCTCCAAGTACTTGGTCGGGATGTTCCGCAGTCAGGTGTTCTCCGAGTGGTGTTTTGCTGTTTCCCATCCGGGAGCTATTCTCGTGTTCCCGGAGCCTGTGGAGTAGAGGGCGGCCTGTCTCTCCGATGTAGGTTTTGCTGCAATGTTGGCACGTTGCTCGGTAAACGACGTGGCTATCACTGCAGGGGATTCCGTGTTCATGTAGAACGCAGTCACACGATTCTCTCGCTGCAAGAGAATCGTGTGACTGCGTTCTACATGAACACGGAATCCCCTGCAGTGATAGCCACGTCGTTTACCGAGCAACGTGCCAACATTGCAGCAAAACCTACATCGGAGAGACAGGCCGCCCTCTACTCCACAGGCTCCGGGAACACGAGAATAGCTCCCGGATGGGAAACAGCAAAACACCACTCGGAGAACACCTGACTGCGGAACATCCCGACCAAGTACTTGGAGAGGATTCGAGGGGTAGGAGGGACTGGTACTCTTTCCTTCGCAACTACAAGGTTGATGTCCTGGGAAGAAGTGCGGACACTCTTGGTACATGTATCCTAGAGGACCAGCAAATCAAGAAACACCAGCCGGAACTCAACACCCAGTGTGGCAATGGATACGTGTACTAAGTTTTATGAAGGAGCAGGAAGCGAGGATTGACATTTTTATCATTTGATTGCGTTTTTTATTTTGCATGATTAAGGAGAAATCCGAAATATCGCTTAAAAATCTTGTTTTCAATGTCTGACAACATGGTTCGGAACACGCCGCGAGACTCTAACAGATCTCAATACAAGATTTAACAATTGTTTACTCAAAGATAATAACAGAGTGTTCCCTGATTTAGGTGTACAACGTGTATTGCACCAAGTTAACTGGTGTGGACCTTACATCACCCCCTCCTGTCACAGTGTCACAGATCAACGATAAAAAGAAGGTATAAGCATAGTCTATCTCTCTCTCCCTCTCTCTCTCTCTCTCTCTCTCTCTCTCTCTCTCTCTCTCTCTCTCTCCCTCTCTCTCTCTCTCTCTCTCTCTCTCTCTCTCTCTCTTCTGACACCCCAACTCCCAGGAACTCGAGGACAAATGTAATCCCATCTTGAACAAACCTAAGCCCAAGGTTGAGCCACCCCCAGCGCCGGCCGCTGAAGAGGCGCCAAAAGAGGGCGGTGACGCCGCGCCCGCAGCAGCAGACTCCCCCATGGACAGCACGCCAGACACAAAGTCGGAAGAACAGCCAAATCCGGCTAGTATGGAGTTAGACTAGAGATCTGACTGAAAGATAGAGACACAGATTGATAGATATATGTTTGGGTAGGATGGAATGATTTAACATCTAAAGATTTATCCCTATCCATTATATATTATTCGTTATTATTTTTTCACCGCGTGTCCAGCAGTGGACCATTGATATTTGACTTTCTGAAAACATATGTGGGGTGTGAGAGAGGAAGAGAAAGAGAGACTATCGTGTAGCAAGATAGAGGGGTCTCTTGCTATAACATGGTAGGGAGATAGTGAAAAAGTTCGTGTGTTATTCTAATTGTGCTGTGATTCCTCTACATTGTTTCAATTAAAAAGACACGTGTCTCAATCTTATATCATGGGGTTTGTCGGGAAGTTCTGTCACTTTATCATTTTTGAAACACATCACTGGGTTCCCACCACGGCACCACGGGCTGTGGCAACTGGCAGTAACCCAGTGGTCCACCCGGTTGCCAGGCAACATCCGACAAACTCCATGGCAACTCTCTCTCCAGTCCCCAAATCTACCAATCCCACGGCAACTCTCCAGTCCCCAAATCTACCAATCCCATGGCAACTCTCCAGTCCCCAAATCTACCAATCCCATGGCAAATCTCCAGTCCCCAAATCTACCAATCCCATGGCAACTCTCCAGTCCCCAAATCTACCAATCCCAGGGCAACTCTCCAGTCCCCAAATCTACCAATCCCATGACAACTCTCCAGTCCCCAAATCTACCAATCCCATGGCAACTCTTCAGTCCCCAAATCTACCAATCCCAGGGCAACTCTCCAGTCCCCAAATCTACCAATCCCATGGCAACTCTCAACTCCCCAAATGTACCAATCCCATGGCAACTCTCCAGTCCCAAAATCTACCAATCCCATGGCAACTCTCCAGTCCCCAAATCTACCAATCCCATGGCAACTCTCTCCAGTCCCCAAATCTACCAATCCCATGGCAACTCTCCAGTCCCCAAATCTACCAATCCCATGACAACTCTCTCCAGTCCCCAAAGCTACCAATCCCATGGCAACTCTCCAGTCCCCAAATCTACCAATCCCATGGCAACTCTCCAGTCCCCAAATCTACCAATCCCATGACAACTCTCCAGTCCCCAAATCTACCAATCCCATGGCAACTCTCCAGTCCCCAAATCTACCAATCCCATGGCAACTCTCCAGTCCCCAAATCTACCAATCCCATGGCAACTCTCCAGTCTCCAAATCAACCAATCCCATGGCAACTCTCAACTCCCCAAATCTACCAATCCCATGGCAACTCTCCAGTCCCCAAATCTACCAATCCCATGGCAACTCTCTCCAGTCCCCAAATCTACCAATCCCATGACAACAGCTCTCTCCAGTCCCCAAATCTACAAATCCCATGGTAACTCTCCAGTCCCCAAATCTACCAATCCCATGGCAACTCTCCAGTCCCCAAATCTACCAATCCAATGGCAACTCTCCGGTCCCCAAATCTACCAATCCCATGGCAACTCTCAACTCCCCAAACGTCCCCTTTCAAATCTCCCTGAATTTCATGTTTATTGCCCGTGACGTCACATGATTCCAGTCCTAAATTGTATAATAGCAAGCCCCTGCCTAACGAAGTCATATAGTGAATCTGCAACACCTGACCCCTCGCCACCCAAGCCACCTTTCATACAACTCCAAAAGGTCATGCGTCCTACTTTCAAGTCGTATACTTAGCTTTACCAGTACCCACAGATCATCTCTTTAGCCCTCTCTGTTGTACCTACCCTTCTCTCTTTATCTCCCCTCTCTACTCTCTAGTCTCTGACTCTCTATCTTTCCATTATACCATTCTCTCCCCCCCTCTCTCTCTATATCTCCATTCTCTCTCTCTCTATCTCTCCATTCTCTCTCTCTCTCTCTCTCCCCCTCTCTATCCACCCCTTCTGTTTCAGGGTTTCATGCCAGGCTGTTGGTGGTGGCGGGTAACTGAGTTAGAATATACTCCTACGAGGTAGTATGTGTATAGAGACCGTCAGAATCACCATCTCTATATTCTGAGAGGACACTTTGTAAGTTTTGACTCCTTCTATCATCCCAAGTTACGTTTTATCCCTACGCATTAAGTAATCATCTTCCTTGTTTGGCTTGGTGATCGTTTGTCAACTAGCTCTCCCTCCCATTCTGGACTTAGTCTAGTAGACTACTTCCTTTTTAGTTTGTATGTTTACTATGTTTAGTACAACCCCTTGATGATATTGATAGCTGGACGCTGGTACCCCCATCCATAACCACAATAACCACCTCCCAACCACTCAGCACTATAGACAGCTTTGTTGTATCATGATGGGAAGAAACAGGATCTCAACAAGGCCGGATCAGATCAGCTCCCGGAGCAGTAAAAAGAGGGCAATACAGAGGATGAGGTCAAACAGCATTCAACTTTCAGAGGCCGAGGTAAATACTGTTGTGACAAAGTGTTACAGTTTGTGACAAACATTGTTTTTCTGTAGGTACTAATATCTCTGTGATGTGTCCTTCTTCTAGCTTTTATATTAGTAGACTGTTCAGTGTTCAGTGAACAGTGAGTGTTCAGAACAGTGAGTGTTCAGAGCTCCTTTCTAATTCATAATCACTGTTTAAATCGGAATAAAATAGTCATTATCCAAGCTCTTACTCTGTTCTGTTCTACTTCTGTGGTCACACTGGTCACTCGAGTGTGGTCAACATTATGTGAGCGGATTGCGTGTCGCTATGAGTCTACATTTTGTCGACCGCATCATCTGCTAATGATCCCTCACCTTCATAATATGAGAATTGTTGATCCTGCAGCTGATGTTTGGTTTAGGAGAAGATATCATGAAATTATCCAGTTATTGGCAATCTATTTCCTCCTTCCTTTCACTTTCAGACATGAACATCTGGATCTGCCTAACTAACTCCACATCTAGTCTCTGGATAATTGGGTCTTTGTGTCCCTTCCTGTCCCCCTCCCTATCTCTTCCTGGCAGTTACCATGCGCCATTATGGTAGCCCCGTAATTCGGTCGAGTTAGAGTAGAATAGATATGAGAGAGGGAGAGAGAGAATGAGAGAGACAATACATCAATATGAATAAGAGATTTACGAGAGTCCAGAATGATTGTGATAGATCCTAGATCTTGTTAAAGTGTCGTAGTTGCATGTTCTGAAGATAAAATGGCCTGGTTTTCTGTTTCTTTATGGTGTCTAACTCTATAACAGTGACTCTCCCCTTGATATGCATCACGGCGCATTTGGCGCTATACCAATCTATTGTTCATTTCCATAATCTCATTTTCAACACTTGATCTTCAAACAAACTCCCCTAGTCCTAGAGTTCTGTTTGCCCGTTGCTGAGAGTTCACAACTGTTTTTTGCTGCTCAGGCAGTTCCTTTTGGCTACACTCTTGGCTACACCCCACTATCTCTAAAGTTGTGCAGTACTTGTCAGTCTACAATTCCCAACTACCGGACAGTTCCCATAACAACCGGATATATGTCCTGGGCACGTGTACAATCTGCAGTTTCCTGTCCTAGTGCCACCGCCACGTCTCTGGAAAGGTGCAGCTGTACCCCTACCTGTCCCATACCCTTCAAATGTTTTGCTATCCAATCTCAGTTCGTGAAACGTATCACTAAAGATGCGGAGGAGGCTGCTATTCGTAGACAGAAAGTAAGTGGTAACCAATGGTTTGACACTAACCATGGTAACCATGATACGGTAACCATGATACGGTAACCATGGTAACCATGATACGGTACAATGCTTGCTTTGAATTTATACATACATCGGTTTTGGAGTCGAGGTTCTCAAATCATGTACGGCGAGTCGACTGTGGCAGGAGTTTCAAAATCACCCCAATATCGCTCATTTTCTGTGACCTAGCTTAACTAGTATTTGATCGAGTTCATACTTCATAGTCTCGTCAAATGATCGTCGCAAGAAATAATTTCCCTCCCCGAAAAACTCTCAAAGCTAAAACAATTTAGCTGCTCTCTCCTATAACGAACGAGACACCCCAATCCCTCCGCAGGCAAAAGACAGGTGGCGAAACATCGGCAAATGTATAATCATGGTCAGTTCAGTGGCTAGCGAGTTCCAAAAACTGTAAGTTGTGGTTGCCCAGTTTATACTGATTCTGTTTTCAAAAAACTTTAAGTTGCGCGGTTTTTATCGACTCTGTTTTCTTATCCTACTTATGTATTCAAATCACTCGGTCTGTGCATGTCTGTGTGTTTATGACCAACCCATGTTTTCTCTCTGCTGTAAGAACAGGTGTTGACACATGACTCATATATCCAACATCTGGTGTTGCTATGCCAACCAAACTCAGTGTTATTTGAGTCATAATGAACACCAGATAATTATGTTCATTTTGTAACCCGAGTTTTACCGTTTGTAACCGTGATATCGAGATCTGTTCCGTATAAATATATCGTAGAGAAATCCGCCGCTGTAAACATCTGCTGTAACCTTGATCGTTCTCTCTCTTCCACTCTTTTTCTCCCTCTCTCCCTCTTTCTCTCTTTCTCAGTCAGCTCTATTTCTTTTTTATGGAGAAATATGATCTGGAAAATTTGGGTTTCTGCCATGCCCCCTTTACCTTGTATGAGGCCTCTGTGAGCATGCTCATAAAATATTCAGGCAGGAGTTAGTATTATTATAGTGCCCTCTTCCTGATTCATCTTAGAGCCTATATGATACCGATACCGAAAAGATTTGCTGTCGTTGTTCTTCTTATTCCGCTTTTTACTATCTTTCTTTCTCTTTTTATCTCCCTCTATCTACCTATCTCTCTCTTTCTCTCTCTTTCTCTCTCTTTCTCTCTCTCTCTCTCTCTCTCTCTCTCTCTCTCTCTCTCTCTCTCTCTCTCTCTTTCTCTCTCTCTCTCTCTCTTTCGCTCTCTAAGAGTTAATGTCCTGTATTCTCCCCTCATTTTAGCTCCTAGGTCCCACTCATTTGCGTGTTTATTAGCGGGTCTCACATTAACATTGAATTCTATATCGTAGCCATGACAACTATGTCTGCCATTTTGCTTCAATCACAGGGCCGTTGGTGTTTTGTTTTCAAGTAAAGTTCGTTTTTTACAGTATAAATACAGCAAAATATTTCGCCATCATTTTAGAGAAGTAACCCGAAGAGAATTAGAGAAGCAGCAAGACCAGTTCAAGAACTTCTTGGAGTTCAGGGATTCTGAACCTAACCTTGATAGAAACCGGGTTGTATTTGATCCATCAATTTATAGGAGACCCAAGGACGGGGTAAGAAGATAAATATCACTTTTAATTTGTCAAGGAGCAATTCGTTAAAGTCAGAGAGGGAAAATATATATTTTCAATATCTTTGTCGAAGAATGAATAAATTCTGTCGATAAGATACTTTATTTATCTCTTGCAGATGTATCTGTCGAGAGATTTGGAGGAGGCGGCACGGAACAGATCCCTCAGATCAGCAGCCCAGGCCCGGTCCCTCAGACTAAAACTCAGAGAATGCAGCTCATTTGCATCATATCCAGGATATGTAAATAATTGATGATTAATTGATTAATAATCAATTCTGTGAGTTAGTTAATGTTTTCTTGTTCCGACTCTCTCGTACGGGATCGTGGAGATACTACGAACAGGTTAAAGTTTGTTATGTCCTAACCCTTCGGAGCTCGCGAAAAAGGTCGAGCTTAAAGCTAGGCAATTTCCTCAGGTCCAAGAGGAGCTAAGTAGAGTTGGATTATTGGAGCGATACGATAGAGCCAGGGTGATCCTTCGAGAAGGCCATCTCTCCGCTAGGGTCTACTTTATTCTCTCTGGAACTGGTTTGTCTCTAAATTTCAGTCTGCCCTTTTTTTCTCCTGCAAGCCTTTTTTCTCTCCCTCAGTCTATCCCACAAGGTCTTATGACCTATCTATTCCTTGCCAATCTCAGATCAACAGTACATCATCCCAATTTTTTTACCCACCTCTTATCTCTACTACCTATATATCTCCACCTCTAACCCAGTTGTTTATTTGGTAACGAAGTTACCCCTCCCTTGCCGGCGCGCAAAGCGCACCAAACGAAGGCCGCGATGCGGCCTGAGTTAGGAGTGTGAGGTGTCTGCGATGCGGCCTGAGTTAGGAGTGTGAGGTGTCTTCGATACCAAGTTGTTTATCCACCTCTTATCCCTACTACTATCTCTCCACCTCCCAGTTGTTTATCCACCTCTTATTCCTACTATTATCTCTCCACCTCCCAGTTTTCACCCACCTCTTATTCCTACTATTATCTCTCCACCTCCCAGTTGTTATGACGCGGTTCAACAAGGAACTGAGACAGGAGGAAACAGTGCAGATCCTCAACAGGGGAGATATATTTGGGGATAGTGAGGTCCTGGATGGGTGTCGGAGGACTGCCACGGTCACATCAGCCCTAGATATTGTCCTGTGGAGTGTAGATGGAGAGGTGAGCGAATTTGTTAGCAGAGAATGGGGGTGATAGAATAATGGGGAGGTGAGAGGGGTAGGAAAAGTAGGAACACTATGAGGGGGGTTAAAATAAAGGAGAGGGGTCACTTCGTGGTTTTAGAGTTGTTATATCGACCCTCATAAAACTCCAGTTGATAGCGTTTAAAGTTTCCATGACAACGCTATATTACCTTGTAGGATTTTAAAGGGTCCATGACACGGAGTTTAGAGTTTGCAGCCCGTTGTGGGAGAGATGGTGGAGGTGAGGGGGAGGAGGGGGTAACAGATGGGGCAGCAATGACGGCATCTACCGCCATCCAATCCTTTCTAAACTCACTCACCTGGTTTGATGGCATCCCAACGGAGAAGTTTGGGAATGATCCTAGATCTGCAACTCTTGTTTACTTCAGGTATAATTGTAGTAGCTGCCATCATATCAGGGGTACTAATTTATCACTGTACCAGTATAACACACCGGTTTTATTTCCGGCAAAATGACCGTTCTGTTATAATTTATTCCAGTCATTTTCAAGTGCCTTCTAATTCACTAAAAGTAAAACGCTGTTAGAGCATTGGCCTGAAAGCTAAAACGTGTAATGACGGCATTTTTCAGAAATAACAAGTGTGTGGTAAAGAGTAGTAAAGACAATGACATCCTGTGTTTTGTAAAGTCGGGTAAATGTGACGTCATAACGAAACTCTCCATGGCAACAGAAACTCGACCATCCTCGGGGGTCTCCTGTTTTGATACCGGAATGAGGTAACCGCTTTTCTTGTTGCTAGTTGTTGAGTAGGAGTAAACAATCAACAACTCAACAAGTCACTAGGTAACCACTGCCCTTGTTGCTCGGTAACTAATAACCTTGTTGCTAGGTAACCACTTACCCCGTTGCTAGGTATTAGGTAACCACTAACCGCTTACCTTGTTACTAGGTAACCACTTACCTCGTTACTATATGCAGGTACTGGAAGCGTGATGAAGGATGTGGAGTGAAGCCCTTAACTGGAATTATACCTGATGCAAAACAAGGTAGTGTGTTTTCAATAGTGCTAACCCCACATTCTATCACGTCATCACTCCCCCACCAATTTGAGTCAAAGGGTTCGACTGACAATCCATTTTGTATCCATCAGCGGAGAAGACTGTCAAGACCCGTTTGAGACCCATAACGGCACCTATAACGCGACCCAAGATAGTCATCACAAAGCCATCCCGGCCGGGAACTGGTGTCCATTCCAGGACCCCGCCGGTAGGAAGTAGTACCATGATCAGCCAAGACAGACCTGCCACATCCTCTAAACGATCCAGACCAATTTCTCAAGCTAGACTGATAACCAGTACGACCTCCTCTCCCAGCAGACCCATAACAGCAGCTAATATCACACGACCCAGCACAGTAAAACCACCAAAGGTAAACTAAACAATTTCTTGTTCAAACACATGTCGTTATCAAGGCTAGCCTAAACTAGTAGCCTTGTTTAATGTTAGGAATTTGGGATCCGAACCTTCTATTAGAACTTTTAACACCTAAACCTTCCAGGAGCATTTTGTGCGAGTGTGTACATTAACCTCGGGTGACGTATACGGTCTGACGTCACTTTTCTCAGAAGAGGATCTTCAAACGAGTCTCGTGTCCCGGGGGTGTGAGTGTGTGGTGGTGAAAAAAGATGTCTTCCTCCTCCTGCTGAATAAGAGGACAAGGGACGCCCTGAAGAGCAAAGTACGTTTACTAGTTTTATGCCTAGTTATAGGTCCATTAGAATTGGGAAATTGTATCAGTATTCCTATCAGTATCATTATTAATTTCAACCCCTGAGAGGATTTTTTAATAATCATATTTTCTGCTTCATCAGATTATTTACTATCCCTCGTACTCGGAACTCAAACACAAGCTGGTCAATCTACAAAAGTGGTCTGAATACAAGAAAAGAACTGTATTAAATCCAAATGGACAATGATTTTGGTTGCCATGGAATTGGAAATGAAGATATATTTATAATATTTGACATGCCCAGTCCCAGTCCCAGTCCCAGTCCCAGTCCCAGTCCCAGTCCCAGTCCCAGTCCCAGTCCCAGTCCCAGTCCCAGTCCCAGTCCCAGTCCCAGTCCCAGTCCCAGTCCCAGTCCCAGTCCCAGTCCCAGTCCCAGTCCCAGTTCCAGTCCCAGTTCCAGTCCCAGTTCCAGTCCTAGTTCCAGTCCCCAGTTTCAGTCCCAGTCTAGTTCAGTCCCAGTCCCAGTCCCAGTCCCAGTCCCAGTCCCAAACTGTGTCGACTCTCACAATGTGAATCAAATCAGACCGTAGGCCCGGTCAGATCTTGATATAATAAATATTTATAATATGTATCTTAATCTTTGACTTTGAGCAATTGATGAATTTTGTTTTATTATTAACGCCAGTAAAAACTGTTTATTACGCACCGGCGAATATTTGAAGAGTACGATGCGAGCATCTGCGCGCGGGGCTTAGAGTAAATATTGCGCGCGCGTATCTTTAAAAATTCAAAATCTGAAATGTTGAGAAAACCGCGCGTTGCTTTTTTAAAAACAAATTTTCAGGCCTCAGCGGTGCTTGATTTTTTGTCTCCTAGTTTTGTTCGTATCTAGAACCCCGTACCGGGGGAATTTTTGTTTTCAGGAGATGCAATTTGTTGTGCAGTATTTTGCTTTTTTAAAGAATATTTGTTCAGCTGCCTCGCTACTGGGCTCCCAAACCGTTGCTGACCATTCGCCTAACACACAGACCACAATTATGCTTCTTCATCTTGATCAATAATACTCTTAAGTTGGTCAATACAATGATTGATCCATGATCGACTGTTTGTTTCTGTGCGACTGAACGACGTCAAATTCCAGCTGTTTGAATTTTTTTAAAGGGAGAGCTCTAGAATTTTCCTAAGGGGGAGTCTGCTGCTAGTAACTCACGACTGCTTTAGCTCATGATAAACTGAAATGAGCCAAGGATCAAAACTGAAGGACTTTTCTCTCCTCCGGAAGATCGGAAGGGGTGGCTTTGGGGAGGTTTACGAGGCTCGGAGAGTGTCCGACGGAGAGGTTGTGGCGCTGAAAGTACTCGATAAGAGGAAACTAAAACCTGAGTTGTATAGAAAAGTGTGCAATGAGATTGACATTCACAAGAGTATGGACTATTACAGTATTGCAAAGGTATGAAAGGAATGACAATTGGCAGGGATGTTTGCGGGCAATCATAAAGTAGTTAAATATCATACTTTGCTGCCTTTGAGTTTAAGATTCCAATACATATTGTACCTCCCAGATGTACGAATGGTTTGAAGATTTGAACTTTATCTACCTTGTCTTGGAGTTGTGTAGCAATGGTGACATTGACCACTTTTTGAAAAAGAGAGGAAAACCACTTCCAGAAAATGAAGGTACGTTTATATCCATGTCCTATGTGAAAACATCGTGAGGACTTTGCCCACCATCCCAACTATGAAATGTTCACAAAAATACGCCCAGAATTTTCGTATTGGATTTCCAGATGATACTGGCGTACTCCCCCGTACTCCCTGAACCTCTCTCTCTCTTTCTCTCTCTACCTCTCTCTTTTTAGCTCATTATGCTGTCAAATAAAAGTGACATGACACCACACTCTCTCCCTTTATTAAAAAGACCCACTACCAGACCCTGATATCTGTATAACATCCACAAGTGATCGTCTCTCTATCATTCTTCCAGAACTGTGGCTGTATATTATATATTATAGAGTATAGACACCACTGATACCATTACCACCAGCTTCTAACCTTCAAGAAACCATATAATCCCTCTCCATAACCCCACCTTTACTCTCTTTCTACCACAATCTCACCCCCATTATTATTATTAAATATTAACCCCATTATATATATTCCCTCTGATCTATTCTCTAACCCCATTATCCCCTGATCTATCTCTATTCTCTAACCCCATCTCCCCTCTATTCTCTAACCACATCTTCCCTCTATTCTCTAACCCCATCTTCCCTCTATTCTCTAACCCCATCTCTATTCTCTAACCACATCTTCCCTCTATTCTCTAAACCCATCTTCCCTCTATTCTCTAACCACATCTTCCCTCTATTCTCTAACCCCATCTTCCCTCTATTCTCTAACCCCATCTTCCCTCTATTCTCTAGGGATTCTCTAACCCCATCTTCCCTCTATTCTCTAACCCCATCCTCCCTCTATTCTCTAACCCCATCTTCCCCTCTCAGCACGAGAATTGTTTGTCCAGTTGGTCTAACCCCATCTTCCCCCCTCAGCACGAGAGTTGTTTGTCCAGTTAGTGGATGCGGTGGTCCACCTTCACTCCCAGAACATAGTTCACAGGGACATCTCCGTTAAGAACCTTCTCCTCACTAAAGACATGCGATTGGTAAGTGTGTATTTCAAGAGATGTTTGAGGGTGTTTTAGACTTTAGAACTGCGTACCGAAGAATGAAGATGAGATTTGACAGTCACGGCCTCCCTTGCACGTTCGTCTTGGTTGGGGAGAAGGGGTAGAATAGTTTCTGAGTGAAGTAAGTGACTGGATAAGATTTAAGTTAGAGAAAGAGAGAAGTTAATATATATACCGCGAGTGCACATATCACTCCCGCTGTGCGCGACCATTTGCACGCTGAAATATGCACTGTGCTTCCGCGGGAGCGTGCAGATATAGAGGCAGCGGGATATAAGTGAGAAAAGTGTTTTTACACCTTATTCACACACAAACACACAGAATATGACTGACAAGGTACTACACGACACATAGTCTGTCAAATTACACTCACTCTCCCTCTTTCTCTCACTAATTATCCCCTTATCACGTTTTGTTGTTTGCTATTTCCAAGAATTCCAATCTCCCTCTCTCGCATCTCTCTCTTTATCTCTCTCTTCTTTTCACTGTTTTAAACTATCATACCTTGTCTCCCTTGTGTGTATCCGGTGTAGTAGTGTCTCTTAGTATCTTTTTGTGTGTTTTTGCTTAGTTTGTACCTTGTTTTGTCACATCTCTCTGTGTGTAATCACCCAAAATTATGATTGTTTTGCTTGTCATGTGCTTTCTCGCGGAATATATACTCAATAACGTCCTGCACGGCATGTGCAAGCGTTCCTATATCGCACTCGTTTCACTCGTGCAATATAGGTGTGAAATGCACTCCAGCTTCGCTGTCGTGCATTTCACCTCCATATACGCTCTGCAGTGCAGAGCGTATATGGCGCGCTTGCACTGCGTGCAGAACGTTATGTACTATAAACATCACTCACGTGTCCAATGTAGCATTGTAAGATCCAATACCCGGCACGGTGTTTTTTTGAGTCCTCCCCGCACTAACATATAGGCACGGTGTTTATCATACTCAATGAATGAGATTACATACACCCTCATCTCATTCATTAGCCGGGTTAAAATCTTTGCAGTCTGGTGAGAACAGATTACTGTATTTTCAGTTGATAACAACCATGATATTTCGTCCAATGATCAATTAACATGATTAACACCATGAGAAGTTTTCACAACTAATAAATATACTTCCTAATTCATTCCTATTAGTGATGGTCACTCATAGTGCACATTCCAGCTGATTCCTAGCTGCTGCACGTCTAACCGTCTGTGGTCACGTTACCTCAATTTTCCATTCCCATTGGTCCTCCTAGGTCACGTGACCTCCGTTCTAGTCTTCCATTGGCTGGGTGCCTGTTGCTCTTGGTGCTTGTGAAGCAACGATTTCTCGCTAGCAGTAGTGTCTGAACGTGTTGGGGCAAAGCACCTTCAATACAGCTTGTATGCAAAATACACGCACTCTCTCTCTCTCTCTCTCTCTCTCTCTCTCTCTCTCTCTCTCTCTCTCTCTCTCTCTCTCTCTCTCTCTCTCTCTGTTTCACATGTTACCAAAGTTGTTAGGTACGTTACAAGCATGCTTCACCGGACATCTCACATCATGAGGAAAATGAGGAAAATAGAGAGAGTGGGGGAGAGGGGGGGGGGGGGGTACATCATGATTGTCCGATAAAAACCATCCAAGAAACTTGAAGAGGGTGGGTCTGGATGATGGCGACCTTTGCGTTTGTCATATTCCAGTGATTAATCTAGCTGAATGATGAAGCTGTGATTATTTGTTTCAAAGTATGATAATGAATAACTCAGTTATTTAAATGCTCGTAATATTAGAAGAATGTAAAAGAATTCTTTCGTACTACTGTTCCGGTTCGTTTGTATATTGTTTGGGGTAAGTTACTCAACTCCATGACGGCGGTGGTGGCGGTGGTGGGGTCCATGGGGGCGCTCCTCAACTCCATGATGGCGGTGGTGGCGGTGGTGGGGTCCATGGGGGCGCTCTTCAACTCCATGACGGTGGTGGTGGTGGGGGTGCTCTTCAACTCCATGACGGCGGTGGTGGCGGTGGTGGGGTCCATGGGGGCGCTCTTCAACTCCATGACGGTGGTGGTGGTGGGGGTGCTCTTCAACTCCATGACGGCGGTGGTGGCGGTGGTGGGGTCCATGGGGGCGCTCTTCAACTCCATGACGGTGGTGGTGGTGGTGGTGGTGGGGGTGCTCTTCAACTCCATGACGGCGGTGGTGGCGGTGGTGGGGTCCATGGGGGCGCTCTTCAACTCCATGACGGCGGTGGTGGCGGTGGTGGGGTCCATGGGGGCGCTCTTCAACTCCATGACGGCGGTGGTGGTGGGGGTGGGGTCCATGGGGGCGCTCCTCAACTCCATGACGGCGGTGGTGGCGGTGGTGGGGTCCATGGGGGCGCTCTTCAACTCCATGACGGTGGTGGTGGTGGGGGTGCTCTTCAACTCCATGACGGCGGTGGTGGCGGTGGTGGGGTCCATGGGGGCGCTCCTCAACTCCATGACGGTGGTGGTGGCGGTGGTGGGGTCCATGGGGGCGCTCTTCAACTCCATGACGGTGGTGGTGGTGGGGGTGCTCTTCAACTCCATGACGGCGGTGGTGGCGGTGGTGGGGTCCATGGGGGCGCTCTTCAACTCCATGATGATGGTGGTGGTGGGGGTGCTCTTCAACTCCATGACGGCGGTGGTGGCGGTGGTGGGGTCCATGGGGGCGCTCTTCAACTCCATGACGGCGGTGGTGGCGGTGGTGGGGTCCATGGGGGCGCTCTTCAACTCCATGACGGCGGTGGTGGCGGTGGTGGGGTCCATGGGGGCGCTCTTCAACTCCATGACGGTGGTGGTGGTGGGGGTGCTCTTCAACTCCATGACGGCGGTGGTGGCGGTGGTGGGGTCCATGGGGGCGCTCTTCAACTCCATGACGGTGGTGGTGGTGGGGGTGCTCTTCAACTCCATGACGGCGGTGGTGGCGGTGGTGGGGTCCATGGGGGCGCTCTTCAACTCCATGACGGTGGTGGTGGTGGGGGTGCTCTTCAACTCCATGACGGCGGTGGTGGCGGTGGTGGGGTCCATGGGGGCGCTCTTCAACTCCATGACGGTGGTGGTGGTCATGGGGGTGCTCTTCAACTCCATGACGGCGGTGGTGGCGGTGGTGGGGTCCATGGGGGCGCTCTTCAACTCCATGATGGTGGTGGTGGTGGGGGTGCTCTTCAACTCCATGACGGCGGTGGTGGTGGTGGTGGTGGGGTCCATGGGGGCGCTCTTCAACTCCATGACGGCGGTGGTGGCGGTGGTGGGGTCCATGGGGGCGCTCTTCAACTCCATGGTGGTGGTGGTGGTGGGGGTGCTCTTCAACTCCATGATGGTGGTGGTGGTGGGGGTGCTCTTCAACTCCATGACGGCGGTGGTGGTGGTGGTGGGGTCCATGGGGGCGCTCTTCAACTCCATGGTGGTGGTGGTGTCCATGGGGGTGCTCTTCAACTCCATGACGGCGGTGGTGGCGGTGGTGGGGTCCATGGGGGCGCTCTTCAACTCCATGATGGTGGTGGTGGTGGGGGTGCTCTTCAACTCCATGACGGCGGTGGTGGTGGTGGTGGTGGGGTCCATGGGGGCGCTCTTCAACTCCATGACGGCGGTGGTGGCGGTGGTGGGGTCCATGGGGGCGCTCTTCAACTCCATGGTGGTGGTGGTGGTGGGGGTGCTCTTCAACTCCATGATGGTGGTGGTGGTGGGGGTGCTCTTCAACTCCATGACGGCGGTGGTGGTGGTGGTGGGGTCCATGGGGGCGCTCTTCAACTCCATGGTGATGGTGGTGTCCATGGGGGTGCTCCTCAGCAGTAATGGCCATTATGGCCAATGCCACAATAACGATGAATTTCATTTTCATAAGTCTAGGGGGTATATTATGTTGTTAAAAGATAAAAATTGGCCGGGACAAACATAATACAGCAAATATGGTTGTACTGCAATATATATCAAACAGCACCCGCTCTTCAACAATCAGTTGAAAACATAGTACTCCAACGGTGTACCTCAACATAGTACTCCAACGGTTGCTTCGTTGTGCTAACTACGTGGTATTTGTATACTATGATTGTGTAAATAAGTCTCCAGGGACGCGTCATTGTTCTAGTACTTGTCTCGCACCTGTTCCAAGTTTAGTAGTAGTAATAGTTTACTGTTAGAACGAGGATAGAGAGAGAGAGGAGGGGCGGAGAGAGAGAGGGGACAGAGAGAGAGAAAGGAGGGGCCGAGGGAGGGAGAGAGAGAGAGGGAGGGGGGACGGCAATATATTGAGATAAATATACACAGTTGGAGGGGGCAACAGTTGCCTCAATTGTAAATGGAGGAGGGGGGAGAGATTGGCTCACACAACATGTTGTGCTGTTGCAACAAGCTTGAAATTGAAATATAATAATACTATAAATTGGAGTGCATTTTATTGAAATAATAATAATTGGGAGGGGGCTGCAGCCCAAAGGTTTACATTTCCACTGCTAGGATGCTAAGATAGGTCCTCAGATGCTAAGATAGGTCCTCAGAAAAGTTTGTCGCACGCTCCGATGTGTGGAAGTTGCAATTAGTTGACATTATATATGTAACATTATTATACTTCCTAATTCATTCTTATTAGTGCTGATCACTCATAGTGCACATTCCAGTTGATTCCTAGCTGCTGCACGTCTAACCGTCTGTGATCGCGTTACCTCAATTTTCCAATCCCATTGGTCCTCCTAGGTCACGTGACCTCCGTTCTAGTCTTCCATTGGCTGGGTGGGCAATTTTGCATTTGCGGGCATCGCACTATAGACGCAGTACCCACGTACTATAGACGCATTATAAACGCATTATAAACGCATTATAGACGCATTATAGACACACGCAATATAGACTCAATTTCGTAAGCAGCACTTTAGACGCAATATAGACGCATTATAACAGCAATATAAACGCATTTTTATAGACGCGACGCAGTATAGCCGCATTATAGGCGCACTACCCACCCCAAAATCACTTTATAGACGCACTATAGATGCATTATAGACTGACTATAGCAGCACCATAAACGCTACATAGACCCATATAGACGCATGATAGAAGCATTATAGACGCAAATCGCTTTTTATAGACGCCGCGTCTATAAAAAACGTGCTTTTTTAAGAAGCACTATAGACGTACTCAGACGCATGCTGCCATATTTGAGGCGCAGTTGGGCGAACTATAAACGCATTTTTGTTGCATATAAAAAGAAGCAGTATAGACGCATTATAGACGCATTATAGCCGCATGCGTGCGAAATCGATATAAAGACGCAATATAGACGCAAAAGGGAGGGAGGAAGAGGGAAGGAGAGGGAAAGAGGGAGAGAGGGAGGGATACAGAGACAGATCAGACAGAGATAGATGGAGAGAGGGAGGGAGGGAGAGGGAAGGAGAGGGAAAGATGGAGAGAGGGAGGGATGCAGAGACAGATCAGACAGAGACACTAGACAGATGGACAAAGATCTAAGACAGACGGACAGAGTAAGAGGGAGAGAGAATAAGATAGAGAGAGAGGGACATAGTAAGCGTGTGTATGTCCGTCCGTCTGTCTGTCCCTGTCCGTTTGTTTCCATCTCTGTCTTTTTCTGTCTCACTCCGTCCCTATCTCACTCTCTCTCCATCTTACTATCTCTCCATCTTACTCTGTCCGTCTGTCTCAGGTCTTTATCCGTCTGTCTCTCACTCTGTCCCTGTATCCCTCCCTCCCTCCCCCTTTCCCTCTCCTCCGCTCACCTCCCTCCCTCCCTCCCTCTCTCTCCCTCTCCTTCTTATTTTGCGTCTATATTGTGTCTTTATCCATTTCGCACACATGCGGCTATACTGCGTCTATAATGCGTCTATACTGATTCCTTTTATATGCGACAAAAATGCGTTTATAAAACGCCCAACTGCGCCTCAAATATCGCACTGTAGCCTGGAGTACGTCTGTAGTGCTTCTTAAAAAAGCACGTTTTTTATAGACGCGGCGTCTATAAAAAGCGATGTGCGTCTATAATGCTTCTATCATGCGTCTATATGGGTCTATGTAGCGTTTATGGTGCTGCTATAGTCAGTCTATAATGCGTCTATAGTGCGTCTATAAGGTGATTTTGGGGTGGGTACTGCGCCTATAATGCGGCTATACTGCGTCGCGTCTATAAAAATGCGTTTATATTGCTGTTATAATGCGTCTATATTGCGTCTATAGTGCTGCTTACGAAATTGCGTCTATATTGCGTGTGTCTATAATGCGTCTATAATGCGTCTATAATGCGTTTATAATGCGTCTATAGTACGTGGGTACTGCGTCTATAGTGCGATGCCCGCAAATGCAAAATTGCCGGCTGGGTGGCTGTTGCTGTTGGTGCTTGTGAAGCAACGATTTCTCGCTAGCAGTAGTGTCTGAACGTGTTGGGGCAAAGCACCTTCAATACAGCTTGTATGCAAATTACACGCACTCTCTCTCTCTCTCTCTCTCTTTCTCTCTCTCTCTCTCTCTCTTTTTCTCTCTCTCTGTTTCACATGTTACCAAAGTTGTTAGGTACGTTACAAGCATGCTTCACCGGACATCTCACATCATGAGGAAAATGAGGAAAATAGAGAGAGTGGGGGAGGGCTAGAGATAGATAGAGAGGGGAGAGAGAGGGAGATTTCTGTTAGTAAAAGCATGGCGGTTGCACACTAAATTCTGCACTTAGCAGTAAATGTGAGCGGTTGCCATGCCGGTTATTTACCCAAAAAAAGGTAAACCTGTAAACAGCTCTTGAATAAAGGGGTGGTTTGCTGTGACTGTTGGTATATGTGTACAAGTGAACAATGCTAGTACACCCCCCATTGTGGTCACAGTAAACATAAACTACTCTTCACAACCAATGCCCCTGAACCCATAGAATTAATCTGAATGCCACAGTGTAAACCTCTAGTTCCAGATAACTCTTATAACACCCAATGCCCCTGAATGAATGCCGTTCTCTGTGTATAATAATGAGTGATTCCTCGTTCCTCTCTCTGTATTCACAACTCTCAGTGTCCCCCCAACTGTTACTCATTATACGTCTAATGAGGGGAGTGATAAGAACTCATTTGATATAACCATCTGCCCGCTCTTTATATGGAGTCATTCCAATCATGTGGGAATGAAGGGGGTTTAGCGAGAGAGAGCAGGGACCAGGGTGTGGGAAATAAAGGGGCGCTCAGCCCAGGGAGAGAAAGAGAGATCGGGGAGGGGTGAAAGATAACAGATGCTCAAACCGGCTAATTTCCTTTCATCCGACACGTGCAAACACATGTGCCTCCCCTAAAATCGAATGATTTGTAATGGGCTTTTTGATTCCAAATTGGGGAGGGGGTCCACATTTTTATCTCCTAATTTATCATTCAGTCTCCTTCATTATTTTATTTCTTATCAACCCTTTCAGAAACTATCAGATTTCGGCTTGGCCAAGAGGTTGACAGGTCCCCAGGACAGCCACAAGACAATGTGCGGAACACCCAACTTTATGTCTCCGTAAGTTTTACTGGCAGGCAGGAACCGACCGAATCAGGAAATACTGGTCCCTGATTGGCTGATAACTAGTCACGTGACCTAAATAACGAGTTCTGATTGGTTGTTTACTTGTTTCGGTCTGTTCCTGTGGCAGGGCTAGCTGAGGGATTGTTGTCTATAAATAGAATATCCATAGTGGGAGGCGGGAAACTTTTTGAAACGAGCACCGTTGCATGCTCCACACTTGTTTCTACATTATAGCACATCAGGTGGCGAAGTAACCACATTATATTAAATCTGGCGCTCCTCACATTTCTCTCTCTCCCCCTTTCTCTCTCTCTCTCTCTCTGAATCCAGTTTGTATCACATGATACAACACACGTGACACCATGGGGCGGGAACTTTCAAACCATTCCACAATGGAAATGTAGAGGTAAATGTGGTATGAGGGTGAGAGATTGTTAATGGGATGGTGTTAATGTGTCTCATCATGCATCTAGATCTAGTGACGTGTTGATGAGCAATGTTACTGCTCCAGCTCATTAAATATTCACTACTACTCATCTCATTTCTCACTCTCTCAATAGTCTTCTCTCTCTTTCTCTCTCTCACTCTCTCTCTCTCTCTCTTTCTCTCTCTCACTCTCTCTCTCTCTCTCTCTCTCTCTCTCTCTCTCTCTCTCTCTCTCTCTCTCTCTCTCTCTCTCTCTCTCATCTTCCTCCCTCTCAGTTCCCCTCTCTCTCTCTCTCTCTTCCTCTCGCTCAGTTTCCATCAACCCATCACTTCTTCCCACCTTTCCAGTCATCTTCCTCTGTTTCTTCCCTCTGTTACTCTATCGATTCTCCTAACTGCAGCGTCTCTCCTCGCTCTCTCCTCTAGTAGCTCCTCGTACTGTCTCAATACTCGTCGCTGGTTCTCTGTTCGTTCTGGAACTGCTTCGAGTAACACCCCTCTCTTCCTCTCCTCATTTCCTCAATTTCTCTCCACTCTTGTTCCTCTCTCATTATCAATCCCAGAGTTATATAGAAAACCTGTGTCAGTGTGACAACGATGTATCTTTTTAAATTACAGTAAATATTATCCAGAATAATTCACTGCAATTTCATACAATATAACAATATTGATTTTGACCCCAACTTTGTCAAAGTTTTCAAATTACCCCGTGCTGTTTCCACTTGTCAACGCTGTTATCGTACTTGAACTCTGCCATTCTTAACCCACTTCATAATAGCAAACCATATCCCTCACCTACCCTTTCCTTCCCGTTCTCCACCCTCTGTTTTCTCTACTCTCATTCTATCGCCCAAGTAGTATTTGGGGCCCCGGGGTGGGTGCGAAATTGGTATCTGTGTTTTTTCCTTTCTTTCTTCCCCGGATATATTCACTGCAAAGGGGAAAATTAATAAAATTTTTGTAAACCCCAATTTTGACAAATTTTTTAATTCCCCCCCAATTTTTTTCCCAAGCAAACCCCTTGTTCTCCCCCTTTTCCCCCTCTTTCTTCCGTTTCCCATAGGTTCAAGAGCTACCATCTATCATGGACTGCTAAACTCCTACCCCTAACCCGCTCTCTCCTCTGACCCCCTCTTATTCCCTAACTCATAACCTATTGTTCTGCGCCTGACCCCTCCTAACCCGCTCTCCTCTCCCCAGGACAAGGGTGCCGGAGTTAATGAGATTCTTCACCGGGTCAAGAATGGCAAGTCCATTATCCCAGAGGGAATTAGTGTGGATGCCCGGTCGCTAATTGGCCTCCTTCTCCAGTCAGACCCAAATAACCGGGTCTCAGCCGAGGAGATACTACGACACTCCTTCCTCCTACCCGTCTCACAAGCGGTATGTTGTTGCTCGACCCCCTCTTTCACCGCGCCCAAACGACAATTGTTCTAAACTTCTAAAGGAAGGTCAGGAATATATCTTTATTTATACTAGCTGGACGCGAAATCGGATGGTAGTTAGGTCAGATTTGACGGATATCTATTGAACTATCGGGGTATAGTATCACCTTGTTGATCTGCCGAACCCTCCCAGATCATATAAAATGCAGCGTGAGCTAAACAATCACCTTTTAGTATTGTAAACCGTTTAGTTACTCCATGGTTCATTTTGTTTTTATAACTGTCATGCTCCACTCCTTTCAAATACCCGCCTTTCAGCGTTCATTCTTTCTCTCTTTCTAGCCCCCCTCTTTTTTTTTTACTTGCGCTCCCTTTAAAATTTTTCTCCCTTCCGTAATGGAACCAACGGGCTCCAGGCAATAAAAATGATCGTTACCCATTCTGGGTTCTCATTCGATTACCCCGGGGGCCCGCCTTTTTTCTGGGGCCCCCTTTTTGATCAAAGTTTACCCCGCGTGGCCCCCCTGATTGGCCCACAATTGTCACGGGACCAAAAGAGCGGTTTTTGATTGGGTTTGACAATAAACCCTTTATTTGGGGGGGATGGGGTTGATGAAGATGGATAGTTTCATCCCCTCCCACCCACCCCCTCCTTTTGGCTGTCTGGGTCGAAAACCAAGGTGTGGTGTTTATTGTGACTTAAAAATCCCTTTTGGGCGTCTACTCCTGTACTTTTGGGCCCAACTAGGGAAAAAATAAATTTTTTGGATTGGATTATATTTTTGTAATAAAATTAATTAATTTTTTTTTTAAAAACCCGCTTGGGAAATAATGTTTTTTCTTTAACCCAAAATCCCCGACACTGAGCTTTTTTCCCTCCCCCCTTACTGGGGCCCTCCTTCAAATTTCGGGTTTTAATAATATTTTTTTCCCCCGCCATTATTGTTTTTTATTCGTTGGGTTTTAAATTATTTAAAAGGCCTCTCCCTCCTCTCCTCTTTTTCCCCCTCTCCTCTTCCCCCCTTCCTCCCCTCCTCCTCTCCTCTCCTTTCCTTTCCCCTCCTCCCCTTCCTCTCCTCTCCCCCTTCCCCCCCTCCCTCTCTCCTCTCCCTCCTCTCCCCCTCCTCCCCCCTCTTTCCCCTCCTTTTCCTTCCTCTCCTCTCCTTCCCCTCTCCTCTCCTCTCCTCTCCTTCCCCCTTCCCCTTTCCCCCCGCTCTCCTCTTTTCCCCCCCCTCTCCTCTTCCCCCGTTCTCCTCATCCTCTCCTCTCCCTCCTCCTTTTCCCCTTCCTCCTCCTTTGGGTCCCCTCCTCCCTCCGTCCCTTCCTGCCCCCTCTGGCCCCCTCCCCCGTCCCTTTCCTCCTCCCCCTCTCCTTCCTTTCCTTTTCCTCTGCTCTCCTCTCGCTCTCCTCTCCTGGTTCCTTTGTCCCCCGTTTTTCCCTCCGTTTCCTTTGGGGTTGCTCTGGGGTTAATCCTCTTTTTCTCGTCCTTTCCGCTCCTCTCCTTCTCCTCCTTTTTTGTTTGCCCGGGCCTTCCTTTTTTTCGGCCTGGGGGCCTTTGCCTCCTTTCTTTTCCGGCTTATGTGGATTCGGGGTAGGGTTTTCCCCCCTTATGTGTCCGGGGGGGCTGTCTTTTGGGGGGGAATTTGTCCGGGTGTCTTTCGGGCCTTCCGGGGTCCCTTTCCCCTCCCGGGGGGGTCCCCTCCCCCTTTTCCGTTCTTTTCCTCTTTTTCTTGGGGGGGGTTCGGCCCCGGGGTTTTTCTCCTCCCTTTTTTGGCTCCGATTTTCCCTTTCCCCTTTTCCCTTGCCCCCTCCCCTTTTTTGGTTCTTCTTTTTCTTTCTCTTGGGGGGTTCTTCCTTCCGGGTTTTTCGTTTTTTTGCTCCTCTCCCCCCTCCTCCCCCTTCGGGTTCCCCCCCTGGGGGGGTTTCCCTTTGGTCCCCTTGTTCCTTTCCCTTTTTCCCGCCGGGTTGGGGTTTCCCTGCTCTTTTCCCAGGGTTCCCCGTTTGCCTTTTTTTTCTCTCCTTCCCCCCTTTCCCTTCCCTCCCTTTTTCCCTCTTTTTCTTCCTCATGGGGGCTTTCCTTCCCCCCTTTGTCCTTCCGTCTGTTCTCCTCTTCCTCTTCCCCTTCTCTCTCTCTTTTCCCTTTTTCTTTCTCCTCCTCTCCCCCCTCTCTTTCTCCTCTCCTTTTTCGGGTTTTTCCCTCTCTTTTTCTCCCCTCCCTTTCCTCTCCTCCCGTTTTCATTGGGCCCATGTCACGATTTTTCAGAGAAGGATTTTTTCCATGGCTCCCATCGGAAAATTTGCCGTTTATTTTTTAAAACGATTGTGACTTTCAAAAAGTGGAACCCAATGGGCCCCTCCTCTCCTCTCCTCCCTCCTCTCCTTCCCCCCTCCCCCGTCCCTCTCCTCCCCCTCTCCTCTCCTCTTTCCCCTCCTCTCCTCCCTTCCTCTCCCCCCTCTCCTCTCCTCTCCTCTCCTCTCCTTTCCTCTTTTCCCCTCCTCTTTTCCTCTCCTTTTCCCCCTCCTCTCCTCTCCTCTCCTCTCCTCATCTCCCCTTTTTCCCCCTCCTCGGCCTCCCCCTCTAGGGGTTTTTCCCTTCCCGTTCCCCCATTCCCTCCCCCTCCTCCCCTTTTCTCCTTTTCCCCTCCTCTCCTTTTCCTGGGGTTTTTCCTCTCCCCCTTTCTCCCTCTCCTTTTCCTCTCCCTCTCACTCTCCTTCTCCTCTCCTCTCCGGGCGGGAATCCTCTCTCCCTTTTCCTTCTCTTCCTCTTTCTGGCCGGTTTTTCCTTTCCCGGGTCCTCTCTTTTCCTCTTTCTTCCCCTTTTCCTCTCTTCCTCCTCTTCTTCTTTCTTCCTCTCCTCTCTTTCCCTTTTCTCTCCCTCCTCCCCTTTCCTTTTTCCCCCTTTCCCCTTTTGTTTCTTTCCTTTTCTCCTCTCTTTTCCCCTCTTCTCTCCTCTCCTCTTTCCTCTTTCCCCCCCTTTTCCCCCGGGCCCCATGTTTACGATGTCCCAAAAATGGGGGTCTAAAGTCTCGAAATCGGGAAAAATTGCGTTTATTTTCAACGAGGTTTTTAAGTTTCAAAATGTGACAAGGGGTTTTTGGGCCCTTTTTTCTGTTTTTTCTTCTGATGGTCCCCTCCAGGTAAGGGCAAAACGCATTCCAAACTTCTAATGATTTTGTTCTTTTCCTTTTATTCATTGCCACTTTATTTCAAACCCCACCCCCGAGGCTTGTTAAATTTTCATTTGCTTTTGGCGGTCAAAAACCCCCAAAAAACATTTTTTTAGAATACTTAACGAAGCCTGTGTGTTTAGAGAAAAGAGGTTCCCCGGGAAAAGTTTTTGGGGGTTGGTTTTTTTGGGGTACCAAATTTGGGTTTCCCAAACCCCCCTTCCCTTACCAAAAACCCACCGATGAGGGAGACAAAGAATGTCCCCTTTTGAAAATCTTTTTTAAAAGTTCCTTTTATTTCCCCGGAAATCGAGTTGGGTTCCAAATTTCCCTCTACCAAACCCCCCCTTCTCCCCCCCCCCTGCTTCGTTGCTACGCAACATGCAACTGTCACTTGTCGCTCTCGGAGAGGGGGCGAGAGGGTGGCTGAGGGGGCCGCGGCAGCTTTGGACGGGATAACCTGAGGTAGCGCGCGGTGGGACTGGATGAGGGATTGTATGCGCGCGAGTGTGACAGAGTGAAACCCCGCCTAAATCATTGCACAGGTGTTCAGTCTCCCTTCCTGTAACTAATTTCAGTTAGACCCTGCTCTTACACCTCACTCTCCCCGCAGGTGTTTTCAGGAGAGTCAGCGGACAGTGGTCACGGTACCCTGAATTCAAATGAATTCTCAACTCCCCAAGCTGATTTGTCAGAGGATGAAATTAAAATCGCCCAGAATTTCCTTCCTTCCTTCTCTCTCCTACCGCCCTCACAGTAAGCATACTTGTTCGAATTTAAACCTGAGAAACTGATCGATTTTCCTAAACTGTCGATTTCATAACATCTTCTCCTCAGGTCCCTCAAACGTTCTGGATCAGGAGCATCAGCTCCTACTGAAAAGTGCTCTTAGGTTGCGGGCCCGGCCTGCAGTACCCACTGGTCCTATCCGGACACCAGCCCGACCTGTCATGACGACGCCTGCAGTGGGGGATTGTAGCAGGGAACAGGGAGCTGCCGGTAAACCGGGGTGCCTTAACACAACACGATTATTACCCTCGACTGCAACAAGGACGCAAACAGGAGGTACAATTACAGATTTTCCTAGCTTTTACTTAGCATTCATAACACCGATGAATCCCTCACTACCCCTTTCAACCTCCCCCTCCAACCTCACTCCCTACCTCCCCCTCCAACCTCCCCCCTCCAACCTCCTCCCTCTTCCCAGATTGAACTCCTGGAAAATGGGAGTATTTGTCTGAGGAGGAGGTGTGACAACGGAACTGAGGAATTCAGGGTTTCCAAGGACGGCTCTGAAATTGTGGCTACTATGGAGTCTTTCAAACCGATCAAAATGTCTTACACAACAATGCAACCTCGGTATGTCTTCACGTGACAACCAAACATAGCAAGATGACCAAATATAGACATGATATATTGACCAAATATAGACATGATATATTGACCAAATATAGACATTTTGTGGCTCACATTGTGCGTTCCAGGTGGTTCAGTAGGTACGCTAAACTCTTGGAGTGTATAAAGGTTCTCAAATCGAGTACACCAAAGATAACTCTTCACTCGGACAACGCATCGGCATACTATATGGAGAATACACCCAGACCAAATTACCAGGTAGGATCAGTATTTGCCTTGCTCGACCCTGTTTCCCGGACATAACAACTCATTATATTGAATTGTATAACTTTCCCTCTCTCCGAAATATTTAAAATGCTTGCTCAGATTTACACCAGAATCACCCAACCCCTCACCCCAGGTTCGGTTTAAGGACGGGCACAAGTTGATTCTGGATGACAGGAAGTGTGTGATAACGGACCCCGATAAGAAACAAACGCTGGCGACTCAAAACATGACCCCGTGCCTTGATATGTGCACCTCGCTTCATGTGAGTCAGCTAATTCACCCAAAGTACACCCCCGCTAATTCACCCAAAGTTCCTCCCCCTAAGTCACACTTATCTTCTCAAAACACAGTTTAACTTCCCATCCAACACTATTTGATCTCTAAACGGCTCTAAATTACCCCCAAATATCACACCCTAATCATCCCACACCCCACACTCCATAACCCCATGCTGATATTTCTAATCCCATGATGTTTCCAGAGTTACCTGGATACCGCCCGGAGTCTTTACGAGAGGTGTGAGACGATTGAAAAGTGTTTTAATGACCTGGGACTGCCCTTCCCTGTTCGCGTGGGAAATCCACCCAACAAGACCACGGGTAAGTGATTTGAATGGGTAGTAGAGAGATCAGAGAGAGTGGAATTTTTTTCAGCTCCATAGTTTTTAAATTTCCCGCCTTACCTATAATTGGGGATTAATCGAGTGAATTTTCTTGTGACTGGAAGCTTAGACCACCCAGTATTTTAAACAACTGTTAGCCCAACCAAGTAACACAGAAGAACCCACCAATCCTAACTAGTTAAACCCAATTTAAATCAGTCACCACGGGGAACCCAGAGTAATCCTATCTGTACGTGTGTACCAGTCTCCCAACTTTGACACCACTAACATCCACCCCTACTGCTCATGGTAAGATAACAACTCGACCTGTCTTCCCCGTGCCCCCGTGACTCCCCCCCCCCCCCCCCCCCCCCCCCCCCCCCCCCCCCCCCCCCCCGCGGGACTCCCCCACCCCCGATGCCCTCCTAATTGTTCCAGGGAGTTGTTGAGTAACAACAACCAAGGAGTGTTTGGCTTCGAAGCTTTGATTTGTAAATTTCAAAAAGATATCCTCGATAAAAAACTTCCCCTAACACCCAGCTCCCTCCCCCAGATCTCAGAAGATCACCTAGTATGGGTGCCCTAACGCGGTCACCCCTGACCCCCATCACGCCAAGCACCCTCCGCCGTGCTGCCTCCGTCTCGCCTCAGTCCAGCAGGACCCATGAAAGTAGGACCCATGAAAGTAGGACCCAGGAAAGTAGGGGCCATGAAAGTCATGAGGAGGAGGAAGGAGGGGAGGATAAGGAGAATGAAACGATGGAGTACAGACCAGGCATGGGATGGATAGGATACACGGTGAGTCTGCTAACAATTCTCAGTTCTCAGTTCTGAGTTCTGAGTTATAATTCCTTGCAATATTGGTACTGTGTCCAATGTCCATGCTCCACGCGAACGGTTCAAAATTGTAGGTCGCATTTGTAATTCGGTACTGGTTCACCATAACAACAACCCTCTCTCTCTCTCTATCTCAGAATGGTTCTGCTAAGCTCAAATTGAAGGATGGTTCCGAACTGCTACTTGAATCGAACGGATCTGCCTTCATTCGATCCACCAATGGTAGCACATCGAGGTATTTATATTGAATCAGTCTGTCTGTTAGTCAGTCTCACACTCTGTCAATCAGTCTCCCACTCTTTCTTTTTACCCAATACACTTCCCCTTGATATCTTCAGACGAACAATCCAATCCCCCTTAAATCCTTCGGAACTAACCCTGAAACAGCGAATTACCCCTAGAGTGACGGGTGATACCCTAAAAAGGCACAACGCCAGCCTGAATGAGCTACAGAAGGTCCTCCAACAACGAAATTAGTAAACCTACAGTGGAGCTAAATTACGTCAATGATGGGACTACTTGCTACGTTCGAGTAGAGACTAGAGAGAGATTTTAAGACTGATTATGTTATAAAGACAGTTGTTTTTGTTAAGCGCATTTTTTGTTTTTTCTTGTGTGTGGGTGTGTGGATACTGGATTCACTTGTTGTCTCCCCCTTACTCAACAAGGATTCACAATTCACATCCCATTCACACACTGCACACAAGTGTATGTCTATATTATGTAGCGATATTTTCGCATCAGTTATGTTATGGTCGGATTAATAATATATTACTTTATCCACGGCTCTATGTTATATTAACGTTGCTGCTATGAGCTGTGCTTGGTTTGTTATTTAAGTTAATCAGACTCCTATGTTGGTACTTTAACCTTATGAATGGCTATCAATTTGTATGTATTTGCCTGAAGGCGTCTCAGACCACGTGTCGGTGCACCTAAAATAAGGTTCGGTCTGCGGCTGTCAGGTCAATGCTCTGACAGGTCTGCGGTATCGCAAACTCAATGCGCGGCTTTTGTTTTGCGCGTGCATAATTGCGCCGCGCAGCTAGGTAAAAATCATAAAAAGTTGGTCGTGACTTTTTCTTAAAAAATCCTGCGCGATTTTCTGATTTGATTATTATTATTATTAAATCTAAAATGTGTACATTGGATAAAATACAACATATACTGCCCCTTTTTGTGGGCTAAATTGATAGTATAAGGTTCCTTTTGAAGTCTCTTTAGAGTACAAATTACATGTAGCAGGTCAGCCACATTTAATTACCCCCCTGCTAACCCAGTATCGTCCATTCGGATTGTCTGTTTGTTTGTTTGTTTGTCACTAAACCATGGGATACGCTCAGCAAACCTCCATACCAACCCGGGTATGTGGTAACTATGGCGCTGAGTCCCTTTCTCTCCCCTGGGAGAGAAAGAGACTCATGGTTTAAATTTCTGGAACATTTGAGAAGATCTTGGTCTGTTAGGTAACGTTTTGCCTTTGAGAGGGTCTTGGTCGGGTAGGTAACATTTTGCCTTTGAGAGGGTCTTGGTCGGGTAGGTAACATTTTGCCTTTGAGAGGGTCTTGGTCTTGAAAATAGGTAACTTTTTGCCTTTGAGAGGGTCTTGGTCGGGTAGGTAACGTTTTGCCTTTGAGGGTCTTGGTCTGGTTTGATATTTATCGTTTGTTGGTCTGTCTGGGGCACACTCTCAAGCTATGTCTTGTCAATTACATTCACAATATCAACTGTACACAATAAATGAACAAACAATACGGACAGGTGAACTTACGACCTTGATGGATGTGATTGATACCGTGACTTCTTGATGATGAGAATTGAGATGAGAGGAGTATCCTTTTCCATTAGAGATAAAGATAAACGGGAACGATCAAACACAAACAAGGAGTTGGGCAGATTGTAGCACCACTAGAGTGTAAAATGTTCTAGAAGACATTCGGATTGTCTCGCCTCAGTCCTTTCACTGTATCAACGAGAGTTTTCCGCTCTCGCTGCTCCTCCGGTGTTAGGTCGGGGGAGAGAAACACCGAGGAGAATTTCTCTGAATCTCGGAGCTGTTTTGCTTTTCTTAGAAGTTGTAACAAAGTTTCCCTCCTTTCAAGTGTAACAATTACTGGTCTCGGTCGGTTATCAGTCTTTTCGCCAATACGCTTTGTAGAAGATATGACTGGTTTTTCATTGAGCTCTCCAAAGATATCCTGAACTTCATGCTCAGTAGCCCTTGCCGTAGTTTCTGGCAGCCCAAATATAACCAAATTCAACTTGCGATCAAGAGTTGCTTCTTCCGCGGTTGTACTTGGATGGGGTACAGTCGCTTTCTTCAATGCTGCTTGGAGGCGAGATGGTGTAATAGCTGCAGAGCAATTCTGTACAAGCACCTTGGAGTAGCCCTGCAATTGCTTCTGAACAGACTCTGACACTGAACTAAGTTTCCGACCTTGTACTTCAATCAAAGTATTTTGTGCTTCAATCAGCTTCTCTTGCAGTTCAATCCTTGATACCCGATGTTTGTCGATTTCTTCCTTAAAAGTGCCAAGCTCTTCTTGTACCTCCTTGAGCTTCTGATTACACTCCTCTAGTTCCAAGCGTTCTTTCATTCGGGCAGTTGCATACAGACGTTTCTCCTTCATAACTGGTCCTATTTCTCTCACTATCCGAAAAATATGACGAGAGAGGTTCTCGGTGAAAGCCATGAAACGATCAACATTATACTTTCTCATTTCGGAGTCTTTCGGCAGTGCATCCTCAATATACTGCTCAGGATCATCATACAAACTAGAATCCAATAACTTGGACAATACTCCATCAACCTGTTGTTCACTTGGTTGTTTGAGCCCGTTCTTGATATAAAAAACGTCCTCTACTGCACAACGAAGTTTTTCCATCATCGACAAACCCCAGCATTCCAGTGGATCGGCATCTGCATCAGAGGTATTGAGTTTCTCCGTCATAACTTCTGCCTGCCCCTACGGGCGGTCTCAACATCCTGAGGACATATCTCAAATTAATTTGAAAAGGGCTGCCTTATCCCGCGCTGCCAGCAGATTTGCTTTTCTGGCTCGTAAAGTCCGTTTCAAGCGACATGACCCGTAATTCTTGGAATTCGGCGCATTGCGCGTGTATTTACAAAGGGGCAATCCTGAATTTCCAGGAATCTCAGGTCAAGTCGTTTGAAACGCACTTTAAAACGCAGCGGCTCTAGTCTCTACTGCGCCGTTGGACCCTGCTCGTGGGGGTTTCACCCCACGCCCCTAACGGTGGCTGCCGCCCTACCCCCGGACGCACTGAGCCAGATCCCAGAGGTCCAGCTCCGTCCCTGAAAACACCATAAATCAGAATGAATTTATGCCTATTTACTCTAGGATGGTCCTATCAACGCCTGCCGAGTTAGTGACTCCAGATCCGTCTACACTAAAGATCAGTAGTCTCCCTGAAATTTCTCCACCCACGGTACAAGGTGGCGTTGTAACAAAAGTGTTCCGTAGGAATTCCGGGGAAGTCGAGTGCTCCCCATTCTTCAGTTCTTGGTTTAAAGAAGGAATAATCGCTGAACAAAGGTAACAACTATTAGTAATTTAATAACTTCTATATATTTGTGCAAGAAATAAGAAGGCTGGTTGAGAGATCTTGCCTTTAATCCTGACTTTCTCTGTTTTTGCGTTTATCTCTGAGTCAATTTGCGGGATATCATTATATGCTACTATTGAATTTAATCTGACGCCATGGTATATAGGTTTGAGCGACGCAGAAGGTGGATATGTCACAGACAGACTTTCTCAGATATGGAAACGGATTGCAGAGACGCCTCTCCAAAACGAGAACTAATAAGGGGAATGAGACAAGTAAGCCTATTTATAATACTTTAAAAACTGTTTGTATGATAACATCTATCTAAAGCCTTGTTTATCAAAGGTAAAATAATGGATCTTATTCCAGGTTGACTGTCGAATATGCAGAACTCCCTTGACGGACTGGAGTGATATCACCTCAACCCCTACATCATGCTTCCACATCTATCACAGCAAATGCTACAACCACTGGAGAAGCAAACACAACAAATCAGGGGCTTGTCCGGGAGGGTGCAAACAGGTGTTGGTGCCTGACCTTCCCGTTCAGAAACCCTTTGAGGTGCCAGTGGTGGATATAACGCCTTATAAAGTACCGGCAGTCCTTGCCGTGTCGTGTGATAAGATTCCACCTGCAGAAGTGGAACTTAAAAACTTGGCTGTTGGTTCGTAGAGAGTAATTATCATGATAATAGGTGAAATGTAATGGGAAGTTATTGGATTAAGTTTTTCAAAGGAGCATGGGTTGAGTATCTATCTATTATTTGTTTGTACATTTTGCTGACTAACAACATCAACTTTTTAGCGTGTTTACGTTTGTGTTTGCTGTGTGGATTTTGTGCTATTGTCGTTTTTACTTTGTTGCTAAAGTACTTATCATTTTTCTCAAGAGAACAGATAGCGTTTATTATGTTATAGAATACTCAGGTCTCAGCGTAACAGATATATAGTTTACATAAACAGTTTAGTGTCCCAAGGGCATGTAAGTAAATTTCTGGACCCAGCTGCGGTCTGCTGTTCTTCGTAGTTCTGAACGGCACATTCCCTCTTTTATTGCTCCATGGTCTAACTCTAATTGGGTACCATCGCATACACATGATTGATAACCATGTTCCACTCGTGATCTTTCAGCAGATACCGATTCTTAATCACATCCACAGCTGCCACAGCGTCATGAAACTCCATACCATCCGGCTCAAAGGGGTTGGGATCAATATAGGTCTGTCGAGCTACCATGTTCAGTATTTTGATGATGGACGCCACTGCCGTCTCTTGGTTGGTCTCCGTAGGTCCCTGTTTGACGGCAAACCTAGTGAGGGGTTTAATCACCAGAACAGTCACACACGCATCAATACAATTCATTCTCTGAGCTATTTGTTTGATAACGGCCGCCTTTAACTCCTTCCTATCTCCCTGATCTCCCCTCTCCAGGAGGAAGATTGTAGAGGTAAGGATGGGCTGACCGAATAACTTTGCGACCAGGTCCAGGAAACAGCAAGTAGTATCAGATAACTGACCCTCTCCAGACAACTCGAGCATGATCCAAAATGAGTTCATACCAAAGCCTGACTTGTAGTTCTTCTTAAATTTCAGGTAGTTGGCCATGGTTCGGATCTGGTTTTGAGCGATGTTGGCGGCTATCGCCTCACCGTTATCGGTCCGGGATGTGACATGCAACCTGAGCCCCAAACCGTACACGTTCATCACCTTTATCTGACTATACCTCAGCTTATCCTCCTTGATGGACATAATCTCTCTTATCACTCTACTCCATTGCCCGTCATCGCTTGAATCTGATTTCTGGTTAACTGAGTCCCCGAATTCCTCCTTTATCTCTGCTCCGGTCGGGTCCAGGAAGCATTTGAATGTCATGTTGCCTAGCTGTATCGTCTTTTCAGTGCTCTTACCTACTATCACTATATCGAACCTGTGGGGGCTGATATTTAGCCGTTAACGACGGTCAAACAAACATAAAGGTTGTTCTATCAATAAATTTAAAATCCATCAACATTTTGTTTCTATTTCATCTACGTGTGAGCTTCACCTACCGATTTTGAACAAACATCTTGATTTTTGTAATGAACTTGTGTTGCTCAGACATGGGACGTCCCATGAACATATTCCAGTCATAGTCCTTCTCTCTTTCAGACATCATTCCTCCAAAGTAGTCAGGCATGTAGGATAGTCTGGGAATGTTGGACCATGTTGATTTTGAAGCTATTTAACGGCTCTCTAAACACTAAACCAATAATATATCGGGATAACGAGGCTCTACTCACGCACTAACCTGAACTCAGCATTAGTAGACAGACTTTTCTCATCGTCCCCTCGGCGCTGCTCATTCCACAGTTGTACCTCACTTAACTTGCTCGATGTTGCATTGGTGCTTCTCGACACCTTAGTTTCCTTCATCGTGCCAACTGAGGTCTTTAGGGAGGGTCGTCTCGGTCGATTCAGGACGAAACAAAGATGCTAAGAGAGACGTGAAAGTTTTAAACAAACAATTACTCTAGATATTGTGCAGTGTTAGAGATGTAGCAACTCTTTCGCTGGCAAATAAAACGTAGTAAAATTTGGTAATGGATCAAAATAAAGCGTAGTAAAATTTGGTAATGGATCAAAATAAAGCGTAGTAAAATTTGGTAATGGATCAATAACGAAATTATTTTATAGGGTCAGTAGGATGCTGGGAGGTGGACCGATGATGACACCTGTCACTTCAGTAACGCTCTATGAGTTATCCGACAACTCCTTCCAGAATGAAATCGCTGAAGGTGACTACTGGGCAATACTCCGTGAAATGTGTGGTGGGGGAGATAATGGAGTAGTGAGATCTTTGGAGAGCACTTACAAGAAACTGGATAAACCGGAGGACAGATTGGTGTGCGCTGCATCTGCCTTCAATGTCTTCCTTCAGAACAACTTCACAGGTCCCATGCTGTCACCCGAACTTTTAGACGCTGCCACGGACAGGGAACTGTGCCGAGAACTGAGTACCAAGAATAATGCCATGTACCCCCTGGTTAAGTGTCTGGCACTGTTCATCTTTGCTAAGCAGTCGTTCCGGGATATGGAGAGCTGCCTAATTGTCAATCTCTTTCGGTTGAGATGTGTGGTGGTGCATCAGAACCTTCTCGATGAGCTGTGTCCTAAACTGTTCGAGGAACTGAACAAGTGTGTCGAAGCAATCGAGGGTGCCGAGGAGTTTCAGTCTCTCGGTAAAGAACTCCAGGCCCAGGTATTGACCGAGGTTTCCTTTGGTTTGCTAACTTTTGAGCAGTTTTCACAGTCGAGGAATGTTATCCGAAAAGCAATGGATTGTGTTGGTTTTAGTTTTAAACTTACTGGTGCAATGGGTAAGAGGACGAAATGGCAGGAAAAGTCATTGGCTCAACTGAAGGTTGAAATGATAGTAGACCAATCGGTTTTGGACCAGGGACCTCTAGAAAACGAACCCGAAGCAATGGATATGAATGACGATACACTGTTGGAAAAGGTGGCTTTCTCCAGCCCCGATAATACTGTTTCATCTAACTTGACCGCACCATTCCTCCTTCACACAGCAGCGCTGAAGCTCAGGGACAATGCCCTGGAGGAGATGTTGAGGGAGGAGGTGGTTGCATTTCTAGATGCTATTATCGGAGGTCGGACCTTCAACTATTGCATCGCTACCCACGCATTCTTTATCCGTAGTAAGCTTGAGAAGACCTCTGTTAGGCGGCTGTGTCGAAGTATGGAGCAGTTAGAGGAGATAGTTCAGGGGTTCGACCCGAAGAAGACCTGCTCTAGGACGGGTGGGTTGTTCCGGACCTCCCTACCGCCAATGTGGATACAACAAAAGTTGTTGGCTGATCTTTACACCAGTGTCGGATCCCACAAGAGTGCCCTGGACTTGTTCGAGAAGTTGGAGATGTGGGAGGACCAGGTGTTGGCTCTTATTGGAATCGGACGGTATGAAGCAGCAGAGAAACTGACACGGGGCTTGATAGCGAAGGAGGCAACGCCCAAGTGGTATTGTATTCTGGGGGATACCACCCAAGACATCACACATTACGAGACAGCGTGGGAATTATCTGAGTTCACCTCCGCACGTGCCATGAAATCACTGGGATACCACTACTTCAACACCAAGAACTACACCAAGGCCCTGGAGTGCATGCAGAAGTCCCTGGAGTGTAACCACTTACAGGGAGGTCTCTGGTTTACCACTGGCTGCACCGCCATGGCCATACCTGACTACGCCACGGGGGCCAAGTGCTTCACAGCGTCTGTGAACATTGATGATGAAAATGGGCAGTCTTGGAGCAATTTGGGGGCATGTCACGAAAGGTTGGGTAATTTGGAGAAAGCACACAATTGTTACAAAGAGGCGACTCGACACTCCTTCAACAACTGGAGAATCTGGGAGAATTACATTTGCTCAGCAGCTAGAATCAAACACTTCGCCTCCGTCATCGTGTCCTACAAGCAGATACTGAACCTAGGCCACAAGTATGCGGATCCAAAAATCTTGAATTGTCTGGTATCTGCGGTGGTAAACAACACGCCCTCTATCGACGGGAAACCAGGAATCACATTCTTTGACCGGGTATTGGAGTTGTTCAAGTTTGCCAGCTCTAAAGTGACTACCTCCCATCACCTCTGGAAGTGCTATGCAACGCTCTACATTGAAGTTCCAGGACGGGAAAACCTCAGTCTAGGAATTGATTATCTTATCAAGGGTTATCATGCGTGTTCCCTGACCATCGAAAAGTCGGTTGACAACTATTTGGAATGTGGTCAGTACGGAGAGATGATATTCAAATGTGTATCGAAGGAGGATAAGGATTCTGGTACCTACGGGCGGCATCTACAATCTCTGTCAACCATTCTCCAGATTTTAGTTACCAAAGGACACAAGTTGGTAGAGGTTACTGATGAATCGGAGCAAAAGGAGGCGATTCGAGAGTTTTTGGGAGAGTGCAAAGGGTTTTTGGAAAAAGTGGAAGAATTGATGCTTTACACTTGAGAGTTAATTTATTTACCCCCTGGGAATTTTTTATAGTGTGTGCTTTAGGAAGTTTTAAAAAGTGGTGTTTCTCTTCAGTGTGTCATGTGTGAGTGAGAGTCGCTGTTTGTATCAACCTGTAGGGTATTTATTTTAGGAAGCATGGAACCCTCTCAAGTAGAATTCATTGCAGAGAAGGAGCCGGTTTCCATCTTACCCAACTTTACAGAAGATAAACTGTACCTTATTAGCGTGAGTAGCAAATGTAGTAATGGTCACCTTTGCGCTTGCTAGCGCACTGATTCAATTAAAACTTCTTTATCTCAAGCAATGGTAGACCTTTAAAGGTTGACAAGATACCTAAAACTTTTCGTATATCGTCTTATTTTAATTCTTGCTCTGAACTCATTATTCAGAATATCGTCTTATTTTGATTTATCATTAATTTACAGCATTTTTTCAGAATTTTTGGTCGGCTAGAAATATGTGCAAAAAAGGGGGTCTACTGATAAATGAGTGTTCCCTTTTTAAAATTGATACTGGAATATCTCCGGTTCCTGATGAGATACAGAAACCGTTTTGGTAGCGTTAGAAAGGTCTTATTGAGACCAATCCAACGCAACCAAGATCAAGTAGCTATCTTTTGAGGAACCGGAAACGTGAATTTCAATTTGCGAGACGCAGTGAGTGTGCCCAGTGAAACCAGTGCTGACAATATCGGTAGACCCCCTATTTCGATTTTTTTTTCTAGCCGACAAAAAATTCTGAAAAAATGCTGAAAATTAATAATAAATCAAAATAAGACGATATACGAAAAGTTTTAGGTATCTTGTCAACCTTTAATTCGTTGTACTAGTAAGCCCGCTCGCCCTACGGGCGAATGTCGGGGATGGTCAATGCAATGGTCATATGCAGTAAACTAAGCAAATAGTGTAGTATCATTTGAAATTTTTAAAATCAGTAAATTTATCAGGTAAATTAACCACAGCGATTCTTTCGACAGAAAAACCACGGGTCCTCTTTTGCCAGGTCCTGATCATAAAATACTTCGAAGTATTTTATGAAGGAGCACATTTGCAAAATACTTTCACGTATTACTGCCATTTCTTATTAGTGCCATTGATACTTTGTTATTACGTGTGTTGACAACATTTTTTGAATAATAATCACCTCTTTTGTAGGATTCTATCACGTAGTCTATAGGCGCCAGCGCCAGTTTGGGACATATGGCTCCTCCAAACTCGCTGGCGATTGTGTTGAAGTTGAGTAGTCATGTTCACGAAACGTGGTGAACAGATCAAATCGAGCAAACGATCAATCACACAACCAGCAGAGAGATGAATCAAGGATGCACGTGCAGTTTAAGGCTCAAGCTGGCAGGTTGCCAGTGTCCCTCTAGGGACAACACGTGCAAAAGGCCATTTCCAGGAATTTTTGTGCCATATTTGGTAAAAAAACCATCACCCATCATTTCCCTATTTGCTTTAATAATAGTATGATTGTAATTCAACAGCCACATTATTTCTCAGGGTGACGTCGGGCCCTTCCAGCCGCAGGTTCCAGTTGATGTACCCTTGTGGCTGGCAATAAACCTGAGACAACGCCAGAAATGCCGCATTATCACGCCCGATTGGTTGGATGTCGGTAGGTGTCACAGCCATGTATCTTTATGTTTCTAGCTAGTACAGAATACCAGAGCCCTTGTTGCTCTACTGGAGACAATTGATGATTACAATAACCCCCCTCTGTTTAGATAAACTGAAAGACAAGAAAGCGGAGGAAATTGAGAGTAACCTTTTCACAAAACCGCTACACCCCCATTACATGGAGATTAGTAATATTATTTTGGGGTAAGTTGCCGGAGACTAGTAATATTATTTTGGGGTAAGACATTATTTTGTAAATTTAAATAAAATTGATCTGCTGATTTTAACAGTTGATTCATTAATTTCATGATCCTAATCGATATTACTGAGCGTATATCACAGACAAACGTCAAACGGCATTATCACAGGAATTCACGAGATATTCAGAACGCCGATGAGGTCCGAACGCTGGTGAAGGATATTTGGGATATCCGAGCGGCCAAGTTACGGAAAAGTGTAAACAAGATGATCAATCATGACGCCGGTGATGGACAACTCCTTGCGCATGTTGAGGTAACGTTTTGATTTCTGTATTAGGCTGTAACCTGTTTAAGAGTCGCTTTGCTTTGCCTAGCTTTGCCTTGCTCGACCCTGTTTCCGGCGCCCGCCCGGGAAACCTCTTTTACAAATGTAAAGGAGGGATATAATATAACAAAAGTTGATCTAGTTGAACTAATCAACTACTTACCTGTGTGTTTCAGATTAGCAACATAACAATTCTGGAAATCAACACAATGAGAAAGTTCTTTACCGCCTCCCTCGACCACCTTCACAACCTTCGCAATCACGCTGAAATATGTTTACGGGACTTGGACAAACAAAGCTAAATGTATCCATCCGGGGTCCTTTTTTAGAAGATATATATTTGTTTTTATTAAACTTTTGACTTGTAATATATTTCAGAATTATATGTGTGAGCTTTTATGAATCGATACAACATCAGCTGCTCCTTTGATACCAAATACAATAACTATTTAATTTTCAGTACACTATTTGTTTGCCTTGTTCGACCTCCTCCCCTCTCTCTCCCAGTGTAAATGTAAAGGAGGGTTAGAACATAACAAATATTTGTGACAACTGGACCAATATCTTGCCCTAATTAACATACCAATTATGTACCTCTCTAGCCCCCCACGTATGGCCCAACAAGACCACCACGCAAGTGATGAGGAGGGGGACGCCAAGGTGAAACAACCCAAACCAAGGCAACACGACGCCGGTGCTAGTGATTTGGAAGTTATCAAGGATTTTCGATCGGAGGAGGTCGATATTGGCTTTATCGACACTTCTGCCCTGGCAGTTGGAAAACCAAAAGATGAAGCGGGGGTGAAAGTGAAGCTTGAATAAGGATGACTATTGATATGATAGTCGCACATATGATGGTATCTCCTGCTAATTGCAGAGAGGTGTTTGAAGGGATCACCGAGGTGATGTGAAGGCTGCACTGACCTTCCTTGTCAATAACTAACTGATCATACTGTTTGTGTTTATGAAGGAGCACTTCAACCATGTTTATATTTGAGATATTTTGTTTACCCAAATGATATCTTTTTTTTCCCCGAAAACTCCTCGGGCAAGCTACCAGGAGCTCACTTATTGATATCTTAATTAGATGATTGAGTTGAGATGGTACTTGAGTAATGTACCATATAAATCCAAAGTTCTAATCAACAACATTGCAAATCAAAGAGCCCAAGCTTCATGCCCTAGTAATTTTAGAAAAGTAAGACCTGAAGATCGACATACATACCTATACCCAACGAAATAATACAGCTGTATTTAGGACATACCTATACCCGGTAGTTTCACACATGGAACAGTTTTCGACCACTGCCTGGTGTCTGTACACGTCATGTTCTGAGATCCACCGGTCCACCCTGATCTGCACGTGACTTCTAACACTGATCCGATCGGGAAGAGTACCTCTGACGTGTTTGCCATGGTTTTATCCTCGGAAAGAGTCGGAACTGGGCACGCAACAACTGAAATCAAATTATTGTTAGCTATTTATGAAAATGTCCCTAAAATATGAAATATTCACCTAATGGGATATAAGAGCTAAAGTGTTAGTTATGTTATTATGCGTTAAAAGTCTATTCCTCGGAAGTACTAACCTCGGAAACGATTCGATGCCGTGTCAATTGTTGCAAAGTAAAAGTTGCTGTCCTCCCTCTCTCCCTGCCATGTATTCTCACACCCGGGATTGTAGGCACTGTCAGTGAAAACATACTCCAAAACATCTGTTCCATTGCAATGGACAGTGATCTTTTCTCCGCTTTTAGTAAACCGCCACAGCCGAGCTCCGGTGGGAAGGGTGGCCGAGAAACTCTTAAACGTGTAACTATAGTATGTACATGCATATATGCTGTACTTATTGTTTAAAATGGCCACTTCGTGTCGGTAAAGATAAATTGACACTTTTCCATTAGAATCTGCCTCGACCTCAATCGGGAAATTATCACTGAGAGGTCCAATCTCATTGCCGTGAACAACACTCTCCCACTCTGTAAGACGAGTTTTAGTTGAGTCCGATTCTATAAAAACGGGATAAAAATATACATTTGTGGTGGCACAAGAATGGGGGAAGTTTGATAATGATGTGTGCATAAAGTCCGATTTTTAATAATGCGAACCGGGGTGCGCAAAAACGGTAGTATGGTAGTTAAGGTCGTGCGCACTTTTTGGCGCCAATTTGGCGCCACATGGCGATATTTTAGCGCCAAATGGCGCCAAAATTTGGCGACTGCGCACAACCGCCAATTTGGCGCCAAAATGGCACCAAGTTGGGTAAAAGGGTCATGACCCTAAGTGACCAATTTTTGGCGCCAATTTTCGATTTTTTGGCGCCAAAAACCATTATTGGCGCCAAATATTATCGCCAATAAAAAATACCGGCGCCAAAACGCGATTTGGCGCCGGTTTTTTTGGCGCCAAAGCTCTTTTTGGCGCCGGCTTTTGGCGGTTCACTTGGGTGAACCTTAAAAAATTGGCGCCAATTCTGAAATTGGCGCCACCCATCCTTGACCCTAAGTTTTGGCGCCAACTCTGGCGAAAGTTGGCGCCAACTGTTGGCGCCAATTTGTTGAATATTTAGGGTCATAGGATGGAAAATTGGCGCCAATCATTAGCGCCAACTTTAAAATTTCGACTAAGTAACCCTTGAGCGCTAGTTGTTAGCGCCACTTTTTGGCGCCAATTTATTAGCGCCAATTATTGGCGCCAAAAAAACAAAACATTCAGTTTCTGTCTGGCGCCGTGACCCCATCTGAGCGCACTGTCAGGATCTGTCAGAGCTGTCTGGCGCCGCCAGACAGCTCAGTTTGCAGATGCTGGCATTTGTGCGGATAACTTTCATTACCAGTGGTACTATCACAATGTCTGACCCCGAAACTCGTCACACGCATCTTTCCAGTTATAACTGGGCCCTTCAAACGTGGAGGAATGCCATTTAACATTAGGTACTGGCTGTAATTTAGGTACATTATTGAAAATTAAGATACGGAGTGTCAAGTAACAGATCTTAGGGACAAGAAAGCCTGTTGGTTGGACCCTGCATCTTAGACGTTAGTCGAACCCCGTTGGCTGTACCTCGTCTGATATCTCTATATATCTTCCTCTAATCGTAAATGATAATCTGTTATTTACTATACACTCATAATCCTATATATCAATACTCATCTTTCAGAAAGTCAAGTAACCATAAGATGAATAAAGTCTCATAGAAGACTGAAAGTAGTAAAGGAATATATAATAGCATTGCCGCTTGTCTTTTCCCTCAACGCCATACTTCTCTACTCTCAGCTCTGCTCCCACGTTTTCAGCTCTCTCTCTTTCTCTCTCTCTCACTCCATCTCTTCATCATGTCGGGCTGAAAGAATATAAAGGTTGGTAGAGTGGTAGGGATAGGTGATAAGGATTGAGGAAGAGGTTCCCTTCAAATATATTGAATCAGGTGATAAAGATTCGTAGAAACTGGAGCTGTATTGGGGGTACGTATACGTACGTGCGTACGTACCTATAGGTAGGAAAGCTTTGGCAATCATGGGAACCCCAGTTGTAGATGGCAGGAACACCCGAACACATAACACGCATCCAACAACATGCACGTGCAGTATTCACGCATTTGACCTTGCCTACCCGCCATAACAACCACTTGATTCGCACGGGCAAAAGTGGTAATTGTTGCACGCTAGTGTTGCACGCTTATAGGTTACTCCATCATCATCACCACTCCAAGCATTTCTACGGACGGCAAATTACAAACTTTATGTGGCGCCATAAATTGGCGCCATAAATTGGCGCCAATTTACATCATTTTGGGCCAATATTTTGTTACGAAAGGGCCACAGGATGAATAATTGGCGCCAAAAATTGGCGCTATATATTGGCGCCAACGAGTTTCTGGCACCGATTTTATTACAAAAGTGAATAATTGGCGCCAAAAACTTAGGGTCAAGGATGGGTGGCGCCAATTTCAGAATTGGCGCCAATTTTTTAAGGTTCACCCAAGTGAACCGCCAAAAGCCGGCGCCAAAAAGAGCTTTGGCGCCAAAAAAAACCGGCGCCAAATCGCGTTTTGGCGCCGGTATTTTTTATTGGCGATAATATTTGGCGCCAATAATGGTTTTTGGCGCCAAAAAAATCGAAAATTGGCGCCAAAAATTGGTCACTTAGGGTCATGACCCTTTTACCCCAAGTTGGCGATTTTTTGGCGCCAAGTGGCGCCACGTGGCGCCACGTGGCGATTGTAAATCGCCAAGTGTTGGCGGTATTTGGCGGTACCGCCACGTGGCGATGCGAATTTGTCTGAATAAACTGTGTCCATCGCCAAGTGGCGCCAAATTGGCGCCAAATTGGCGATAGTACCTAAAATTCCAAATATTCATAACGTCCATCAGAGGAATTCCTATCGCCAAGTGGCGCCAAATGGCGCCAAATTGGCGGTGATTGGCGATTGTCGCCATTTTAGCGCCAGATTGGCGCCAATTTGGCGCCAAATGGCGCTACTTGGCGATTTGTATTCAATCGCCAACTTAGCGCCATTTTGGCGATTGCCGCCAACTTAGCGCCAAATTGGCGCCATGTTGGCGGCGATCGCCAAGTAGCACCATTTGGCGCCAAATTGGCGCCAATCTGGCGCTACTTGGCGATCGCCGCCAATTTCCAAATTGGCGGTGCTTGGCACTTAGCGCCAACTTAGCGCCAAATTGGCGATTTGTAGCCAATCGCCAATTTGGCGCTAAGTTGGCGCCAAATTGGCGGTGTTTGGCACTTTGCGCCAATTTGGCGCTAAGTTGGTGCTAAGTTGGCGACAAAAATGTGGTTAATTTACGCTTCTGAATGTTCGCACTCGCCAAGTGGCGCTAATTTGGCGCCAATTTGGCGCCAAGACTAAAAAATACCTGGCGCCAATTTGGCGCCAATTTGGCGCCACTTGGCGGTGGGCACAGTTTATCCAGAAAAATGCGCATCGCCACGTGGCGGTACCGCCAATTACCGCCAACACTTGGCGATTTATAATCGCCACGTGGCGCCAATTGGCGCCATTTGGCGCCAAAAAACCGCCAACTTGGCGCCAACTTCGCGCCAAATTGGCGGCAGTGCGCAGTCGCCAAATTTTGGCGCCATTTGGCGCCAATATATCGCCACGTGGCGCCACGTGGCGCCAATTTGGCGCCAAATGGCGCCAAAAAGTGCGCACGACCTTAACTACCATACTACCATCTTGGTTGCATTGAAAAGGTCTTACAGTTATCTTTCCGATACTTCCGGAATCAAGTCTTGAGATTGTCAGAAACAGAATTCAGCTCGTGCAAATGGAATTAAGTGCGCGCCCCCCATTCACATTATTAAAAATCGGACTTTACCTGTTGGGATTGCAGTAGTGGTCGATGAAAGTGTCTGTAAAACCAATAATACCAACATTATCTGAGAGTTGTGTGTTAAAAACTCTAGTTTTCCCGGGCCATTCTACGGATGGCTTACATTTGATTGATTGATTGATTGATTGATTGCTCTCTCTCTCTCTCTCTCTCTCTCTCTCTCTCTCTCTCTCTCTCTCTCTCTCTCTCTCTTTCTCTCTCTTTCTCTCAAGTCTCTCTCTCTAGTCTCCCTCTCTAGTCTCTCTATAGCTATCTCCGGACCCATAGATGGCAACAAAATGGACAGCAGAAAAAAAAGACTGATGGGAGAAGATTACAAACTTGATGTTCAAGAATATAATGTTGGTATGCTATAATTCTGTAGCTTGCTCAGTTGTCTATCTCCACTCTCTCTCTCTCTCTCTCTCTCTCTCTCTCTCTCTCTCTCTCTCTCTCTCTCTCTCTCTCTCTCTCTCTCTCTCGCTCTCTCTCTCTCTCTCTCTCTCTCTCTCTCTTCTTCTCTCGCTCTCTCTCCTCTCTCGGCTAATGACAATTGAACCTTGTCTTCTAGTACAACAGCAGCTAATTATATCCCTTTATGTGCTCACACTCTCTCTGTCTCCTCCCCTCTTCTCGATCTCTCTCATTCTTTCTCTATGCTCGCTCTCTCTCTCTCTCTCTCTCTTCCTCTCTTTCTTTCTATCTTTCCTCTCTTCCCTCTCTCTCTCTCTCTCTCTCCTCTCTCTCTCTCTCTCTCTCTCTCTCTCTCTCTCTCTCTCTCTCTCTCTCTCTCTCTCGGCTAATGACAATTGACATTGTCTTCTAGACAACAGCAGCTAATTATGGTGGGCGGACTCTAGTGCTAACCACAGTGGGTAATGACCCTACAAAGTGGGAAAAAAAGTTGTCTTTAAATTTGCTGAAATTTGGATATCGATTGTAAAAATAATCAAGGTTTCACGTAAAAAATATTGAGATTTACAGATTTTATGTTAGTTTGAAGTTGAGGGAAATTGTGGGTTTTCATTTTGGCTGTGAAATTCGCTTAGATCCATGTGCACACTACTGCAATACCTTTCATTCTTTTTCTTTCATTTCTTTTGTATCGTGATGGTTGTTTTGTGTTCTTTTCAGTGATTAGGGTTCAATATGTCTTACTCTAACTATTTTTTCTCGGTTGCGCGTGTCAAATTTAGGCTATTTTTAGGATATGAATGACCAAAAAAAGTTACTTCGCCGCTCGACGCCACCCCTTTCATTGTGATATTCTGACTCTATGGACAATTTGGAACATTGTAGTGTCGCGGGAATTCCCCACTTTTCCCCTGTTTGAATTTTATAGCCATTTAAAGTGCGAAATTTAAGCGATTTTTTCGCTTTTTCGGCTTTTATGTGTAAAATGCCTGATCTAAAATGGCATATAACTCAAAAACGGTTTGATTTAGGCCATATGTTGCTTCATAAGTCCTATATAAACATGCACATTCCGGACAATTTGCATCAAAAATTGGATCTCTAAGTGGTTCCTGAGCCAAGTTACGTTTTTACTTAATCAAGTTATTAATTAGCTAATTAATTTTCTTCAAATATTTCAAAAAGGTGGCATCTAAGCACTCTGAAAAGTGTCTAAATCGCTTTCTAGGAACGGTTTTAGTCTAGGAGAGGTCACTTTGGCCCAAAAATATGATTTCTACGGCATATATTTCATTTTGTAGGGTCACGCAGGAAAATTACCCACTGTGCTAACGGACTCTATATCTAAACCCAGGGAGGACTCTATATCTAACCCTAACCTTTACCCTAACCCCTAACCTCGAACCCAAATAACGGCCCTAACACTTCTAAATGAGTATAGAGGTACAGCAAACTCTCGTTTCCGGCCTAACGGCCGAAATCTCGAGTTCGCTTTTCGTGATTTTAGCACTAGAGTCCGCACACCGCTAATTATATCCCTTTATGTCTCCACTCTCTCTTTCTCCTCCCCTCTTCTCTCTCTCTTTCTCTCTCTCTCTCTCTCTCTCTCTCTCTCTCTCTCTCTCTCTCTCTCTCTCTCTCTCTCTCTCTCTCTCTCTCTCAGCCGTGACTTGGGTACCCAAAAATTATCGTATTAACCAAAAACGAGCTTCACTTCGGACTTACTAAAGAGAGAAACTTCTAACTATATATCTAATGCAAATTTGACAGAAATGACGCCCCAGTTCTACTAGAACTGCTTTAATGAAGGAGGCAATTCCTTTATAAGAGCTGTTATCGAACAACGGATAGCGTTCCTTTATAATCCATGATACAGATAAAAAGAGATCCATCCATTAAAGAATCGTGACTTTAACTAATGGTCAGAGCCATCTGGAGCCATTGCTTATTTTATGGTCATTAGTCAGTGCCCCAAACCCGTCACTACTGATCATACAATAAGACATGTCTCTCTCTCAACAGTTTATATCAACTGGGTGCTGTGATGCACAAATAATATTTATATTATTTGTGCATCACAGCACCCAGTTATAACAACACAAACAAAAAGGTGGGCAGACAGTTTAAAAATTCAGATTTTCTCGGGGAACCGACCACCTGCACCCGTAACTATTTACAAGGTATAAAGGAGTGTCTACTATTAGGGCACGTCTGGGGAGTTGGACCAGATGTGAAGCCGATAGTTAGTAGAAAGAGAGATAGTTTACCTTGTTCAACCCTCTCCCTCTCACCGCGTCCCGTTGTAAACGAAGGGTTTAATAACAAACATCAGGTGTATTGGGGAAGATACAGACTAAACTACCAAAATGTGGTTGAGGAAATCTATGGAGACGAGAACCTTGACTGGAACAAATTCACCCAATTAATACATAAAAGCAAACTCTTCAGATAACCCTCAACAATTCAAACCACTATCTCACACTATAAAACAAATTTCTATGAGTGACGCACATAGATACCGAACCCACTAAACATTCCACACGCCAGAGTTCCGTTTTGGGAAGGAACCTGCCCTAACTACCCCATGAACGGCCGGACGCTGCATCTGCATCATGAACAAAAAGTGATGTTCCATGAACCCCCATGGAGTACTGATTACAAATCAGAGGTTGGCAGCGCAAAATCTACAAAGGTGCCATAGTCAATGGAGTGTCCGAATTGTCCTAGCCAAGGCCACATCGAAAGCGATCAATGCTGAGATACCACTCACCAAGGATCGCTGGAGATATCCGAGACTGGCACAATAGACCAGTCATATGATGCATGATAGGGAACATAATTGATCTAAATGTGATTCCACTTCTAGGGCACTCCAATAGGTCCCTAGAACCACCAAAAAAATTTGTCACTCTTCATCAAATGAATAAATGTGGTTTTTGGGCCACGCCCTTATACCTGTATTTTCAGTCATGTGGTCAAAACTGAAAACCATCTTAGGAAACGAGTAGAGAAGAAATCAAGGGCACTAAAGTGTGTAGCGTCCTCGCATTAGTGGGGGTAGGTGCCGGAATTAAGTCTCTATCTCATCTGGTTAATTAGATAATTGGATAATTAGGTATGCGCATAACCGTTTTTTGGCTATATGGCTATAGCCACTTATAAATGGTTTAGAGACTTTTCACTGGTGCCATTTTGTAGGCAATGGCCAAGTTATGGGGGGTCGACGTCGGACTTTTAAGCTCTATCTTCAACCGTTTAGCCGTTATTTGGCTTTTAAGGTGGCTGAAAATGAGCAAAAAACGGGAAAAAGCCCGATTTTTACTCATTTTCAGCACCTTTGAATCGAAATAACGGCTAAACGGTTGGAGATAGAGCTTAAAAGTCCGACGTCGACCCCCCATAACTTGGCCATTGCCTACAAAATGGCACCAGTGAAAAGTCTCTAAACCATTTATAAGTGGCTATAGCCATATAGCCAAAAAACGGTTATGCGCATACCTAATTATCCAATTATCTAATTAACCAGATGAGATAGAGACTTAATTCCGGCACCTACCCCCACTAATGCGAGGACGCTACACACTTTAGTGCCCTTGATTTCTTCTCTACTCGTTTCCTAAGATGGTTTTCAGTTTTGACCACATGACTGAAAATACAGGTATAAGGGCGTGGCCCAAAAACCACATTTATTCATTTGATGAAGAGTGACAAATTTTTTTGGTGGTTCTAGGGACCTATTGGAGTGCCCTAGAAGTGGAATCACATTTAGATCAATTATGTTTTTTTTCGGTCCAAAACCGACATCATATGACTGGTCTACAATGTGAAAACAGTGCTGGTGCGGTCCTGTCTCATGAGACCTGTCAAGACAGTTATGGGAGACGATTCCACCCTTATCTCTAAATCCATGGACATAAGACGGAGGAAGAATACTCTCCCGGGGGAAAGAGGAAACTCTGGAACCTGAGCTCCGTCCATCTCGGGCGTGAGGAACTGGCTGCCTGACGGGATAAAAACTCAAGTGGAGGACCGGAAGCGGAGGCGCATACAACAACAACAACAAGGTGTATTGGCAGAGAATGGTTGAGTTATACAGCTCATACTGGAGATAATGGGACAGGTTGTAATAGAAAAAGGGAGAGTCCGGGAGTCAGGGAATCTTATTAATACTAAGAATATTCAATAGTCATAGTAATTATATAGCTTAGGACTAGGACGTAAGGAATACAAATTCTGGACTTCGTTCGTGGGTATCACGTCAGGGGTGGATCCAGGTCGAAATAAGTGAGGGGGTGGCATGGCCGAAGGCCATGTTCACATTTTTACAGAACGCGACGACGGTGCCGCGAAGGGGCGCCGGAGGAGCACCGGCAGGGGGTTTGGGGGCCGCAGGCCCCCAATGGGGTCCAGGGGCAACGTCCCGGCGGGGGTCTAGGGGGCGGAGCCCCCGGAAAATTTTGAGTTTTTTGACCAATTTTGAGCACAAGTGATTTACAGGTTATTATGCATTTTTGCTATTAACTTGCAATTGTTCTAGGGTGAGCCATTTCTCCCACCACACTTGTCAAACTTTAGAAGAATAACATATCGGTTGAAGAATAACCGTTGAATTGTTCTTCTAATTTGATAAATCACTGCGCTGGCAAGCGCAAAGGTGACCATCCCCTCCCCCAGCCGCGCGTGCCAGAATGCAGTAATAACTTTTTTCAGTTTTTAGCCAAAAATGGCATTTTGCGACGCCCATAGCGAGGCCCCCACTGCACCAATCAATCTGAAATTTGGTATACAGTGTCACATAGTCTAGATCTACTGTAGTTTAAAAGGGCAAGTCTCTATCTCTTTTAGTTTTAGAGATATGGCATCGTGAAAAAAGCAATAAATGTCCCGGGTCTATCTATCTATCTATGTATCTATCTATGTATGGATAGACGCTATTTTACCAAATTTATAATCGTTTTTGAGAGAAAACGACATAAGATAGACACTTCTCGTTTGTTGCATTCGAAAGATAATCGTTTGAATTGTGTAGACGAATAGTTTTTATGTTCTAGGTCCAATCAGAACGTCTTGACAAACTGTCATAAAGATAAGACATTTTTCAAACCAACCAAATTTCTTTGAGCTCAATTTACACCCTGAAGACGGTTTCTGATTGAAAAACGGAGACCACACTTATGAAAGATAATCGTCTAAACTTTCAGATACTAGATCGCGAATTTGTGAAACTCTATTTCTAAGGGTCTCAAATCGCGTCTGAAGTGTTAAGACTGTATGAAAATGGATATGACGATAGTGCGTTTTTCACCATAGCGACCTCAAATCTTGTCCAATCGATCTCAAACTTGGCCAGCCTCTTTATCTAGATGAGCCTGATAATAATATTTCCCTATCAGGACGTTATAACGTCGTGACGTCACGCTATGACGTCACAATGACGTCAAAATTGAAATTTTCGTATTTTAGCGATTCCTGACGGTCTTTACTTCTTCTGCTACGTCCAGACCTGTCTTACATTGTATTTCACATCAGAAAATACCAAAAATATACCCCAATTATGCCAAAAACTAACAGAAATTAGTTGGCTGGAAAGGTGACCACTTTTGTTGTCAAACTGACACCTTTGCCCGGCCCGGGTTACGGATATCATCGATAGGGTAAATCAGGGGGTAAATCAGGGAGTTTGAGAAAAGAGATAGAGAGATAGGGAAAAAGAGAAAGAGAGAGAGAGAGAGAGAGAGAGAGAGAGAGAGAGAGAGAGAGAGAGAGAGAGAGAGAAAAACCCGGAGAGGGCAAAGGTGTCAGTTTGACAACAAAAGTGGTCACCTTTCCAGCCAACTAATTTCTGTTAGTTTTTGGCATAATCAATTGTAAGTAAAATAATAAAATGAGCTTCGCGAGAAAATTTTGATAGTTTTGAACCTTAAAACTATGCTTTTCAGACACTTTTTGCTAACAAAGTGGGGGGTGTGCACTGTGCAGTGTGCACTGTGCACCCCCCCTAAGGCCGTTTTCAGGGAAGTGAGGGGGTGGGCACCCCCCACACCCCCCCCCCCCGGTAGATCCACCCCTGTATCACGTATCGGACGGTACATAGCGAGAGAAAGAAGGGATCAGATCACTGATCAGATTGAGAGAGAAAAAAAGATAGAAAGACAGATTCCTCGATTTGCAATTGCTACGATCGCCCCAGTTCTACTAGCTAGTGACAGATCCCCTGTTGAGCCCACTACGTAGTGATGTACCACCTGCAGAGAGGTCATCTCTCTAAGACTTATATATCTTGGTTATTATTTGGATCTATAATATCTGATGAATATGAAATGTATTGTCTTTGTAATATACTTCGTCAGAGCCTTGGATACACCTAATACGCTGGTGCTCGGCGTTGAGGGGTAATTTCTTTACCAAGTAAGAGTCTGGTGAATGGTTTACCTGGAGGTAGAAAATCGCAGTTCCCATACACAAACACCTCTAAAAGCTTGTGTCTGCCAGTTTTAGCCGTATCAGAATCGTTCAGTTTGACCATCGAAGCAGGAGTGTCCTGGCAGGATCGTGTGTAGACCTGTTCCGTACTTCCATCGTTCTCTAAGATTAAAAGCTGTTAACTAAATTGCTCAGTATTAAACAGAGCAAAAAACTTATGTCACGTAGTTACTGACCGTCGATGGAGTCACAAGTGAGTTTCTCCCGAGCTTCCGATTGCGTAGATATGGGTGTTTATGATGTTGGTGCCTTGCCCGCTCCCTGTGTCTTTTGTACTATAGATTTTAACATCGCCAACTCTGCACTCTCGAGCAAATGACAGCAAAAGGAAATTCCCTCTGATTCCTGTTTTAATGGGGATGTATTTTGCGTAGTACATCGTGCTATTGTCTCGATCTATGGCGTTTCCCGGTCCATAACCGTTATCTGTCTCATTGGAACTTGCATTCACAATAGGAATCTCCTCCACAGCTCCACCCACAACAACTAAAGGAATAGTAAGGCTTAAATAATCAGTTGCAACTTGCGTCTTACACCTTATTCTTACACTTCCTGTAGTCCTATTTTCAATGGTCTATGATGTCCTGGATACTGTTTTGTATGCATTGGATTGAGCTATTCGATGCAGGACGATGGTTCTTTTACCTTTGAACAAGATGGGAATGAATATAATAGGAATTTTCCACATTGTGACAAGCGAAAAATTTCAAAAACGATAGCGAATTAAGTTTGGAAACGATAAATGATAGAAGACTGGATATTATATGGCTGATGAGGAACGCAGCACGTTGGTCGTGGCATCATTATTTCGTTATCTGCTTTACCTCCTTTCTCGAGGTGGGAACCTGTACTTGCTCTCTCTCTCTATTAATATCTATCTCTCTATCTATCTCTCTCTCACTAGTTTCAAAAACGATAGATAATATATAAGACTGGATAGATTATACATATAGCCGATGAGGGGTAAAGCCATATAGGAACACAACACGTGGCATCTTTATATCATTCTCGTTATCTGTTTTACCTCCTTTCTCGGGGTGGAAACTGTACTTGCTCTATCCATGTTATATATATCTATATATATATCTCTCTCTATCTATCTCTCCCCCTCTATCTCTCTCTCTCTCTCTCTCTCTCTCTCTCTCTCTCGTAATATCGTTTACCCTTTATATAAAACTGTGGTAAAGGAAATAAAAAAGTAGGGTAGCGACTGGCTATTTGAAACAGTTTTTCACTTTTTTCCCTTGCCTGCCCACAAATCAAGTCGAACCCAAATTTTTTTGACCTTGTGTTACCGAGACAGTCCCTGGGTAGTTTTTTGGGTGGTTGGAGATGTCTCATTTTGTCTTCCGGGGTCAGGGTCACGTGATATCTATCCAAATTTGGTGTTTCAATTTACCCGCCTCGGTCTGCTAATTTGAAACACCCGTATCTCCCTCAATTTCTCCACGAAACCAAAATTTTTGACATTGAATAGTTAGAAAAGGGTTGTGCAGAGCCATTCCATGTCTGAAATCTGAATTTTGTTGAACGTGCTTGGTGCAATGACCTTTTCCAAAAACTGTTTCAAATTAGCAGGAAAACAGTTTTTGCCTCATATTCGGCCAACTTTTGGCGGAAATGACTCAAATCATAGTTTATATCCTGCCTCATGCTCATATTGAACAACAAAAATTTCGACAATCCAATCGGAGAAAATTGTTTCAAATAGCCCTCCTCAGTGTTTCAAGTTACCAGACTCTCTTCACTGTGCTACAGCACACACACGACACCAATCAGAGAGCAAATAACGCGCATTTGTTTCAAATAACCAGAGCACGTGTTTCAAGTTATCAGACACTGTTTCAAGTTAGCAGGCGTTTCAAATTGCCAGTCGCTACCCTACCGATAATACATTCATCTCTTTCCGGAATTAGATTTGTCAATATATAATCATTGTCCTACTAGATCCTCGTCATATCTCAGACTCTCCCCCTAATTGCATTGTAGAGGCTCCAAGATCTGTTGTTTCAGTCTCCCAACCCTCATTCCTGGTAAACTCTGTGGGAGCTTCTTCAGTGTTATCTTCGATACATTCGAACTCTAGAGATCCCTTTCGGACACACCGGTACACCTTATTTTCGATCATCTGAAATAATAGTGATGATCATACAAACTGAAAAATATGATCATACAAACTGAAAAATATTAATAGTTCTAGATACAGTTCAATAACAGATCAGTCAGTAATAAACTAAACAACGTCACACGCCCTTCACACGGTTGAATATTTAGTATTTAGTCAAGGTGGTGTTTGACCGACACTGGATAAAACCCCACATTTCACCCGATATCAACCTTACCTCGCAACACGCCTTATTGTAAGGAAGGGTAATATACTGGGTCGGTTTGCAACCATACTGAGATTTATACCCAGCCATCAAACAGATAGAATAGTTTTCCAGGAGCTTCCCATTGCATCGTCGTCGCTCGTAGCAGGGATCCCACGCAGTGGCAACTAGAGCCGGGGTTAACACAGCGACAAAATAAAACAGAGACATGATCAGAATAAAAAGAAAAGTGACACACCTGTGAACAACAATGTCGGTAACAGAAGAACGATTCACACTTTTTAAGGCACCTCGTGATCTCTCTCTCGATTTATTGTGACGTTTTGAGAGAAACAGTTTTAATGTGATTGATGTTTCCAGTGATGTCACTCGCACATGTTGAAAGCTGATGACGTCATATTGTGACGTCACGTGATCGATAATGTAATGTCATTTCAGTTACACCTCATCTTCTCCATCGTATTCCTCTTCGTCATCGTTCTTCAAACAATCGTACTCCAGTTTGCCCCGTGTCACACATCGCACCATGGCTTTCTCCAGGGCCTAGAGAATTGATGTATTGTGAATGGGTTTAAAAGCAAGGTTCGTTTATTATAGCAGGCGTGATTCGTGGACAGGAAAGAATTCTGATTGGGTGAAACATGAACCGGTATCAACAGAGTTAATTGAGGAAGTCAAACTGATTGCATTGGGTGCTGTGTACTAATTGAGTCTCGAGTTGATTGTGTGATGGTTTACCTGACAGCACTCGTTATCAAATTCCAAGGAGTAGTAGGCTAGGGGCTTACAGTCGTACGCAGAGGTGTACCTGAATAAGCTTATTTTAGTTCTCGCACGTAACACTTTGTATTGTTTATATCAAACTTCTCTACTCGGCCCTTTCACTGTTCACGCTGATACGAATTGTTTTTGGTGGCGCAGTCACCTCTCTAACCCGTTGTTTGGAGTTGTAAGGGTGACTGCGTCACCAAGAATTGTGTAAGATCTGAACTGTGAGTCACTTACCCACTCATTAGACAGAGGTTGTATCTCTCGATCAGGGATTTCTTGCACCGTTTTGAGCCACAACCTGCTTCAACCATGATAGAGCCGGCTAGTACCAGACACAGAAACAGTCCCAGAGTACACGATCTCATCTTGCTCTATAGATCATGACGTGTTGTTTGGTTAGGCGATAGGTTTGATTTGCCTTGTTCGACCCTCCCTTTTGTTTGAACAAAACAAGGTCTGATATATCGATATGTTGTCATACTTGAATAAGTATTCTATTTAGTCGGACCCCGATTTACTGGGAGGATAAACTTCTCCCCAGCAAAACCCTTTTCCCCGAGCATCCCGGTAAATCGGGGTCCGACTGTATCATATATGGGTGAAGTTAAAAGCGTCAAAATAAGCTGACAATCTGCAGATTAAATCACACTGAATCACAAATGAGAAAGAATAGACACATGTGTGCCTCACATCATGGGATGATTGAACACGTCTCCCAAGTCTCCAACAAGTGTTATATCAGATTATTGACGGCAGATGTTTGCAACTCGTTTGCCATTTCTCTATCTTTCTATCTCTCACTCTCTCTCTCTGTCTCTCCCCCTCTCTCTCTCTCTCACTCTCACACACATGATGATGGCTAAACTCAATGCGAAGATCACCCTCTCCCTTCAGTGAGCACAATGATCCCACTATCGTGGTGACAACATGAACAGTTTAGATCTGCTAATAGTTGTTGAGATCTGTAAGTGAGACTTGATGAGAGGAGTAAAGTCATGTTGGTAATGCGTAAGGATAGAAAGAGAGATCTGTACAGATCTATAGTGCAAATACGTATAACGGGGGCAAGGTAATAACTATGCTATGCACAGAAAGTTCCACTGATGGCATTAACAGTTGATTTAAACAAGCGTATTACAGTGTGTCTACCGAATTAACAGCTACTGCATGGTGTGACTACTATAATAATTGTGGCCGATCCACCCTCCCAACCCTCCTCTCTTAGCAACACGTTCCCCATGTTGTCTCACACCCCTAAAATTACCACTGTGCAGACTACTGTGCACAACTAGGAGAGGGGCGGGGCGCTTTCCTTTTCGATAACTCACGCACTAATTGTGTCAGGAGGGCCTCAATCACATGGAGTTAACGGTTGTAAATGCACTGCACTGTGAAGAATTTGTAATTTGGAGAACCGAATACAAAATATCGGTCCTATATTGATAGGGCCTCTATCTCTCCCCCGCTATATTTTGTCATACTACATGACGTCACACACCTAGCTCAAGTTCCTCTCCGGACCGGGCGAATTGCGAGACAATATATTTTGGTAATAAATTAACCAGCTCCTCTTCTCTCTAGCAAATTAGCGAAATGGTGAGGACTGCAGCCGGGGGAACTTCTTCAAGAAAAGGTAACGGTGCCCCACCTCGCTAACCAGCTGGCTCAGGGAGACCGATTAAAGTTCCCACATGGAATAGTTGGATCCAGAATATCTGTCGATTTATCAACCCCGCCCCGGCCCCTCTCCCACTATCCCCCTCTCACTCTCCCCTCTCTCACTATCTCCCTCTCTATCGCCCCTCTCTCACCCCACCACATCTCTCCCAGCGGTTGGGAGTAAAGCTCCAAGAAAGACGGGATCCTCCTCATCATCCTGTGGAGTGTCCACCAGATCCAGGGCAGGGGGATCAACTACACCAGGAAAAGGAAAGTGGAACACCGGAGGGGGCAATACCCCGACACATTGGGATGCACCCTCTTGGCAGAAGGGAATAGGGTGTTTCTTTGTAAGTTTGTTTGTTTGTTAGAGACGTATTAGGAACCTGGGATACTAGTTATAATGAGGTCAAATAATTATTATTTAGACCCCCTTTGGCCTTTCCAACCATCGGAAGGGAATCTTTACTTTTTAACTGTCCAATGTATCTCTCTAAACCAACATGTCTAATATATCCCTTCTTTTTAGAAACGTGCTGCGCCGACCATATCCACTGCCAGTGTCCTAACTACCTCCCATCCTACTATCCCCGCTGATAAAAGAGAGGAGACCTCCCACCCTCCACCAGATGATGATGAACAGCCCGGGCCGTCCTGTAGTAGGAAACGGAAACGAAGTGACGCACAACTAGATGAACCATCAGAGAGGGGGACAGCTATCTCATCTAAACAATCGACTCTAGGAACATCACAGATATCGCCAACTAAAGAAGCAGCTTTACAAACGGGTACATCTCCAGCAAAGTTACAAACTCCCGCTCCGTCGCCCATCAAATCAGCAACTCCCGCTCCATCGCCCATCAAATCAGCAACTCCCGCTCCGTCGCCCATTAAATCAGCAACTCCCGCTCCGTCGCCCATTAAATCAGCAACTCCCGCTCCATCGCCCATTAAATCAGCGACCCCTGCCAAACTAGCCCTACTCCAACGTGACAGCCAAGGTTGTTTTTCCTCTCAAGGCAGCACTAGCACACTTGATCTCTCTGAGTTTCCTGAAACTAAATCCCGGCTTGCCATGATATTTGCAGACAGTGAGGCTGATAGTGACTCAGAGGTTGGTAGTTAAGAGGTGTGTAGTATGGTGATGGTTTGTCGTCTATTTGCTGCAAATCAAGTTGAAATCTGCTGGACTATCATGCTAGATGATACACTTTAATTTATTATAATAGGTTTAAATTACCGTTTTACAATTATTTCTCCTGACCAAATGTGAAGACAACATGCTGAGTGGCGTGTTTTTAACCTGTGTTTCTATAATTTTTTATCAAATAGCCCACTTTATTATTTCAATCAATCAAATAAACAATGACTATTTCTAACGAATCGTTTCATGTGTTACTGACTACTGCACTTTTCAGGAGTTCCTCTCACCCCTGGCGGCTGGCCCTCTCCCGATATCTGTCCTTTATCCCCCCCTGATCCCCCTCTCACCCCTCTCCCGATATCTGTCCTTAATCCCCCTCTAATCCCCCTCTCACCCCTCTCCCAATATATCTGTCCTAAATCCCCCTCTAATCCCCCTCTCACCCCTCTCCCGATATCTGTCCTTAATCCCCTCTAATCCCCATCATATTATATAGCTAGTATGACTGGAAAGACTGTCCCACTTCCTACTGTACGACAGTCTAAATCCAAGCGGGCGGGTATCGATTTCCCCGTAGCTCGGGTCATACGGAAGATGAGAGCTCACCCGGGCATGGAGCGGTTCAGGATCAGTGCTGGCGGTGGGGTGTTCTTCAGTGCCGTGCTGGAGTACCTCTGTGCTGAGGTGAGTAAGATATTGCAAAAATGTTCAAAGATTGGAGAGAGCACTTTCCTATTTCTTAAAAAAAGTGCAATACTCTTCTCGAATCTAGTGACCACTCCCCCCTGGAACTCTCCCATTACCCCACTCCCTCACTCCCACAACCACTCTCTCCCCCAGATACTGGAACTCTCCGGGATGGCGTGTAAGGGGGTGAAGAAGCGCCGCATCACACCACGTCACGTTCTCCTTGCCATTGGTAACGACGAGGAGCTACACGAGCTGCTGAAGAACGTTACAATCCCTGGAGCGGGGGTTATACCCTATGTCAATCCGGCTCTGCTGAAGAAGGGGAAGAGTGGGGGGAACGATGGACAGGTATAGTCGGACCACGATTTAACGTAGATTCTTGGGGAATCGGGGGCTGGTGAATAGTGTGTGTAGTCTGTAGTGTGTACACTGTACAGTAGTCCCAGTAGTGTGTATGTAAGTAAGGTATATTATATCCTAGATGTCATACTCTATCAGTACTCTGTATTAACAACTGTTTTTTCTTCAGGGAGGGAGACAGATGCAATCAATGGAGTTTTGAGACAGCGAGGCACACGATTACTGCTGCAAAGACTGTTATTGTTTTTTTAATATTTCTTAACTTATTTATAATCAATAGCATGAATTTAAATACTAACTTATTTTATACCCTTATGTTAATTTATTTACCACCCGTGTCCCGTATGTTAATTTATTTTATACCCGTATGGTTTTATTTTATACCCTACATACACTTCCAAGTTCCATGTAATGTGAGTCAACTCATAGTTCATGCCACCAGCTTCTTAATCAAAAACGTTTTTTACAATTATTTTTAACCGGTTTTTAGGTTTGTAACTATTCTTATTTCGTTAAATTATCCTATATATATGCTGTTTATACTTCCATGAAACTGTGAAATCTCACGATTTAGAACTCTCTGCGAACTAAATCCCCATCTGTTCAAACATCTAGAGATTTTACAGTGTTTGTGTACCATCCAGTATCGCACTGCATCCTCCCTTCTCTCTGTATTTCCCTTTTACAATCATTGATCCCTTTCACAGGATCAACAGATAATTGTTCCTGAGAAATGTGTCCGAGAAAAGTTCAGAAGCTCCTGGGATGTTTTGAACCGTTCGTCCCGCTTTCAAGAAAAGAAATCTTTCGTGGGGATCGGGGAGACGAACAGTTGGATCTCCGTTTTGACTGAACCTTACTGAATGATTTGGAATATCATACTGAACCTCTCTAACTCTCTCTTTCATCTTTGTAAGTATGCTCTTCTTCGTTACTTCATTCCCATCGCACTGCACCCCCCCCCCCCCCCCCCCTCCACACTCCACAGTTCAAGTGTTAACCAACATACTCTTTTCAGGATTTCATCAAGTCAATCTCAACTACTTCAGAGCTAGAAAGTGGAGTCCCAGTATACTTGGATAATCGCCAACAATAAGTTATAAGGTACCGAGAGCCAGATATGAGTTATTCCGTAAACCCATGTTAGCTAAGAGTGTGGCCCACGCCAATGTCACAGTTTTGGGAGTGCATGTCTGGAAGGCGCGCCGTCCTTTTTGTGTGTTGAATTTTGTCGCGCATCGTATTCGCGCGCTTTGAGACACCCCACATTTCCCACCCATACTGATCGATTTCCCACCCGTGATAATTGACAATACATAATTGTATGTGAACAATTATTGTTTATGATATCAATATAAAGAAATTAAATCAGTTTTCAACAATTAAATAAGTTCGATCTGCAAATGTGCTGTATTTTACACACTATACACTATTCAAGAATTTGAAGATACAACTTACTATAATAACAGCTGTTTGGTTCAGTTCGACTGTATCTCGCACTGTGCCTGACTGTCGTGGTACTGTTGTATCCGTCTGTCGTCAGCGTCATAGTCTTTCACACACTGTTTAGTGTTGTTTTGTTCAAACCCTTTTGAGGGTCGAACAAGGCAAGTTTAGTACGTTCACAGATCACACATTTACACTTTACTACTCGATAAATGAGTTTTATTGTGTAGGTCGCTGTCACCCCTTCCTATTACAGCTGCTGAGCTATTATGGCTCCTATTAAATTTAGAGTTCTGTCTTTCCTCTGTCCGACTGGCGGTGATCAGTTTGGGGATGAATATTATACAGTTGACACACAGAGCCAGGAGGGTCACTATCATCGCCATTGAGAACACCTGGGAGAGAGAGAGAGATAGAGAGAGGGGGAGAGACAGAGACAGAGAGATAGGGACATATCAATGGGCTTATATCTACATATAGTTGTGGGTTTATATCCCGCGGGGGATTCCTAGCTACTATATGTTACATAATAATAGGCTACATAATACTACTGTGACTTGATGTGCAATATGTATAAACTACAGGTCTATAATCATAGATAGCTTTCCAGCAGGTCATTCTCCAGACGCAGCAATCACAAACAAACAAACAATCATAGATGATAAGCGGCTATATTTGAACCAGCGGGACATGACCCCACCTACCCATAAATGACCTGTTTCTACACGTGCGTCTATTTCAAACAGTATTTTACCGGGATGTAATTACCTGTTTCTTGCCTGGTAGAAGGACCATTGCAGGGACGAAGGTAGACACTACCGCCAAGGTTATCAAGGAACACAGGAAAATGTGCATGCTCTCCTTATAGTTGTCCGGCACCTGGAGAGGGGGGGGGGGGTACCTGGTTAGTGGGGTATTGTACAGGTATTGTACAGGTAGTTGTAGGGGGGGGGGGTACCTGGTTAGTGGGGTATTGTACAGGTATTGTACAGGTAGTTGTAGGGGGGGGGGGGTACCTGGTTAGTGGGGTATTGTACAGGTATTGTACAGGTAGTTGTAGGGGGGGGGGGTACCTGGTTAGTGGGGTATTGTACAGGTATTGTACAGGTAGTTGTAGGGGGGGGGGTACCTGGTTAGTGGGGTATTGTACAGGTATTGTACAGGTAGTTGTAGGGGGGGGGGGGGGTATTGTACAGGTAGTTGTAGGGGGGGGGGGGTACCTGGTTAGTGGGGTATTGTACAGGTATTGTACAGGTAGTTGTAGGGGGAGGGGGTACTTGGTTAGTGGGGTATTGTACAGGTATTGTACAGGTACATGTTGTTGAGTAAGGGGGAAGAGACTCTTCCCCCTTACTCAACAAGGTACATGGGGGGGGGGGGTGGTATTGTACAGGTAGTTGTAGGGGGGAGGGGGTACTTGGTTACATTGTTGTCTGGTACATGGGGGGGTACCTGGTTAGTGGGGTATTGTACAGTTATTGTACAGGTACATGGGGGGGGGGGGGGTATAGTTGTAGGGGGGAGGGGGTACTTGGTTACATTGTTGTCTGGTACCTGGGTATTGTTTCCTTTTGTATTGGAGAGATATTGAGATTGGATGTATAGAGACGGTATGTAATGCATATATTGTGATGGGATAAAACAAGTTTGGAGAGAGATTGGAAAGATATGCATTTAATACTCCATTATGCGGTATGTAATGATGGGATAAAATTGGATGGCGCCCTTAGTCCTTTGTTAAAATGCAGAGAAGAAGAATTGAAAACATGCTTTAAATTAGAGACATTCATAAAATAAAGACGAACATTGTTCGTCGATTCGACGGTCGAACAATATGAATTTTATAGAAGTTCACATGTAAATACCTTTCTAGTGAGAAATCCCATTATACTTGAGACAATGAGGAGAGATACAGCGTACCCAACGAGACAGTACACTAGGTTGCTATCTGTTGCCTGACAGGAGTCTATAATGGACATGTCCTCTTGAAGGTAGTTCTGGATATTTGTTTTCTTCACAAACCTGACAATAATATATTGATGATATTTGGTGATACATATATTGAGATTTGGAAAGGGGAATTTAGAAATTGGGACAGAAGCGTACATTTTAGTGTTTAGAGGAGAAAAGTTTATATTCTTCCGTCAGGCCAATGCTCTGACCACAGTTCTCGTGCGAGAATAGGGTCAGGCCAATGTTGCAGTATTTTTAAAAGGAAAAATGAGCTTTGCGGAAGGGTCGGAGGGCTACTTCTCTTGCACGACAGTCAGCCAATCTTGTTCTGGATGTCTGTGAAGGAGATGAGGAAATTGGGGAGCTAAGGACTGGGTGCTGTGGGGTATGAAAATATGGGTAAAGTTTGTCCGAATATGGTGTGGGGTTGAAATTATGGGACATAATTGACACTGGGATGCGTGGATGATATTAATGTGTTAATTCAATTTGAATTGGGTATGGGAAAATACTATACAGGAAATTTGGAGGATGTTTTACATAGTCCTCTGCAAGAGCTAATGTCAGAATCAACTTTGGAATAAGGACGTGAAGAGTTATAATATCCATGGAAAATATAATTTGGTCACCAGCTAATACCATTGTTAACACTGATCTCTTAATCACATAATTGCAGCAATTACCAACGAGTGCACAATTTTATGTCTCGCTTGATCACCAATATTCCTATGTTAACAGACATTCAAATATCTGGCATGGCACTTATACTAATATTTTACGACAATCACAAATTCATCACATATTGGGTGAAAGTCCAGTTCAAGTAACAAGTTGGGTGACATGTCCATGTTCACAACACACAGCACTTTATAACATCCCCACCAGCTCATTCCCGAATAATTCCTCCTCCCCATCGCATCGCCCCCCCCCCTGAGTTAGTTGTTATTGAAACGCAAAAAGGTGGATAGAAGGGCTAAAAGGTCTATAACCTTTACCCCATTACACCTGTAACGCAAAAGGCCAAGTGACTCACTAAAGTGCAAATTAGGCTGAACTGTCAGGCATGCTACCCTGGAATAGGGTCAGGAATGTCTGAAAGTAGTTGAGATAGCTGACCATTAGTCTAAGCTTAAGCTTAATCATAAGACAATGAACAATAAGACGTCATAAGGGTCCCCCCATGGACATATATCAATAAATATGAAGACGAGGCGGTTCTGAATTCCCCCCGAACAAACAAACATTGCAAGAGGGGAGATGGCAGTGCTCTTACCTGAAGTGAGGAACTGTCAGCGCCAATAACAATGAAACAAGGATGGGTAGGGCCAGGACAAGAAAGTAGAAGTACACGTAGAATCCCTTAACATACCTAATTCAGGGAAAACGTTTGGTTTTTATCATCAACTTCTCGGTAACTGCATTACGTGTGTAACTGTATGTCAAAGGGACCCCGGACCAACCTTGGTCCTTGACGAATATCAAGTGGCAACTAAAAATAGTACATGATATATGTAGTGTAGTGCCCCCCCCCCCCCCCCCCCCGTATACTCAGGTCAAACCTGATGACTTCTTTGTGGTTGGTTGAGAATTTGAATATAATAAGAATCCTCAGGGTCCTCAACACAAGAGGGAGAATCACCAGAAGGGTAAAGAAGTGGGCTGTCAAAGCTATCCAATCACAGACCACCTGGTCTAATAAAATGGAGTTGGATTAGGCCTGAGACTTTTGGATAATTTGGTGTAGCATAGTATACCCCTCTGATCTGACTATCATGTTTGGAATGTTTTATATGTTCCTGTCACAGGAATCCTGTGTAACTTGTATAACTTGTGTACTACTACTACACAGTGTAGCTCACACAGTATGAAATAAAATGCAGTCTGAATCACACTACATTTCATTTCAGAACATAAGCTAGCACGCTATGCAATTACTACTACTCTATGCGAGGGTTCGGCACTGTAAATTACTTGGTGGGTTGTAGATCAAGGCAGCGTTAGCCACACCACAGAACATCCCTGGGAACATGAAGATGGCCAGGTCCCTGCCTGATGCCCGGACAACCCGGTGTGACCAGAAATACAGATATGCTCCTGGCAGGGAGAGATTGTTAGAAGATTATAAGTGATATTAGGAAAAATCCATGAAAAATGTACGGTCCCCCAAGAACAGCTCCTTTCTTACCCAGGGTGATTGATATTGTTAGGAAGGTCACCACAATTAGGGTCAATACAATATTCCCATCCAGGTCACCCTTTAACAAATTGAGATCCTCCGCAGTCTCTGAGCACTCCGTTCGTTTCCAGTTAGCGTACACTCCGTCCTGGCAGGCTATACATGTGGATGCCTCGCTTGTATTAGTTATCTGGAGAGACGATTTCGGGTGAGGATCTATGAATAAGTTCACGATTGAGCGCCCTAGAAACCAACAGACATGTTGTCATGACAACTAAACCTTGTTTCCAGTACACTTGGTACACTGCCAGCAGTTTGCCCGACCGTCAGACTCCGCTAGATCCTTGAATGTCCCGTTCAAACAGACCTCCCCACACTCTATACGAACCGGTAGACTGTTCTTCATCCTGAGGGTTTACACTTGTAAAATAAGGCTTGTTATGTTCTATTACCCTTCTTTTACAAACACAAAATGGGACATGGTGTAAGAGAGGATCGAGTAAGGCAACATCTGCAACTTTAATTGGTGGCTTCTCGGGCTTCGTTTTGCCGCGCTACGCGCGGGAGTTGTAAGGGTGACTGCGTTACCAACAACTTTTAGTACACGATTATATACGTAATTTTAGCTGGGCTTACTTGAGAAGTTCATTTTTTAACCCGGCCATTAGAGTCTCATTACTAGCGGACCACCTCTCCTCGGTATCCCCCTGGTTATACAGCACATCCATCTCCGGTTGAGGGAGTGACGTGTACTTCTCGCCCTCTTCAAAACTCAACCCACCCTTGAACCTGCTGGACATCTTCCTGAACTGGTCCATCACCGCACTTGCTAGCTGAGGTTTAATGGCAGTTATCTCACTATTTGGTGTCCGTGATGCGTGCTCTGCCAGGGCAGTAGAGTTGACATGTTTGAGAACCTCCAACAAAGTTCGTAGTGAGTAGTATATGCGGTGGTTGTACGCGGAGTACGGTCTCCCTGATGATGAGCTGGATGTCAAGTAGGATTGGAGACAATCAAAGTCAGTGGAATTCCCAGCGCATTGTTCCTCTGTCATGGTTTTAGTTATCGTGTTTAGGGGAGTCCCATCAGTGCCGAGAACTGGAGTCTCTCTCAAATAGTCCTCTATCTCCGTAATGGACTCAACCGACTAGATTATATCGGGAAGGGGACACATTAAATGTTAAGCAACACAGGAGTATCTAACTATGGAAGATTCACAGTACCCCTTCTCCCTATTATCATATTTGGATATACCTGACACTGTCGGATGACATGGATTCCATTCGAGATCCACTCCGCCTTTACTTCTAGGATACAAGATGAAGAAGAGAGGACAGCAACTACAGCAGCAGGCGTGGACTGAGGTAACTCTGAACATATGGATATTGACTCAGTAATAAGACGTACGGTTTTGGATAATTGTTTTTTCCCTTGGCCAAAAACCTGCCACGATATATATTTTGGTATAATGTTATATTGGTGGGTGATACTTGGTAAAATATTGGGGAAAGTATTTGGAAACCTGCATTTAGTAAATTATTGGTGAATTGGTGACAATTGATTTGAGTTTAAAAAGGAGCAAATATTATTTAGGGATTTATTCTTCTGTCAGGCCAATGCTCTGACCACAGTTCTCGCGCGAGAATAGGGTCAGGCCAATGCTCTGACAGATATTCTTAAAAAGGAAATATCGAGCCATTGTGTGAGGGCGGAGGGGTATTCTTTGTATAACACGAGACAGCAAGATATATGTTCTGGGAGATACGGTGGTGGAGGAAATTATAGGGGACATACTAATGACACTGGGTGCTGTGGGGATGGATAATTATGTGGTTAAGTTGTCCAATATGTATATGGGGTTGGGAGAACTATAATCATGGTATAATTTATCTGGAGCGATATAATATGTTACACTGCTCGATTCTGCAGACTTAAATGTCATGAAATATTTACTTGGGATAAGGAAGGAGAGAGAGGTTTATAATAGTCCCTGGAAAATGACTAAGGCGGTCCAACTCTCTAATTACCAGTTGTATAGACTACTGACTATACTAAATTGAAATAATTTGGCAGCCCAGACGAGTGCACAATGTTTCCCCTGTCTCGCTTTATCCACCCATATTCCCAATTATACCAACATGTACATTTGCTAATATAATGGCATTGGCATGTGATACTAACACTATTGTTATACGAACAATCACAAAATTCTTCCATGCCCACATATATATGAAGATTCAGACAGATCACTACATAATTTGGGTGACAAGTCCCATGTTCACAGTAAACAGTTGTAGTACATGTTAATATACAATCCCCACCACAGCCTCATGTCCCCGATATAATTCCTCCTCCCCATTGCAGATTGCCCCCCTCCTCTGAGTTAGTTGTTATTGACACAAAAGGCGGGCTGGATAGAGACGAGTCTAGAAGGGTCTAGAAAGTCTCTCTATACCATTACCCCTGTTATACATCGCTATAAAGGCACAAGGCAGTTACTACTAAAAGTGCAAATTAGGCTGCAACTTTCAGAGCATTGGCCTGACCCTATTCTCAAGACTTGTACTGAAAACTGCCATAGTTTGAGTCGTCTGACACTGTGTTTCCGTAGAATAAAAAGAAAGTATGAACAATTCAAGCCATAATGAGGTCCCCCCCATGGCGAACTATATCAAGAAATATGAAGACGAGGCGATTCAAACAAACAAACATTGAAAGAGGGGAGATGGCAGTCCTCTTACCTGAAGTGAGGAACTGTCAGCGCCAATAGCAATGATACAAGGATGGGTAGGGCCAGGACAAGAAAGTAGAAGTACACGTAGAATCCCTTAACATACCTAATTCAGGGAAAACGTTTGATATGTTTTTATCATCAACTTCTCGGTAACTGCATTACGTTTGTAACTGTATGTCAAAGGGACCATCCTTGGTCCTTGACGAATATCAAGTATAGTAGTCAAACCTGATGACTTCCTTGTGGTTGGTTGAGAATTTGAATATAATAAGAATCCTCAGGGTCCTCAACACAAGAGGGAGGATGACCAGAAGGGTAAAGAAGTGGGCTGTCAAAGCTATCCAATCACAAACCACCTGGTCTTTAATAAAGTGGAGTTTGATTAGGCCTGAGACTGTTGGATAATTTGGTGTAGCATAGTATACCCCTCTGATCTGACTATCATGTTTGGAATGTTTTATATGTTCCTGTCACAGGAATCCTGTGTAACTTGTATAACTTGTGTACTACTACTACACAGTGTAGCTCACACAGTATGAAATAAAATGCAGTCTGAATCACACTACATTTCATTTCAGAAAATAAGCTAGCACGCTATGCAATTACTACTACGCTATGTGATGGTTCGGCACTGTAAATTACTTGGTGGGTTGTAGATTAAGGCAGCGTTAGCCACACCACAGAACATCCCTGGGAACATGAAGATGGCCAGGTCCCTGCCTGATGCCCGGACTACCCGGTGTGACCAGAAATACAGGTATGCTCCTGGCAGGGAGAGATTGTTAGAAGATTATTAGTGATGTTAGGAAAAATCCGGGAAAAATGTATGGTCCCCCCCCCCCCCTAGAACTGCTCATTTCTTACCCAGGGTGATTGATATTGTTAGGAAGGTAACCACAATTAGGGTCAACACAATATTCCCATCCAGATCACCCTTTAACAAATTGAGATCCTCCGCAGTCTCCGAGCACTCGGTTCGTTTCCAGTTAGCGTACACTCCGTCCTGACAGGCTATACATGTGGATGCCTCGCTTGTATTAGTTATCTGGAGAGACGATTTCGGGTGAGGATCTATGAATATGTTCACGATTGAGCGCCCTAGAAACCAACAGATATAGCTACTGCCCGAGTGAGTTTTTGAGTAACTCAACAACAAGTGAGCGCCCTAAAACCAACAGACATGTTGTCATGACAACAATACCTTGTTTCCAGTACACTTGGTACACTGCCAGCAGTTTGCCCGACCGTTAGACTCCGCTAGATCCTTGAATGTCCCGTTCAAACAGACCTCCCCACACTCTATACGAACTGGTAGACTGTTCTTCATCCTGAGGGTTTACACTTGTAAAATAAGGCTTGTTATGTTCTATTACCCTTCTTTTACAAACACAAAATGGGACATGGTGTAAGAAAGGATCGAGTAAGGCAACATCTGCAACTTTAATTGGTGGCTTCGCGGGCTTCGTTTTGCCGCGCTACGCGCGGGAGTTGTAAGGGTGACTGCGTTACCAACAACTTTTAGTACACGATTATATACGTAATTTTAGCTGGGCTTACTTGAGAAGTTCATTTTTTAACCCGGCCATTAGAGTCTCATTACTAGCGGACCACCTCTCCTCGGTATCCCCCTGGTTATACAGCACATCCATCTCCGGTTGAGGAAGGGACGTGTACTTCTCGCCCTCTTCAAAACTCAACCCACCCTTGAACCTGCTCGACATCTTCCTAAACTGGTACATCACCGCACTTGCTAGCTGAGGTTCAATGGCAGTTATCCCACTATCTGGTGTCCGTGATGCGTGTTCTGCCAGGGCAGTAGAGTTGACATGCTTGAGAACCTCCAACAAAGTTCGTAGTGAGTAGTATATGCGGTGGTTGTACGCGGAGTACGGTCTCCCTGATGATGAGCTGGATGTCAAGTAGGATTGGAGACAATCAAAGTCAGTGGAATTCCCAGCGCATTGTTCCTCTGTCATGGTTTTAGTTATCGTGTTTAGGGGAGTCCCATCAGTGCCGAGAACTGGAGTCTCTCTCAAATAGTCCTCTATCTCCGTAATGGACTCAACCGACTAGATTATATCGGGAAGGGGACACATTAAATGTTAAGCAACACAGGAGTATCTAACTATGGAAGATTCACAGTACCCCTTCTCCCTATTATCATATTTGGATATACCTGACACTGTCGGATGACATGGATTCCATTCGAGATCCACTCCGCCTTTACTTCTAGGATACAAGATGAAGAAGAGAGGACAGCAACTACAGCAGCAGGCGTGGACTGAGGTAACTCTGAAACATTGATTTGATGAAAGACTCTCATGCGGGGGGATTGACTCAGTCAATGACTGAGAACGCCGGTTCTTGCACGCGAAATAAGAATAGGATCAGTCCAGTGCTCTTATCTGCCAGGACTAAAGTGATCTACCAACCTGCTAGAAGACCAGAGATAAAGTCTAGGATGACACCGGAGGTGTCTCTCTCTGTGGCACCCACTATAACCAAGGCCCGTCCCTCGTTTGTACACTCCATCAGATAGTTATTCAGTTTCACTTTGTTCAGGTCATTCAGGATATCATCTGGATCAAATGCCATGATGTGCTCTATATCAATGTCTTTTTCATCTGTAGGAGGACGGCCGTTACTAGGGCAACAAGCATAGTCAATGCAGCTGTTAATTCACTGGTATAATTCTGGAGGAAAGGAGTTGTAGCATGCAGCAAGTCAGCCGTATACTTACACTGACCTATACTATTAAGAAGTATTGGCATTTGACTTTCCCAGAGGGTATCCTGGGTGCTGTATAAGATTATCAATGCCGTAACCCCTGTCATATCTACTAGACTGAGGGGAGGATTACTGATATATATTAGATTTCCTATAGAAGTGATAAACGGTTGACTTGATTGATATAACTAGAAACTGGAGCGATCGTATCGATCACAAATCTAGAGAAAACTTCACTCCCTGTCCCCGTGCTGGCGATTATGAGACCATAACAACCCCTCGATTTTCACGTGGAAGATTAGATGATACCTTGGTATAATGGTAGTAAGTTGTTGTGTTTGGGTGGTTTTCATCGAAATGACGTACTCGTATCCATGTAGCTCCAGAAGGTGGTCAGAGATGGTGTTCGAGCCAAGGACAAAGGAGGGAATACTAAAACATAGGGAATTTAAGGAGGGAAGGAATTCAAGGAGGGATCATCCTGCTGAGAATGCAGAATAAATTATATACTGACATGACACCAGTAATATCCTGTATGGCGGCGCTGCAGACCCCAATTTGATTCTCAAATCTGACAGTGCGCTCAGATGGGTCGCGGCGCCAGACAGGTAATATCTTACTTTAGGGATGAAATGAGAGAAACAACTTCGGTAACCATCCTGGAAAAGGCCATTCCGAAGATGCCAATAATGTTGGGGTACTGGTTAACAAGTCGTTGAATTAGAATGACAAGGTCAACAGATTCCTGATTGTAGTTAATTACCATGAATCCAACTGATAGATTACCTGAGACATAATATGGGTTATATGGACAGGAACCGACCGAATCAGGAAATACTGGTCCCTGATTGGCTGATAACCAGTCACATGACCTAAATAACGAGTTCTGATTGGTTGTTTACTTGTTTCGGTCGGTTCCTGGTTCTGGATATTGGCTATTACCAAAACATGGCAGCGATTGATATATCTCATGATTGATGTCCCAATATTCGGGGGGAAATAAAAAAGTTTACTACTGTGCTTATACTTAGTAAACTTGACTAGTGCGGTTATGATATTCCTTTGATCCGCCGAACCAGCTTACAGAAAGTGCAGTGTACACAAGTATCACAGACATCTGGCGCGACCGAGGTTGAGCTCACACACAGGTGTCGGCTCTGCTCTGGTCAAAATTGACACTGAAGTCAAATCTATAATCGGACTTCCGAGAGTTTCTGCACTACGCCCATGCGGTTTAGAAGATATTGGGAGATATGTTAATGCAATTAGCATCAGAATTTGATGCCGGGTATTTTCCAGTACTCACAAGGCCTCAACCTATCTCCCAATATCGTCAGACTCAGTCTCAACCGCCTGGGAGTGGTGCAAAAAGTCTCGGAAGCCAAATTATAGATTTGACTTCAGTGTCAATTTTGACCCACTTCCTGTTGACAGACAAACTTCTCGGGTATTTTCCAGTAAACTAGGACCAATTTGCAGTCTCATGAAACAAGCGGGATGTAAATGGTAAGCGGACTCTAGTGCTAAAATCACGAAAAGCGAACTCAAGATTTCGGCCGTTAGGCCGGAAACGAGAGTTTGCTGTGCCTCTATACTCATTTAGAAGTGTTAGGGCTGTTATTTGGGTTCGAGGTTAGGGGTTAGTGTAAAGGTTAGGGTTAGATATAGAGTCCTCCTTGGGTTTAGATATAGAGTCCGTTAGCACTAGAGTCCGCCTACCGATGTAAATCGGTCCAGTGGATCACGTGCAAGATGTCTTGATAGATACGACCCTTTTTTAGGGGGCGGAGCCGACACCTGTGTGCGGGGGTCGCGCCAGGTGTCTTATATGTCACCAACCCTATACAATATATGAGTGGTGGCGCCAGGCCTCGATTTGATTCTCAAATCTGAGCGTGCGACAGTGCGGTCAGACAGACTGCTCATGCTGCTGCAGTCAGACTGCTGCTGCAGTATGTCTGGCGCCGCAGACCCCTGCATCTAGTACCTGGTAAGATTTCTGTGTATCTCTCCATTGTCATTTGAACAGTTAGGATATTCTGGAGGGCAATACCGGATCGTATCTCAGATATGTACAGCACCATCAGAGAACCTGCAGACATGTAATTGTTACTCAACAAAACATGTTGAGCAGAATTACACGTGGAAGCAGTGCCCTTTCAGTTGTCTCACAGACTCTCCTGATCGGACAGCAATTGTAGCGTACGCGGAAATAGAGTCCATCGGGTCATCTTACCCTCAGCGTCATCTTACCCTCTACAATGTAGACGTTATTGTCGTTGATTCCCAGCGTGTTGTTGGTTGAAGTACCTGGACAACCAATCACGAGGGCCAACATGAGTAAAATCTCCCGCATTGCTAAAATAAGAGAGAGATCAGAGGGACTAAAAGGGACATACGAAGGACTGTAGTGGATTGTCAAACTCAACATCAGGAATCTCCCATCAGGAAACTGACGCCCGGTTCCAAATCTGTAACTGGAGCGTCAGAAAGCATATTATGTCAATGGTGTCTGATTTTGCATCACTGCTATAGAACGAACGACTTCGACGACGCGAAAGTTCCAACTTATAATAGAGATAGTACCCCGCAGCGATGTGGTTTATCATCACTAGTGCACTCATCACTCTATGCCGAAGGGAGTAGAGATCTATAGAAAAGGTTTTCATAAAGTGAAAGCTAAACAACAACGAACTGCAGTCGCGCATTCGAGCGACTCCTTAGATTCACATGCGCAACGTGCACCCAGTTCGCTGTTTTTTTCGCTTACACTTTAGCCCACGACCGAAGCTGGAATGAGCTATGAATTCAGGAGTCGTGATGTGCTACAGCGGAAGTGGTACTATTGCATTATATAATATCACGTAGCAAACATAGCAAAATTATAGATGAGAGAGAAGTGATGACTTGTTGATTCACGCATCCAATACCCTGCACACATACATAACAATTAACAATACCACTAGATACCTTATACATGGGCACACAAACTGAAACGCGGGTAGAGACATATAATTATATGACAAATATGCAGAGAGGGAGAGAGAAAGAATCAAGAAAGCGTTTTAATTTTTGGAAGGTAACGCGTGAGTCGCGACCCCCAGAACGCCCTAGAACTCTCTTCAAGTATACACTCTCTACGCCTCCTTCACGGGTATAAGCCCGTAGGAACTGTCAGAGCATTGGCCTGACCCTATAATACTATTCTCATTTCTCGGAGCGTGCGAGAACTGTGGTCAGAGCATTGGCCTGACCACCTAGAAACCACATACTCATAGAGTACAGAGGATACACTCTTACTTCTACTAGATCAACTGGATCTGCTTTGCTTCAATAAATATAGAACTAAAAGGCGCATACTAATAGAAAAGCCGATTATAGTGATAAAATGAGACGTGAGTCCCCCGACCCCCACCCCTCATTACTATATATTGTCAATCTAGCGCTCTGATTATTGATGCATGTCTTACCGTATTAATAATGACCGAAAAAATAGCTTTTTCATACAAATATGTTGAGAAATGAGTTGAGTAAAGAGTAGATAAAAACACGAGTGTGTGTGTTCTATCAGCGGTGCTTGTAGTGGAGATACGGTAATGGCGTGGACTTTAAGTTTACGTAACACGTGAGTGCTTTTGTCTAAAAGCTTTTTAAAGTGCATTTGGTCAGCATTTGGTCAGCTTGCGCGTCGCTTTACCGTGTTGAACTGACACCGTGTCGAACGGCCGATACCGTATTCTCACTACAAGCAGTAAACACCCGTGTATGTGTACAATTCGATCGAATTCGAGATCGTCGGTATTAATCTGTCTAATGAGTAGAAGTGCCCACATGAGAATATTTTTATATTGAGACTTTCATGTGGGCACTTTTACTCATTACACAGATTAATGAAAGAGGGCTATATAGGGTCTGTTATTTAACTGTATGGCGGCGCCATACCCCAAACAGTGCGCTCAGATGGGTCGCGGCGCCAGACAGTTATTTAATGAATCACAAAAAAGAAGCTCCATAGCAGTGTTATTAGCATACAAACTAACCAAAAGTTGGGTGAGACTCTCCCTGAGTTACAAAGAGAGAGTTACAAAGAGAAATAGCAAGTTTTCAAAAAGGGAGAACAATTGTTTCACAAAATTAATTGATCAATATCATCAGAGTTATGATATTGGCCTATGCAAGTTTAGCACACCTTGTGAGTACAAGTTATGCTTGTTTCACGCGTGAGGGAACCACTCAGCAATTGTATGGCGGCGCCGATTCGAGCGTACCACATGTCTTGAATTAAAACGGGGTTGGCACCTCGACAGAAAAGGGAATAGTAGATTTTGCCTTAGGGGGACCACATACAGCACTGTACTGAAATTCGCACCGCCGTATGTGGTGCCTCTAACTTCAGTTCTCACTAGCACATACAACACTTTCGGTGCAAACTCCAGTACGCACTGCCGTATGTGGTGCCTCTTACTGATAAATATCGGTGGGACTATCAGTACACAATCTCACGTGAGCTTAGCTCAGAAAAGATCAGTACGGTGCTGTATGTGCTCTTCGTACTGAACTGGAAGGTCACGTGGGGGTCACGTGCGCGCACTAGCCAATGACAGACCTGCATCTCACAATACACACACACACCCACACCACAGCAACCAATAAGAGGCGCACGCACTCTCACTACGACAGAAAGGGCCACACCTAGAACAAGGGCGAGATTATCCGACATATCGAGAAAATATGTGCTGCAATCGAGAAAGATAAGAGAGAGATAAGTGGAGATAAACATAACAAGAGAGAGAAAAGGAGGTAGAGAGAGTTCGGCATTAGTGAGAGGAAGATATTTCACAAAAAATTACGTGTTTTTAGCTTGTTTTGAAGGTTTTTTATTGATTGTTCAGTAAGAGGCACCACATACACTCACTGTACTGAAGTTTCCACCGACAGTATGTGGTGCGACGTTCTGGAGTTCGCACCGGTGCTGTATGTGGTCCCCCTATAGAACAATATCAGCTATGCTAGTCTATAGAAATGGTAGCTCCTTTCGGCTTCAATCGAGGTAGTGATCAAAAGAAAACGCGGTGGTTTTATTGTTCAGAACATATTCAATGTAACAGCATCTTAAACATCAGCCTACAAGTAAAATTGGACATTGATATACGAGTAGTATTCGGGCGATCTATTCAGGTATTTCTTTCGGGCCTCTGTAATCCGCTGCCTTAAAGTATGCACAGTTGTACTAGGTAACTGAAAATCGAAAACAAACTAAAGAATAAGAAACAACTGGTAGAGTAATAGAAATCTAAGAATCTAAATGGGGGAATAATTGTTTATCACTATGATCATATATGAGCCGCATACTTAATGGCCATGGCCTGGTGCAGGATATTTATATTTTATAAGCAATTAACATGTCCCGGGGTATGGGTGCGCTAGTTTTAGAAATGTGGGTATAAAATAATTGAGTGCCATAATTGTGCAGCTGCCGACCAAGTTCTAACAGATCTCTCGGCTACATCTGATCTCTCTCTCTCTCTCTCTCTCTCTCTCTCTCTCTCTCTCTCTCTCTCTCTCTCTCTCTCTCTCTCTCTCTCTCTCTCTCTCTCTCTCTCTCTCTCTCTCTCTCTCTCTCTCTCTCTCTCTCTCTCACCATCTCATAGCTGTCTGGCGGCGCCAGACCCCAATTTGATTCTCAAATCTGAGACAGTGCGCTCAGATGGGTCGCGGCGCCAGACAGTCTCATAGAGGGTGGGGATCCTAATAACCCCGCACTGGAGTCTGGCTCTAGTGATCATATATGAGCCGCATACTTAATGGCCTGGTGCTATTTATAAGCAATTAACATGTCCCCGGGGGCAGTTTGTTAATAGCAATGCTATCATGCGGCATATTATCCGATACTTATCCTGTCGAATATTCGATGCTATGTAGAATCGAAGAAGGCTCGAAATGATATTCTGCTAGATTAGTGCTAAAAATTACAAAACACGAGTGATTTATTTAGAAAATCCAATTAGTAAAATGCGAGATTGGATATTCTATTCTATTATCGATTACATTTTGTAAGAATTAATTCATAAACACCCAAATGGGGTCGCGTTGCGTCGAAGAACTAGAAGCTGGCATTACTAATCGTATGCGACTGTGGTAATTGGTAAGTGGTTAGGCAGCGGATTACGGGGGCCCAGATGTATCGCCCATACCGAGTGCCCGTACCGAGCGCCCGTACCTGACGTTTGCGCATTGAAATTGTGTACTTTAGCGCGTAGCACGCGCAAAATAACTCCGCGCGGCGTGCGCGCCACACACATTTCTGCTCAGAAAAAAATCGATCAGAAAAAGTTTTTCAAGGTCGACTTTTCACGTTTTGGCTCATAACTTCTCTTCCTGATAAGATAAAGACTTCAAACCTTCACCATTCGATGGGGCTTAAAATTTCCTTTCCAACGGTACCCAAACGAACTCTGTAG